>JABTTQ020000547.1:0-350888 GCA_016081115.2 Rehmannia glutinosa | reverse complement strand
AAGATTACATATTTGAACAATCAATATGTTGAAAAAGAACTCCCGGAGGCGATAGGGAACCTTGAGATCATGTGATAAACAAGCGACATAATATCCGAGTTTCCTTACGGTGAAATCGGATATTATATGTCGATCGATGAATCATCGGGGACGCAAGCCATCAAAATCATGAGTCCCGATGGAAAGTAGAATGGAGCGAGATACTTCCGGACACATCTAAGTTCTTAAAAGATCTTAGAGAAGTCCGGAAGGCATCTTGAGAATTATGGCAACCGCCGTAATCATATACCAACAATGTACATCGGATCGAAAACCAAATGGAGAAGATGGTGAAATATCGAGAGAGACTCTTGAAATCCTTCATGATATTCGAAATGAGTCAAAATGGGAGGAGCAGACCAAGTTCATGCCAAGGGAAGAAATGTATTGATTTCGAATCGATACCTATTCACTCCAAAATGGAAAACCAAAGCGAAGTTGTATGACGCATGACAGGCGATGAAGAGAGCTCTTGCTATCATCAAGGAAAATCCTTCATAAACTAAAAAGTGATGGGTATGAAGAAGATTAATCTTAAAGATCTACATGACCTTGCGTAATCCTTCGCATGATTAGAAATTGTAGATTTAAAGATGAGCGTAGGAGATGAATCGAGCTTTGGTTACTCGTGACCAACATCAAAGACCACCTCCACCACCGGTTGATCCCAATGTTGCAGAAAGTACGGAGTTCACATCATGGAGATAAACCAATGTCGCACTCTGGTGATTTTACTACAAGAGATGATCCCCATTGTTTCAGGAACTTCGACAACGTTCCAAAAGGCCAAATCTATATAATATGCCTTGGAAGATCACAGTCAATCCGATACATCCACATGGATTGATGCTAATTCTAGATATCCCATATTTCAAAAATCGAAGTCCTTGTCAATGATTGGGCATCGGCTATGAGGATTGCGGTAGGTACCATCGATGTAACAAAGGGCGACTTCATCCTACTCCTTGAGATGAGTTTTGAGGATGCAGCAAAGATTACATGGGATATGATTAGATCGAAATGAAGCAATGTTAATTTGGAAGTGGGTGAAAAGAATAGTCGATAATATGTGAAGATTGTTTAAAAATCATTTATCGACATGTCTTCCATTGAAGGATTGGAAGAACAAAAAAAAGATACAAACCTCTGCCTCGAGTTACATGATATTTGTCATATTGATGAATATATCAATTTATTCATAGAAGTATTTATGGAAGTCGAGTGGAAGATAAAGAAGCTTATATATTATTTTTGTGAAGATGTGAGTCTCACGGAGAAATGCTCATCAGGAATACAAAGTCTGGTGATTTAGATCGTGTCGGAGCCAGATGTATAACTTTCTGAAGGCAAAATTTATCGCATGGTGCCACCAGGAAGCGCTATAGAGGCCCAAAAAAGAGGCCCAAGGAATTAATAAAATGATTCCTCATGTTGCGAATCTGATGACATCCCCAAGCTGTTGTTGTGGGAGAATTCGACCCACGGAGAGCATAAAGAAAAAAGTAAAAAAGAAGCCATCCATCGACTTAATTTGATGTGACCAAAAAGAGTAGGTAATCATGGAGACCTATAAGGTTTTGGTGAAAACAAAAGACCTAAAAATTACAAATCGGGAAAAGGTCATTTGCCCCACCCAGCCCCGGGAGTAAGAGCCTCTTCATCGGGTTAGCAAAGTGCAGCGAACCTCGGGAAGAAGAACTTACTGAGACAAGCTCACACTAGAGCTAATGAAAGTTTCAAAGATTATAATTGTTGGGCATCCGGTGCAAGAGGGCATATCTCAATTGATTGCCCAAAAAATCAAAATCGAGGATGATGGAAGTGAAAGCATCTATGAATAAGAGATCTATTATCGATCTCGAAATGAGGTGTATGAATTTTTTAGGATCTACCCTCGGATGAAAGCATCTATGAATAAAGAGATCTATTCGATGATGGAAGTGAATCTAGTTCGAATCAAAGTGAAGAAGAAATTATTATTGAGATGGTTAGTGTGGATATGTCAAGATGCCTCTCCCATACTTCGGGTTTTATAAAAGACTTAATGAGGATTATGAAAAAAGAAGATCAAAGCTTGATATATGATGTTTACAATTGGAGCTATGGAAAAGGCTCTGGATAAGATTGAGTTTCATGTGAATAAAGCTCCCAAATTATCCACAATAACTCACCGGAGAATTCGCCATCCAGGAAGTGGAGTTTCTTGTAATCCCGGTCGAGATCACGCTGGTCCCTCACTGAGAAGTTCAAGATCAAAAGCGAGTAAAGAGAGAAGTTGCAAATACACTCTCATGGATTCACATTGGAGCTATAAAAGTTATTTTTAAAGCAACATTCAAGGAAGGAACTGATTCGCCACTCAACTCAGCTATCTTTGACAAGAAATCTCAAATCTCGAGGATTCATGACTTGGGCGGTCCGCGAAATTTGTATTCGGAAAATTGGCATTTAATGTCTATCCTAGAAATGCATACAATTTAATAGATTGAGATTTCAACAAAGTCCTAACCCTTCATCAAGATTTCAAAAAGAGTTCGATTTGATGAAAGAAGGAAATAGATCATACTCGATCACTTACAAGATTTTCTATGCTCTCTCGAATACACATCATTTAGAAGTATTCTTGAGAAAAGAATTTATTGAAGTCCTAAGAATATTTGAGGACTTTGTCGGGGTGGTTCTCCCCTAACTTATTGAATCTCCAACTATAAATGAGATAGATATGAAAATTCAAGATCAAATCGGTGTTCAACAAAAGTCCGAAGTCTCATAGTTGAGCCAAGGAGGATGTCTTTCCAATAAAATAGAATGATAAGCGAGAGGCCGTTGGGATGAAAAAAAGACCGAGTACAGTTCAACGAATTCCAGATGTTTTCAAAACACAAGGAGACCAAAAGGATGGAGAGAAGTTGAAGTACTATTTGACATCACTCAAAAGGATAACATTTTTCCTTGTGGTGTCCTATATTATCTCCAACAACCTATAGTTGTAAGATATTAAGGAAGCCTAATAATGGGTGAAATTGAGCTGACTATCACAGGGACAGTAGGAAAAATCCCAGAGCAGTTAATAATACGTATTAAATTCCTTGAGGATCATAAACTTTGGAAAAGATTACAAGATGGAATGGAGTTCATAGTGGCTGATAAAAGATGCAGAATCGGATGACTTAGCTAGCTCATTCTCCATATACATTTCTATTGGAATGTTATATCTTTGAATACAAGGCAGTATTTCGCCGCCTATATTGATTCAAAAAGTGTGAATATCTCGCAAAGTAGGAGGTTTTTCCTAAAGAAATCGGAGAAGATTTACCAGCTATTGCAGGAAGAGATTTCTCTAAAAGGATTCTTATCCTTAATCGATGAATTAAACAAGCAGAAATCGTGATCGGAGGCGCAGGCATGGTACAAAGTGAAGACGCCACCAATCTATTTCCATGATACATGAGTAGATGTTTTGCTAGGAAATAATTTCCTATAAACATTCAAGCGAATTACAAAGGAAAATGAGACAAGAATGCTTATTTTTACAACCTTATGTGATAATAAGATTATTGTCGAAAGACTGTGAGAAGCATTTTACAGAAAAATATCTATTATTTTTCGCAGCAAGCGTGCTGATGAAGCCAAACTTCGAAATCCAAAAATGGCAAATAAAAAGAAGATTTGGTGATGCATTATTATCCTTTTCAGAATATGGTTCAAAGCAGAAAGATACAAAAAGATGGGATAATAATTTGAATTCATTCAGAATACAAGGAGAAGAACGAGTACCTCCGGAGGCTATTGCAAAATCACGTTGATGAGCCTAATAGAGAATACCCAGAGTGATGCTACCATAGATGAACAAATATCACCCGAGGATGTCAAGAAGAAGATCCAAAGTAATTACAATGAAAATCCTTTGGCATGGTGGGATAAGAACGAGCTTAATGCGTCCTTAAAGGTTAAACTAGGAAAGGAATACGAGTTCGAGATTCAAACCAATCTTTATGAACCAGGAGGATCGTGAGGATATGCGAAAAATACTTAAGGAACATCTTGACCTTAAGTTGATTTCACCAAGAGTTTCTCCATACAGTAGTCCAGGATTCTTAGTAAGAAATCATGGATAAATCAAAATAGAAAAACTAAGACTTGTTATTAATTACAAGGAATTAATAACATTCGGAGTTCGATGATACTCATATCCCAAGCAGACAACATTTGGTTAATCATCAAAGGTGCCAAGATATTCTCAAAGTACGATTGCAAGTTTGGATTTTACCAGATTAAGATGGAGGAGAAAGTAATAAGTTCACAACTTTCTCCACACCACAAGGAGATACTATATTTGGAATGTGATGCATATGGGATTGGCTAACGACCTCAGATATATCAAAGGAAGATGGATAATCTCTTCAAGGATTATTTTAATTTTATGTTTGTATATATCGATATTCTTATTGCATCAAAGAACATGAAAGAGCATCTCAAACATTTGGAGATATTTTTCGTATGTTTGCCGTAAAGAAAAGGATTAGTGCTTTTAGAAAAGAAGACATTGATTGCTTGTTCGCCAAAAATTTGTTTTGGTTTATACAATCGCATGTGTATAGTGTAGTGTATGAATAATGGCAAGCAAGGTCGTATTCCTTAGATTGAATCTTGAAAAACTTAGGCTATAATAACATCGTATTCCAATTTTATTGAAGTCGATAAAAATCAAGTATTTTAATCTAAGGAAAAATTGAAAATAAAGAAAATAAATAAATTAAATTTATGAACCCCATGAAAGTCTTTTCAACATCTTTAGGAGCAACCTTAGGCACATAATCTCAACACGCTTCTTCAATATTAAATGTAATTAAAGTTTTAAAAAACAATTCATGCAATTTCATGGGTTCAATTACTAAAATAGTTTATTGTGCACATAAACAAGAGATTAATAATAATTGAGGTCTCTCGATCCATCACAATTATTACTAACTCCCAAATGATCTTTGAATTGAAGTACTTCCACAAATACAAGAAGTAGCACACGATACATTACTCTATTTATGTCCTAAATTCGATTTTCGCCTTACTAGAACTCACCTCCGGATTTTGGACTAGAAGTATGACATGCAAATTATTGACCGGATAAAAGCAATTATAAATAAGCACTCAATTCATAAAATTGAAAGCATGAATTAATTAAAAAACAAATAATCATATTTAACATAAAACAACAACTTTATGCCCCTAAGATCCAAAAATATGCCAAACATTGATTACAAACTCATAGACAAATTCGAATCAACATTATGACAACATATAAGCACAGACAAGAGTTCTTAGACATAGAAAGAAAATCCCTTCTTTGTCGACGGGATTCCCCCCTCCTAAGCCCTCGGCTCTTGTGCTCCCTGCATGCGAAAGCCTTGTGGTGTTCTTCGCGACCTGCCTTCTTTGCTCGGAAGCTCTTTGATTTCTTCGTTCATGTGTTATTTGATGTGTTTTTGTTGTATGGAATGATGTATTTTCGTGCAAGACTTAGTCCCCTTTTATAGATGCTTGAGAGATCACTTGTAGAGTTGAACTAGAAGAAAACTTTAAAAACGCCAAAAATGACTCCCACACGGTCAAAGCCATGTGGGTCCACACGAGCGTGTGGCCTTGGCTTAGCCCTTTGTCGCACGGCAAAAATTTTCGCACGGTAGGTGGTGCTTGATTGATAACTTTGTCCACATGCCATGTGAGTTCACACGGTCCGGCCGTGTCGACCGCTTCTCCCCCTTCCTGCTTTTCTTCCTTTCTTTACATAACCGTGTGATTTTCACAAAGACTACCCACACGGCCGTGTGAGGTTACACGGTCCCACCATGCGACTTGCTTTTATTCCCTTTTTTCCGTCATTTTGATCTTCTCTTTGCATCCGGCAATCTTATCCTCGCATCCCTACCGACATTTCTTCATTTTAAGCTCCGTTTCCTCGCAAGAATTACAAGAATACGCAGTCATGCCCTTTAAAGGAAACCAAGTAAAAACATAGTAAATATGTGTGCAAATGCATCAATTATATATCAATTTAAGCCCTAAAATGCACGTATATTTTACACACATCAAAATCCCCAAACTTAAAAGCATTGCTCATCCTCGAGCAAATTTAGAAAAATAATATAAGGGTAAAACGAAAGAACACCCAAGAACACTATAAACATTAAATAGCACTCAACTCATACTCAAGAAAATCGTGCAATTCATCATCGAGATCCATTATTCATAAACTCGGACTATTAATACTCTCTCGAGTACTTGTCATTGCGACTCACAAGTAAATGGTGTATCGCTCTACTCTCAAAAGTGTATGGTAAGTGTTTACGCTTAGATTCAATTCAGTGAAAGTAGAACTACCATAGGCTTGCAAATCGTCTAACATCTCGACAACTTTTGTGTGCACAATCTAAGAATCAAAAAGGACTTTTATTTGGTTGTAATGTAGGCTCTTTGGCAAGGAGGGAAATTTGGATTAAGTGACTTGACTTGAGCAAATAGAATTTAAGCATACCGACTTGTAATTCACCAACCCAATTTTAATATAATATCGCTTTTCTTTTTCAACTCAATTCCACCTTATTTCTCATTTTTCATTTTTAGGCCTTTTTGCCTTATTTTCTTTTTCTTTTTAGCCTCAAGCTCTTTTTTTTTCACAATTTTCCAAATTTCTTTTGCTTTGTTTGATTTTTCTCTATGTAATTCTTTCGGAGATATTTTCTTTTCGAGCTTCATGTATTTTCTCATTTACCTAGATCTTTGCTTCATCCCTCTTTCTTTGCGGCTTCCTCCCTTTTCATAAATTTTTCACCACATCTCACGAACTTATTCATTTTTTATAAGCTCAAGAATTTGTAGGGATTAAAACATGTAAATTTTAAAGATCAATGTGGCTCAATAAAAGTTTAGGCTCAAAATTGGCTAACTAGGGAATCATGAGTTCATAGGTAGGCTTTTTAAATTAAGTAGGCTAAAACGAAGATGGCCTTAGATCATTTTCAAAAATTGCACATACACATGGCTTCAATGAAGATACTGAGCAAGTTCTGAGTTCTATCAATCATGAATTACACACTCAAGAAAGAAATAAATGCCGTGATAATATAAAGTAGTTTAAGGCACAAAAGCTCGCGCTTATTTTTCGCAACATGCTCAAATACCCTATTTTCATAACACATGTCATGCAAATGATTAACTTTTCTCCCAAGAATTTATCACATTATTCCCCCAAGTATGTTAACCCATGCTATAAAATATTCATAGTAAAATCATTGGGAGCTGGTCATACGAACTGAAATAAAAACCACACACAAAAGCAATTAAACGTGTTAAAGCGGTAAACGTGCTAAAACGAGAAATAACTAAAATCGAAAAACAAAACAAAAATCATTTTTGTTTCTGAAAATTATAATGCAAGTGCTTCTACATGCAGTCCTAAATGCAATGCAAAATTACAACATTACTAAATTACGCATTCTCGACAACCCCCCCCCCAAACTTAAAATATGCTTTGTCCCGATCATATGAGAAAATTATCAAAAGAAAGAGGAATGCATAAAAAGTACTTTGAGAGATCCCGATAAGTGCTAAGTTTTATGTCTTCAAATGGACTCAATTGTCTTTATGTGTCAATCAAGTCAATGGTCGAAATTTAATGATGCATATCTTGTTCATAGTAATGTTTGATTATTTTCCCATTCACTATGAAGGTTCGACCATTCTTTGCTAATAATTTAATGGCTCCTCCCGGTGACAATACCTTTTGATTATGAAAGGACCCGACCACCTTGATTTAAGCTTACTTTAAATAATCTTAGTCTCGAATTGTATAGTAGTACTACTTGCCCGGTAGGAATTCTTCCTCGGAATCTTTTTGTCATGGCATCTCTTTGTTCGATCTTTGTAGAATTGGGCATTTCCGTATGCATCTGGACGAATTCTTCTTCTAGTTCGCTTATTTGCGCTTCTTTTTGCCTACTACTATATCGGTTAAGCTTTTTCACCGCCCAAAATGCTCTATGTTCTAATTCCACTTAGAAGGTGACATGATTTTCCAAAACTAATCACACGTGGACATATCCAGGGTGTTTTGTATGTGTACGATAAGCCCATAAAGCATCATCAAGCTTTAAAGCCCAATCTTTTCAATTTATACTAACTCGCTTTTTCTAAGATCTCGCTTAATTTCCCTATTGATACATCGCTAACACGTTTCATCGTGGATGGTAAGCGGCGCCACTCGATGTTTTACTCCATATTTCGCCATCATGTTGTTAAACAATTTGTTGCACAAGTGAGATCCTCTCACCGATGAGTGCTCGTGGCATGCCAAACCTTGTGAATATGTTATTTTGTAAAAACATTAGCACAACCCCGCATCATTTGTTTTAGTAGGGATTGCTTACCCATTTGGATACATAGTCTCAATGTAGCTGAGGGATATACATGTACCCATTTGAGACTGAAAAGATCCCATGAAATCTATACCCCAAACATTAAACAATTCAACTTCTATGATATTAGTTAATGGCATCTCGTGTCGCTTGAAATGTTTCCCATACGTTGACACCTATCGTGATCGCAAAACAAACTTATAGCAATCTTTGAAAATAGAAGGCCAAAAGAAACCGGACTGTAATACCTTAGTCGCATGCGTGTTGGCCCGAAATGGCCCCCTTACAAGGTGATGAATGGCATTGCTCCAGGATGCTTGCCCATTCTTCTTGAGGTACACATCTCCTAATAAATAAATATGCACATCTTTTAAATAAAAGAGGTTCGTCCCACGTAAAAATATCTCACATCATGAAGAAATTTCTTCTGGTATGATATGTGATATCCGTGGTAAAACCCCGCTACTAAGTAATTGACAATATCAACGTACTAGGGGATGGTCTTTTCGCCATCGAGGATTAATTCGATCCCGCAAATGTTTCTTTGATTATCAGTGTCCTTCGCTCTTCATTGGTTGTTTGCTCAAGTCATGAGAGATGATCAACTACCACGCTCACACCCTTTTGATCCCGACTTTCGATATCAAACTCTTGTAACAAGAGTATCCATCGAATGAGTCCAGTTTGACATCTTTCTTTGCGAATAGGTACTTGACCGCCAGCGTGGTCCGTGGTGGACTATTGTCTTTTGTTCCGATTAAGTATGCCCGAACTTGTCAAACGCAAATACCACCGCCGCACTCTTTCAACTTGGTTGTAGTGTAGTTTTGTTGTGTTGGATCCAATGTTCGACTTATAGTAAATAACACGAAATAGCTTTTCGCATTTTGTCCCAATGCGACACCTATCGTGATAGTCGCTGGTCGCATATTATCTCGAAAGGTTGACTCCCGACTGTGTGATCAAAATTGGTGGCCACTGTAGAGCCTTCTTCAATGTTTCAAATGTCTCAGAACAATCGTGGGTGAAAGCAAAAGTTACATCTTTTTCGAGTAAGTGGGAAAAGGGTTTGGTTATTTTTGAAAAATCTTTAATAAAGCGCCTATAAAACCCGCATGTCCCAAAAAGCTCCTTATTGCTTTCTCTTCTTTGGAGGTGGGATTTTCTCAATTGCCACCACCTTTGCTCGGCCTACTTCAAACCTGCGGAAGAAACACGATGACCGAAGTACAATGCCATCTCTTACCATAAAATGGCATTTTTCCCAGCTTTAATTCTAAGTTCGTCTCCTCGCATCTCTTCAAAACAAGGGTTAAATTATGCAAGCAATGATCAAACGAACTACCAAAAATCGAAAATCATCCATGAAAACTTCCATGATGTTTTCAATCATTCCATGGAATATTGCCATCATACATCTTTGAAATGGCAGGTGCATTACATAGCCGAAATGGTAGCTTATGCCGAAATGCAAACACACCATAAGGGCATGTGAACGTTGTCTTTTCTTGATCCTCCGAGCAATCACAACTGATTATACCCTCGAGTACCCATCCGTAAAATAATAATATTCATAACCTGGTAAGACGATCTAACATTTGATCCATAAAAGGAGGGAAAAGTGATCTTTTTCGAGTTGCAAAGATTTAATTTTCGATAATCAATGCAAATACGCCATCCTCAACAACTTTAGTAGCTAAGATTTCATTGTTTTCACTTTTTACTATCGTCATTCCTCCCTTCTTTGGTACGACTTGTATCGACTTACCCAACTTTGTGCCTGATATAGCAAAAATTATCCCATTATCTAACCATTTAAGTACTTCTTTCTTAACGACCTCTTGCATGATTGGGTTAAGTCTTCGTTGATGTTGCATGAGAAGGTCTACAATCATCTTCCATTCTTATTTTATGCATGCAAATCGAAGGGCTTATACCTTTTAAATCGAAAATTGACCATCCAATCGCAGCTTTATGTTCCCTTAAGACTTGCATAGTTTTTCCAATTGATTTTCGATTAGGAAAGAAGAAACAATTACGGATAGGTCTCGTTGTCATCTAAGAATGTATATTTGAGATGGTCCGGGAACGGTTTAAGTTCTGGAGAACCTGGGGGTTTGTTTTTCGAATTTTCAGCTTAGAACATGTGTCGCTCAGCCAGGTTGTGAATCCACACGGCCGTGTGGATTTGGGTCAGGCCGAACTCGCCATGCGGTCGACCGACCGCGCGCTATCACACGCCGTGTGAATGACCATTTTCCTATCGCACGGTTGGGCCATGTATAATCACACGGTCGTGTGGATTTGGGAGTATGCGTCGCACGGCCTGCCCGTGTTATTTCACATGGTCGTGTGGGATGGTCAGAATGTCATTTTCTTGAATTATCTCGTCCGCTGAATCTAAGGCAAACACAAAATCGATAACCTCATTGTTAGTAATGTCCAAACACATACCTTGGGATTCCACCGAGTGAGTTAAGCACCATTCCAATGCGTCTTTCATCACAACCTATTCCAACTCAGCTTCCATGCATGGGGTTAGCATATCAATCATGTTGCAATGTTCGATATTTTCATGAAATTGCATAGCTTTGTAAATTGAAAATAATATGTGTTCGTCATTTACTTGCAATGTTAATTCACCTTTTTGCACATCGATAAGTGCTCTACCTGTGGCCAAGAATGGTCTTCCCAGAATTAATGGAACCTCTCGGTCCTCTTCCATCTCCAACACAACCAAGTCTGCTGGGAAGATGAATTTGTCTACCTTTACTAACACGTCTTCAATCACCCCTTTTGGATATGTTACTGAGCGATCTGGTAATTGTAGGGTAATTGTCGTAGGCTTTACTTCGCCTAATCCCGATTTTAAATATTGATAACATCATTAAGTTAATGCTTGCACCAAGGTCGCATAATGCTTTATCAAAGGTTGTTTCCCAATTACACTTGGAATCGTGAAACTCCCGGGATCCTTGCATTTTTGAGGTAACTTCCTTTGAATAATTGCACTACATTCTTCTGTCAGCTTAACCGTTTCATATTCCGAGATTTTTCTTTTCTTTGCCATGATATCTTTAAGAAATTTCGCATAGTTTGGCATTTGTTCAAGTGCATCCGCAAAAGGTATATTAACTTGAATTTTCTTAAAGATTTCCAAAAATTTGAGAAATTGATCATCTAATTTCTTTTCTCGAAACCTTTGCGGGAAAAGGATAGGTACCTCGCTTCTTGCAATGGTTGGAGCATATATTTACCTTTTATGTTCCCTTGGGGGCGCCACCTCCTCTGCTATGTCCTGCTCCTCGATTGTTTCTTTTTCTTGATCAATTGGCATCTTTGGACCTTTATAACTCGTTCCACTCCCCAAACGAATGGTTTGGCAATCGTTTCTCCCAGTCTGTCTTTTTAGCTTTTTGGGAGTTTGCCTTTTTGGTGTTGGCCATGTATTGATGTAGCTATCTGCCCCACCTGCTTTTCCAAAGATTTCAATCTATCATTCATGTTAGTATTTAATTGAGTTACCTGATCCTCGATTATGTCTATCTTGGCTTCATCCTGATTCAATCGCTACCGAGTTTCTCCGATGAATGAAGCTAGCATCTCTTCTAGGGATGATTTATGTTCCTTTGGTGGCCCCGGATTATAGTGAGGTTGTGTCGATTATTTATGTCGTTGTTGTAGCCTGGCCGCCCGCAAAATTTGCTTCTTCTACAACCACCGATACCTCCCTTGAATTTACTTGTTGCATCGCATCCAGCCATACTTAGCACGCTTATATGTTCTATGAGTATGGTGATCTTATCATCATCCCGATTTTCGGATGGCCATTGGTAACTATTGTTCGCCATCTCCTCTAGTAACTCTAGTGCCTCCTCATAATATTTTCCTAGTAGTGCACCTCCAGATGCAGCATCTATAATTGTTCTTGTGTTATCACTCAAACCATTATAGAAGTCAATTTGTTGGTAGTCGGGATATCCGTGTTGAGGGCACTTCCTTAGTAATTCCCAAAATCTTTCCCATGCTTCATATAGCGGCTCAGCATCTAATTGCCTAAACTGGGTGATTTCAGATTTCAACTGCAGTGTCTTACTGGGGGGGAAAGTATTTGGCTAGAAACCGCTGACTTAGTTCTGCCCAATTTGCGACTGGTAGTGTTAAAGAGCATAACCATCCTTTAGCCTTATCACGCAGAGAGAATGCGAAAAGGCGGCATCGAATGATATCCTCATAAACACAATTCATCTTAACAGTATCTAAATTTCTAGAAAGTGCGCCAGATGCGCGTTTAGATCCTCAACGGCTCTACTCCCAAACTGGTTTTGTGACACCATCTGGATCAATGCCAGCTTTAGTTCAAAATTGTTTGCATTGATCGTCAGACGGACCACATCCCCATAAATTTGGCTTACCTCCAGCTGAAAGTAGTCCCTAACTGCCCTTCTCGCGGGCCTTTCCACTATTTCGTCCTAGACGCCGGCCCCTGGTGGGCGCTCCTCATTGTTTCTGTTTTCCACTGTGTTTAGATTAGTCTCATCCGCCATTGCTTTGGCTCTTTTCCTTAGTTGTTTGGTTGTCTTTTCGATTTTCAAATCAGTGGGACTTGGCTGGGTTGATCTGGAATGCGTGATCATGAACTATATGTACTAAACAAAAATAATGTTAAAATCGAACTAAAAGAAAAATTAAAAAAAATAAAAAAATCAAAAATAATAAAAAAATATTTACAAAAATGTTTCAATTAAGATTGAACTACTTATTACTATATCTAAGTAGAATCTAATCAATCCCCGGCAACGGTGCCAAAAACTTGTTCGCCAAAAATTTGTTTTGGTTCATACAACTGCAAATGTACAATGTGGTTTATAGAATAATGGCAAGCAAGGTCGTATTCATCGTGTGATTGAATCTCAAACACTTAGGCTATAATAACATCGTATTCCAATTTTATTGAAGCGACCAAAATCAAGTATTTTAATCTAAGGAAAAATAGAAAATAAAGAAAATCAATAAATTAAATTTATGAACCCCACGTCTTTTCAACATCTTTAGGAGAAACCGTCGGCACATAATCTCAACATGCTTCTTCAATATTAAATGCAATTAAAGTTTTAAAAACCAATTCATGCAATTCTATGGGTTCAATTCCCAAAATGGTTTATTGTGCACATAAACAGTATATTAATAATAATTGAGGTCTCCCGATCCATCACAATTATTACTAACTCCCAAAAGATCATTGAATTGAAGTACACCCCACAAATAGAAGTAGTCTCCGATACATTACTCTATTTATGTCCATTCGATTTTTCGTCTTACTAGAACTCACCTCCTAGATTATGAACTAGAAGTATGACATGCAAATTATTATCAGATAAAAAGCAATTATAAATAAGCACTCGAATTCATAAAATAGAAAGCATGAGTTAATTAAGAAAATAAATAATCATATTTAACATAAAGCAACAGTTTCAATTATGCCCTTAAGATCCGAAAAATATGCCAAACATTGATTACAAACTCATGACAAATTCAATCAACATTATGACAACATATAAGCACAGACAAGAGTTCTTAGACATAGAAAGAAAACCCTTCTTGTCGGGATGGATTCCCATCCTAAGCCCTCGGCTCTTGTGCTCCCTAGATGCAAAAGCCTTGTGTGTTCTTCGCGACCTAGCCTTCATTGCTCATAAGCTCTTCGATTTCTTCGTTCTGTGTTATTTGATGTGTTTTTTTATGTATGGAATGATGTATTTTCGTGCAAGACTTGGTCCTCTTTATAGATGCTTGGAGAGATCACTTGTAGAGTTGGGCGGGAAGCAAACTCTAAAAATGCGCTGAACAGACTCCCCTGCGGTCGGTAGTGTGGGTCCACACGGCGTGTGGCCTTGGGCTTAGCCTCTTGTCGCACGGGCAAGCTGGTCGTGCGTGCGGGTAGGTGGTGCGGTTGATAACTTTGTCCACACGGCCGTGTGAGTTCACACGGTCCGGCCGTGTGGACTCCGCTCCTCCTCTCGTTTTCTTCCTTTTCTTCACATAACCGCGTGTGATTTTCACAAAGACTAGTCCACACGGCCGTGTTACTTGATTTTGTTCCATTTTCCGTCATTTTGATCTTCTCTTTGCATTCGAAAATCTTATCCGAGCATCCCTACATCGACATTTCTTCATTTTAAGCTCTGTTTCCTGCAAGAAGTACAAAAATACGTAGTATCATGCCCTTTAAAGGAAACCAAGTAAAAACATAGTAAATATGCGTGCAAATGCATCAATTATATATCAATTTAAGCCCTAAAATGCACGTATATTTTACAAACATCATTGCTACGAGACAAATTGAATTCCTCGTAATTGAAATCGATGAAACTGGAATCATCCTACAATGCCATATGGAGAAAATACAAGGATTTGCAGATATACTCAAAGACAAGAAACAACTTCAAAGTTTTCTCAGAGTTGTTAATTTTGGTGGAATGTTCATAAACAATCTAGCACATTACAGGAAGGTATTTGGCCCATTACTCAAAAAGGATGCAATATTCAAATGGGAAGATGAACATCAAGAAGGGATAAAGCAACTTAAGGAATTTTGCAAAAAGCTTCTGAAACATGATATACCACAGGACAAGGATGAACTAGTTCTATTTTCATATGCCAGTGATTATTGGTGGGCAACAGTCCTTACAAAAGCCACACTGAATGGAGAAGTGTCATGCAGATATTGCAGCGGTCTATTTACAGACAATGAAACAAATCGATGGCATATTAACGAAAAAGAATTCTTTGTAGTCAGAAAGGCTTTTAAAAAATGGCCTCTATTTTTACTGGCTAAAAAATTTACTTTAAAAATTGATAATTCAAGTGTCAATGCTTTTCTAAAAAACAAAATTGAATCAAAACCAGAAAAGGCTAGATTGCAGGTTGAATGTCAATATTATGATTATGATATTGTCATTACAAAATCTCATGAAAATGTTCTTGCAGATTACTTGACACAAGATGGAAGAACGTGTTGCTCGCGAGGTCCTTAAAAGAGTAAGATATCTCAGGAAAAACCTGGAGAGTCTAGAACGAGATTTTGGAATGTTATGTCTCAATGCAGAAGTTGTTGAACGATTTCAACAGGCTGACCAGAAATCCGTTTGTAGTCAAATACGAGCATGCTAGTTAGCTCAAGGACAACTGTTCTTAGCACTCCAAGGGCCTCTCCTCCAGGTTGCATCTCCTACGATGCAGAAAGGGGCGATTAGAGAATGGGGCTCTAACCCGGAGGTTATGGATTTAAATACCATAATCATAAGTGTTGCATGTGATGCATTCGCTGAGGGTGAACAAACTGAAGCGAATGTTGAAGCTCCGGTATCACAACCCGAGGCTTCAAGTCAACCCAGTACCTCTCGAGTTAAAGAGGAAGAGTTGAATCTTAGGCCAAAAACATGCAAATCTAAGGTTCAAACTGACGAGATTAAGATTTCTCCAATGCGCTTTATCAATGACAATGGGAGAAATTGGTAACAAGAAGAGGTATTAACCTTAAAAACAATGGTTGATATCTCGGTAAATACCCAAGAGTTTGGATGAAACCAGAAGTCATCCAAATGAAGTACAAGAATGGTATACTTTTGGAGTTTTAGCTTTAATATATACTATGTCACAAGGATTCCCGTAAATTTCAAAGTTATCGAAATGGATTGGGAAGCTATTTACGAGACTTGGGCTAATAATTCACATTTGGCCGAGGAGATATTTTGGAACTCAGATTTCATCGGTGCGGCTCGAAACAAAGAAAAGAAAGGCTTTAATGAAGATTTCATTTCATCAAGCTTAGAAGAGCAGATGGAAATGCTTTGCAATACATAAGGGCAGCTTCACCGGAAAAGTACCATTACTAGTAGGAGCAATCTCAGAAGACGATGCTTCTGCACGACGAGCATTTGGGACTTTGGGTTTGTCAAACTGAAATGGACAATATCAAGTATCTATTCAAGTTCTTTCAGAATTCAGCAAATGGATCTTTCCTTCTGAATTCAATGATAGGATCAATAACAGGATTTGCAGAGGAACTTTTCCAGATAAAGAGAAGAATTCTCTGGGAGAACAAGATTCTGGCCAGCAAAGAAACTTACCGGAAATTCTGTAACATGGCGCATGTAGGTCGTTGGATCGATCGGATCTGTCAGGCATACCCCAAACAGAATGAATTTGAGTTTGGGAAAGGATTCTGACCTAAACCCGGCCGACAAGACTATACAACTGGAAAAGACAAGGGCCCAGCTCACAAGATGCGTTATCCTCGAGAACCACGCAAGCCAAATTTTTAAAAAAATTCCCGACAACCATCACATGGGCCGAGTCACACGAAAGAAAAAGGGAGACAGCTAGTGAGGTAATAATTCAGGATTATAAGAGTCGAAACCTCCTACATGATCCACTTAAATCCTCCGAATAGAGACTGGATCTATGTAGGTGTAACGATTCCACGAACAAAACAGGTGAAAGAAAATGAAAGCTTTCACACCATGTAATACATTGTATAATATGGTAATTTGGGACTATCATTGCAATATTTATAAACTACGGGACTATTTATGTATATTTCTAAAACTGTAGGACTGAAAGTGCAAAATCTGAAAATAGTGGGATGAATTTTGCAAAGTACGGGACTAAGATTGCAATAGGCCTAATCCTATGGGACTGAGTTTGCAATTTTCTCTTTCACATCTTGCTTACTAGGCTTTCCTTCTTGATTACAGTTGCACTTTTGAGTTGTAATAATTCATTTAAAGTGTAATGTTGATTGTATTGGTAAAACCATCCAAATCCAATAAATCCTTGTTAGTGTTCTTTTGGCAAGAACACGTTTGGTTGATTTGAAGAGTTTGGTGCTCTTCGAGGTGTTGAAGAGTTTGGTGCTCTTCGAGTTGGAAGAGTTTGGCGCTCTTCAAGATTGTTGTTGTAAGAAGAGCTTGGTGCTCTTCAAGTTGAATTTGTCGTTTTGGTATCGATTAATAATATTTTATTTTCGAAATCCACTTGAACATACCGGATGGTAGTGGATGTGGGCCCTAGGTGGGTTAAACACTATGAAATATGAATCCTTGAGTGTTGATTTAATTCTCTCCACCTTCTTATTTGTCATCATATTATTCGAAAAAGAAATCATAAATCAGAAAATCGGAAAAATCTATTCTTCCCTTCTCTAGGATTTCGTAGCAACTTGGACTAAAAGTTACAATCATTTCTCAAAGTCCTTAATGAAGGTAGCGATGGACAATTAGAACAACATAATTGTTACCTTAATACAGAAGAATTCCATTCCACTCTCTATTAAGGAACGGCATAATTGCCACAAATATTTTTTTATATAATCAACGATTGTTTGTTGTTTCACCGCAAAAAAAAAAATTAAAAAAAAATTAATTTTATGTAACGAAGGTGCACTAATTTTTAGGCGTGGCGGGAACTTACGGCGGCTATGCGGGCCATCCAATACGCGTCCTCGAAGGGTTGGAACCAACTATGGTGAGTCGGACTCGGTGTATGTGGTGGAGTTGCTGCGTAAGAAATCCATTGGTGTTCCTTGGCGCCATTTGAGTATGTGGAGATACACTCTCCACCTTCTTTCTCAAATGGATTTTGTGGTCTCGCACATCTTTAGGGAAGAAACCGGGTAGCGTATATTCTAAGCAAGTCGTCGCGGTGGATACGTGGTGGGGTTCGCCCCAGGCGTCCATTATCCGATCCTCACTCGGGATTATGTTGGCCAATCGAATTATAGGTTTGTTCCTTAGTGCGTCGCATTTTCGATCTTGTCGGCTTTTGGGGCGCTTTTATCATGGGGGTACTCTTTTTTCCTTCCAGGGTT
Source organism: Rehmannia glutinosa (assembly GCA_016081115.2). Lineage (NCBI taxonomy): Eukaryota > Viridiplantae > Streptophyta > Magnoliopsida > Lamiales > Orobanchaceae > Rehmannia > Rehmannia glutinosa. The sequence goes on along the minus strand of JABTTQ020000547.1, from coordinate 332,567 downwards.
TTTCCCACATAGGTGGGTTTTACCTTGAAGGTTTTAACGAGCCCCAACCATTGACCATATGGTCGGCTTGTGACCATTTCGTTATTTTCTTTTGTCTTTGTTAACGAGCTTTACTTTGGTTACTGACGACTGTGATCGGGAATACTCTTTTTCATTTTTATATATATTATCACATTTATTTAAAAAAATGCGGGACTCTTTTTCATTTCAATGCCTCCTTTTCTCTTCAATTTATCCTTATCGTATCTCTCCTCTCGCCCCACCTAATATAAAAACATTTCCCAAATAATGTAAAATTTTTACTGCAGTTTTCACTTTTTTGTACCATCGAGTCTCCTGTTAAGTTTGATTGTGAGGAATAGTCATGTAATTGCGCATGGTTGCGCTGTGAGGATCAACCTAAAAACCAACCAGAACTAGGGATGGTATTGTTGACCCGACCCACCCGGTACCCCCATCCCGTGATCTGCGGTGGGACGAGGCGAGTCTAGGTATCACTATCGCCCCGTCTATATTTTTTAATATATTTAATATATATTTTGCATATATGATATATATTATAATATAAATTTATCTTTTAATATCATATCTAACATTTATAAATTGAAAATAATAATTTTTTTTGGAAAGAATATTTTATAAATATATTAAAAATAAATATTTTATTCCTTTTTCTTATTTTTTCTATTTAAATTTTTTTAATATGGGGCGGGGTGGGTTGATATGCCTCGCCTGTTTGTAGGGACGGGGCGTGCGGTATCTAGATACCCGACCCGACTTGCACCATAGTCATCCCTACCAGGAACCTGATTACATTCCGATCAAACAACGTTTGAAGATTATTAATTTTTTATATGAAAGCATGGTAGTCTGATGTGATCGTAATGAACTATTTCTATTATTATAAGAAAAACAAAATTTTAGGTGTAAACTGACCACCATATAGTGCAAAGTGCAAAAAATTACATGGTTTATATGGTAAATTGTGATAATAAAAAAAAGTTTATCTATCTATATCTATATCTATCTATATCTATATCTAATTCTATATCTATATCTATATACTATCTTAAAAGTGTGAATGTTTCTTGCAATTTTTGATTCGACAAAAAAAATCTTTTAGACATAGTAAAAGTTTAGGACAACTAAGTAATTGATATTTATATTCAAAATTCTATTTGTTCAATTATAAAACAATGTGACATTTTATATTCTACATTTTAAAAGTATTTATTCTTTCAAGCTAACTCTTAAAATATTTTGAATTTTCAAATAATATTAGCTTCATATTAAACTAGATTTCAGAGCTTTCTAACCATATGTCATAAGTGTATATAAGGACTTCCCATGAGAAAATTTTAACATTATGATGTTCAACACTGTAAAAATTAAGAATTTATGTTTTTCTATAGTTTTGTTGTTTATTTAATCTTTTTTGTTTAATTATATGAGAGATGTTCATTATAGCCAAAAAAGATTTGAATCGAAAATATATTTTTTAATCATAACACTAAGAATACTTTAAATTTCTTATAAAATCAATTTCAAATTTAAACTAGGTTTCAAAATCTTCAACTATATGTTCTAAACATATACACAAGTCATTATATAAGAAAATTTTAACTATTTAACTTTTAGTATGATGCAAAATTGTATATTTCTTATATTATTTTAAATTTTCTCAATAATTAAATATGTCTATTATAATTTATAAGAAAAATATCAAATTCAATATACACGATAAGAAAAAATAAAATAAAAAATATTTTAGGTGGTTTTAATGCTATATAAAAAGTAGAGAAAATACATAATTCCTTTATGGTCGAAACTTCTCATTCAATTAGTAATATGCAATTTAAAAATCAATTTTTGGATGGTTGTTAAAGAAATAATATTGAAAATTATTAACTTATTTTTTCTTTCATAAGACTGTCTTTGGTTTTATTATTTATTAAATAAAGATATTTTGTGTGCAATTGAATAGAGTTTCGAAACTCAAATTTTGACTTATCATTTTTTCATAGTTTTATTTAATACCAAACTCTCGATGAAAATAATCGATTAATTTTTTTATATATTAGGTTAATGTTTATTATTTTTAAGACACTGGAAATAGTAGGACTACAAACTTTAAGTTTAAGTGTTATGATAAAATATTGACTTTGTTACTAGAATTAAAATAATATATTAATTTTTTTTACATATGTATTATATTGTATTTTTTTTTACATTTCTTTAATCAAAGAACTGAGATAGAATAAAAGAAGTAAGCACATGAAGCATAAGAATTTGACTAACCTTTATTTTATTTTATTTTAATTGAATAACAATAACAAATAAAATGATGATATTATGATGGATTTTGGTATAATATTTAATTAATTATTTTTTTATTAATGCGATAACTTGCATGATTTACTAATCATTAGCTTATGACTTATAAGCTAAATTATTTGTTTGATTATTTAAAATGCATCCAATGCTAAAAGAATTCAAAAATCATGTAAGAGAAAAGACTTTTCTAGCCATACAATGAAATAAAAGACTGATGAATGTGATTGTAAACTAATATAAAATTTATTTCGTTTGTTATACTAATTGTAAATTTTTGTGGGATTGAGCTCTTTAAAATGATTATTTAACAATTCATATCGATCTATAATTAAAGTAAAGCAAAATATATATTAAATACTATGTAATATTTAAATTTAATTAATATTTCTGTTTCTAATATTTTAATATTAATCAATAAAATTATTAAATAATAAAATTATTTTAGTAAAATTGTGTGGCTCACATGCGTCTACGGACGTGTTTCTTACTAATATACTAAGGGCCTCTCCAACCCAACTTCAAATCCCACCTTATTACACCAAATATGCAAAAATCCTTCTCCAACCCAACTCTAAACTCACACCAAATTTGGTGTAAATGAATAGTGTTACACCAAATTTGGTGTAACACTATTCACTACACCAAATTTGGTGTAATGCAAATATCCCACATTTGCCCTCCAATTCCCTTCTACCTCAAAATTAAATTTCAATTGTATCCTCATTTTATATATAATTAATTTATATAATATGATTTTAATAATTAATTAATATTTCTATAAATTTTAATAAATAACAAATAATTATAATGTAAACTAAAAGAAATACTAATATTAATTTTAATATTTATTTTAGTAATATAACTAATTAATATAATATTAATTAAATGAAAGTTTATAGTTAATTACATTAATAATAATAAAATATAAGTAAATAAAATAATTGTATAAATAAGTAAATTTTGTTACTATAAAATGAAGAAGAAAGAATAAAATATTCATTTGGTGTAAGATTTGGTGTAATGGATTGGAGATGGTTTTGTCAAAATTACACCAAAACACCAAATTTGGTGTAATTTTTACACCAAATTGTAATGGGTTGGAGATGGTCTAATAGTAATGTGTAAAAAGGCAAATGATAGACTAGGTTTAGTGGAATTTTCTCAAAATTATTTTTCCTTGGTATATCTAAACGAGCCAATGACCTCACTCTAATAAGTGAGCGAGGGAGGGGATTCAACGTTAAGACTGCTATCAATAATTGGGTGTAGAATTTTCTTTCCACTATCAGAGAAAAATGTCGATTTCATTTCACTCATGCAACTCCAGAATTTTGTGCTGTAGAAGTAATCAAAACCCTCGTCTCTCACACTCCCCACTCAATTTCCACAATCACCTTCAAATTGTCGATTTCACTTCCCGTTGCCAATTATTCGCTGTCGTTGATCAGGAAAAGTGTCCATTTTTCACGATCTACAGCAAGAAAAATGCGGATGCAGCATTTGAAGAAGCGAGCTTTTCCAGTGTGGAAAATGCAGTAGAGGAATTTACGTCCGTCATGAAGTTCGGCGGCTCCTCGGTGGCGTCGGCCGAGAGGATGAGTGAAGTGGCTCATCTCATCCTCAGCTTTCCCGAGGAAAAGCCGATTATTGTTCTCTCTGCCATGGGAAAGACTACTAATAATCTCCTTCGCGTATGTAGCCATGCAAAATCAGTTTATTTGAATTTTTCTTTATGTCGAAGTAGCTTCGTTGGTTTTGAGTTGCAATTATTTTAATGGTTGGATTCTAGGCAGGAGAGAATGCTGTGAGCTGCGGATTTAGAAATGTGTCGGAGATTGAGGAATTGACATTAATAAAAGAGCTGCATCTCAGGTGATTGTTTTGTTTACTTGTGTCTAGAAGATGTTATTACTTACTGTGGTACTGGTAGATGGTTACTTGTGGAAAATCCTATGAAAAACGAACAATTATAATGTGTTTTGTGTGTGTATTTTCCGCAAATTGCACCTCAATGTGCGATAGAGAGGCACAAAGTACTTTTTACGTGGTGTTGCATAGTACTATCCAGTTAATTACAATGGTATATAATGTTGTTGTTTGGTTTTTGCCAGGACAGTAAAAGAGCTTGGAATAGATGATTCTGTGATTTCTGGTGAGAATTGGATTGTGGTTTTGATGTTACTTTTCCTCCATTAGTACTAATGTATAGTGGGAGAATGATATACATCATTTATTACCTTAATATTTTGGTGTGAAACAAAAGGCTTGGTTAAGGTAGATCATTGCTTTCAGCCATGATAAGTCCATTATGTAGTTACTTATCTTCTTGTTCAGGTTGAAGTTAGCTTGCTAAATTGTTGTTCCAGATATAAGCTTTTCTCCTGAGTTGATCAAGAAATCTGTTTTTTCCTATAGGTTTTGCAACTTTACTGTACAAGAAAATGATTAAGCTGTTTTCGGGTTCTAGGACCAGAAAACTAGGCTTTAACTAGCCTTTTATCTTACAACACCATAAAAAACACAAAGGAAATTTACTAAAGCATTGTTTCTTTGTAAGAACCCATAGAATCACCATGCAGCATTTTGATATGTGTGAAAATCAGTTTCGTAGAAGCGCATGTGAAACAGAACTATTAAAAGATAAATTTTTGGCTTAGCCCATTATAGCACTTTCCGACACAGTATCATGGCTATATTTTATACCGCCCATATTCTACTACCCTGATATAGAATTACGTACATAAATATTGTGTTATACCCCATATGTTCTTCACATAATGCTTCATTTACATTTTTCAGGACAGCTGGAAGAACTGGAGTTGCTTTTGAATGGAATTGCTAGATTAAAGGAGCTGACACTCCGGACTCAAGACAAACTTGTGTCATTTGGAGAGTGCATGTCTACGAGAATTTTTGCTGCTTATTTAAATAGCATTGGCACTAAAGCACGTCAAGTATGTTCATTTCCATGTTGAGAATCATCTTACTGATCCAAGCCCAGGATAGGCAGAAACTTTTACTGCCTGGTCTTACTTTCTGTCATTATCACATGTTTATAGAATCAGAACCCTAAAGATAAATCATGCACCTTCATACCTATGGGGAACCCAAAAGCATAGTTGTTAAAAGCCGGCCTAGGCCACAGGCCACGATTTCTCGCCTCCGTGCACCTCCGGGCCACAAAAATGGTGAATCCACCGGCTGGTTCGCCTAGGCCTCACTTTTGGGAGAGGCGAAAGGCGAGAAAAAGCATCGCTTTTTCCTGCAAATAAAAAGGGTTTTTAGCGAAAAAGACCCTAAAAAACTTTTAAGGCTCTATGGCTAAAAATCCATTTGCAATGTGAAAATGCAAAGTTGAAAAGTAAAAACCAGCAAGTAAAAACCTCTTTGGTGATTGATATTGGTGTTTGATATAGTTTATTATTGTTTAATATGATTTATTATTTTCAGCAGTTGATTTTTAGAAGAATATAAGTATTTAACATGTTTTCGAGGTGTTGTTTCCTTGCCTGGCCAGGCCATGACCTTTTGTCGCCTAGGCCATCGGGCCCTAGGCCATGAATTGTCGCCTTGGCGTCGCCTATCCCTTTAACAACTATGCCCAAAAGCAACTGAAAGTTTGTATTCTTCATCCGGGGAAGCAATGAGTAGTTTCATTGATCCAAGATTGAGGCAGCTCGGGCCTCCCCATCATTTGGAGAGAGTGAATGCTTTGGTGAAAGTGAGAGGGAAGAAAGAATGTATTTATTCCTCTCTCTCTCTCTCGGCCCTGGGTGGGGCAGGTAAAAGTTTAATGTAGGTCTAGTCAATTGGTGAAACTAAATGACAGTTGACATCTTTTTACAAAATATATGCATGCCTACTAATGATAAAAATGTGTGATTGGTGCATAATACTGTTAATTTTAATAGGTTTAGCTTACATTTTGCAATGGCCACTTTTTTTAACAATATAGTATGCACTGGATAAGCCTTCGACCATCATGATTTTCACTTCATCTCTTCATTAAACATGTGCTCTGCGTGCTTGATAATTATTGGTAGCAAAGGTTCATCTGATTCAATTGCTTAAAATGTATGAAGTGAAGGTTTTTACTCATCCTATGCTTTGTTTGATAATAGTATCCATTGACCTTACAGTGGGGTACTTATACTGCAGTATGATGCATTTGACATCGGATTTGTCACAACGGATGATTTCACGAATGCAGAAATTCTGGAAGCAACTTATCCTGCTATTGCCATTAAATTATACGGTGACTGGACCCAGGATCATGCAATTCCCATAGTTACTGGCTTCCTTGGAAAGGTTGTCACTTAACTTAGAGTTGCATATATGTCCTGCTGGGGAATAAGTTTAAGAATTAATTTGATATTCCTGACCGATTCTAGCCTACCCAAATTATTAAAGATGTAGTTTCCATTTGCAGGGATGTAAGTCTGGTGAGATTACCACTTTGGGCAGAGGTGGTAGCGACTTGACAGCTACAACTATTGGCAAAGCTTTGGGTCTGCAAGAAATTCAGGTGAGCTTAAATTGTAACAGTCTTATTGTAACTATTGTTTATTGTTTGATGAGACAAAAGTAGTTATTCAGCTCCACTTCAAATTCTTACAGGTCTGGAAGGACGTCGATGGTGTTCTCACCTGCGATCCCAGTATTCATCCAGGTGCCAAACCTGTGCCTTATTTGACATTTGAAGAGGCAACAGAGCTTGCGTATTTTGGAGCTCAGGTTATAGTCTTATGTGTGTCTTGTCTATCTTTTTGGATGTATTGGCCTTTAAGGATGGCAGGTCAGTTCATGATCTTAAATCACTGTAGCACTATATAGTTGTTGAAAATTGAAATTGAACTTTCCGAAAATGCTCAGTCCTGTGTCCATCCAAAAGCAAACTCACCTCTGTAAAACCTATGAAATTCAAGCTTTTATAAAAAGCACTCATATAGTTGTAGTTGAATCCATAGCTTTTCCAAGCCAACGCTTGGTTTTTACCATTCGAGAGAAAGTTGGCTTGCACATGTTGTTCTTTACATTTTAACATAGTTTAATAGAAGCAAAACTAAAAATAATTACGTGTAATGTGATGGGTAAACCAGAAATCTGTTCTTACTTCCTTCCACTTCTTTTTAATCTTCTCCTTGATTTTGTTTTATTCTCTTCTTGTTGATTGACATTTGACGTGCATGGTGGAGGATGGGTGCCATGTATCTACTTGTACGGTTTTCTGGTTTGGGTGGAATTATTTTCTCCCTGTTCTTCCAAGATTTTAGGAGCAAACATGGTCTGCCGGCTACATGACTCCCTGAAATTCAATTCTTCTTGGTCCTTTTTGTTTTTCTTATCTTTTAAAATTAAATCAATTAAATGGTGTTGTGAAAACTGAATAAGAGAACCCGGAAAAATAGAATTTTCACATTTCCCAAAATAATTTGAAGACATATATTGAGATCCGGAGCCAATTTTCTGCAGGTATTGCACCCACAATCCATGAGACCAGCTATGGATGGTAATATTCCAGTTAGAGTTAAGAACTCTTACAATCCGAAAGCTCCTGGTACTTTCATCACTGGAAATAGAGACATGACCAAGGTTTGCATTTTAACGATCTGACTCAAGATTTAGATGGATCAAAGCATTAACCTTCTAATGCCAAACAAATGACAGGCCCTGCTTACCAGTATAGTCCTAAAGCAGAATGTCACTATGCTGGATATAGTTAGTACTCGCATGTTGGGTCAATTTGGCTTCCTTGCAAAGGTGAGAGAATTAATCTTATTTGTTGACTTTATGAATCGTTCCTTCCTTTTTGAACCTATCAATATGACAAAACATATAACATTCTTTTGTCAGGTATTTGCAATATTCGAAGATCTGGGTATCTCTGTGGATGTTGTTGCAACAAGTGAAGTTAGTATTTCTCTAACACTTGATCCATCCAAAATTTGGAGCAGAGAACTAATTAAGCAGGCAAGTTAACTATCTGCCTTCGACTGTGGGTCAGACAAAACTGTGCTAGTCAAGCTTTTGTCATAAATACAATACTCGGGGTATTCATTCAACACCAGAATACTACATTGAGTAAATGATTGTCAAATCTTATTCTGCTGCAAAAAGATTCCCTGCCCTCTATACAATTCTTCTTTTCTGCTCATTCCCTCATCTTTATTTTCTCCTCCTTTTCTGTCGAGGAGAGGGTTGGACAACAGGGGCCAGCTTGTCACCACCTAATTATATAGAAAAAAAATACTTCTACTCCTATTTGTTTAGATAGTAAAATGATAACAAATATATATGTTCAAAATGAGCAGGAACTTGACCGTGTGATCGAAGAGCTTGGGAAAATTGCAGTTTTAAAACTTCTGCCACACAGATCAATTATTTCCCTCATCGGAAACATCCAATATTCTTCCTTGATATTAGAAAAGGTTTTTTTTGGCCTATCCCAAGATGCCATTTCTTCTGTTCAAAAGTTCTTTCTTCTCTTCTGTTTGTTTACTTTACCTCCATATAAGATGTATGGTTTCTGATTGGCAGGCCTTCAGTGTGTTTAGGAGACTTAATGTGAACGTCCAGATGATCTCTCAAGGAGCCTCCAAGGTTCTCTCTTTTGACAAACCCACACGTAGAATATCAAATTTTCGAAGTTTTTATGATTTCTAACGAGCAACTATCTGTTTTTCTCCAGGTTAACATGTCACTAATAGTAAACGATAGTGAAGCAGAACAGTGCGTAAAGGCTCTTCACTATTCCTTCTTTGAGAGTAGTGAAGTCTCGGAAATGGACTTGGGTGTTGCATTTAACAATGGAAATGTTGAGGCGATTCAAGTAAATTAGTTTTTTATTTATCGTAAGGACCTTATCCACACTTTTTATTATGTTGGCAAAATTATTATGTTATTATGCTTAAGTGTGGGTGTGGAAACCCCAAAGTAATTGTTGGAATGAGTTAATTGAGTGTCAATGTTAGGCACATCATCTAGTATGGTAGAAGTTTCAAAACTAGAACAATAGAAAAGTTGGTAATGATAGAGTTTAGAGATAAATGTTGGATCTAGGCGCTTCCATTAATGTCATGCCATTGATGATTTATACGTCTTTGGTTGTTGGGCCATTAAAAGAATCTGGTGTGATTATTCAACATGCTGATAGACCTAATGTTTATCCTCAAAGTGTTTTTGGAGGATGTTTTAGTGCAAGTTAATGAATTGATTTTTCCTGCTGAGTTTTTATGTGTTTATATAGAGGAAGATATTTCATCTCACTCATTGATTTTACTAGGTAGGCCTTTCTTAAAAACATCTAGGACAAAAATTGATGTGCATGATGGTACACTTACAATGGAATTTGATGGTGAAGTCATTAAATTTAATATTTATGATGCCATGAGATAATCCAAGTGATGTATCTTCCATTTTTGTTATGGATGTTATTGAAGCTTTGGCGCAACAAATATTTGATTTGAGTGATGATGATAAATTGAAAGTTGCACTTATCAGTAATTTCACTTCTGAAAGACCTCAAGAATTAATGAAGAAGTTTGGGTTTGATTTTGACTTGCAAGAGACAATTCATGCACTCGATTCTTTTCAATTTGAAGTGTGTTGTCTCTTATGTTACGTTGCATTGATCTCATAGTAAACATCTTAATTCAAGAATGCAAGCACCAAAATTAGAGTTGAAACCCTCTTCTAATCATTTAAAGTATGCCTTTTTGGGGGAAGAAGAAACTCTTCCTGTCATTATCTCCAACAAACAATCTGATTTGGAAAAAGAAAAAATGATTCGATTTCTAAAAGAGCTTAATGAGGCCATTGGTTAGACTATTGCAGCAAGGGATAAAACCTCTTTACATGCACGCATAGGATACTATTTTAGAGGAAGGGTGGAAGCCCTCAAGACAAGCCCAACGTTGATTGAATCCACCTATGATGGAAGTGGTAAAGAAAGAAATTTTGAAACTTCTTGATTAAGGTATGATCAAGAAACGTCAAACGACCATTTCGCGTGCAGCTATGGTAGTCTTTGTATGTTAGACACAACTTTTCCATCTAAAGCCCAATCGGCATGATTTGTATGCCATTGGATAGCTAAGAGAGGGTTCTACAATGTTTATTATGCCACTTAATGCAAATTTAGACTTTTGAAGTGGTAAAATCAGGTTCAATTTGAAACAATGCTATGAAACTTTCAGTTGCCTCGAACGTCCTAGGAAAGGGAAAAAAGAAAAAAAAAGAGAAAAAGAAAAAAAGAGTTGTTAAAAAAAAAAAAGGTAGAAAGAGTTAAACCGTAAAAAAAAAGGAGAAAAATTGAATGAAAAAGAAGGATAAAAAGAGAGAAAAGAAAAAAAGATATATAAATAAAAAAAGAGGGAGAAAGAAAAAAGTATACAAAACGGAGCTATGACTTATGATACGGATAGGAGACTTAGGATGGAGATAACACCCCTTATTTGGCATTCGAGAATAGCCGAATGAGTTTGTTACGATAGTTGAAGATCATTTTTTGGATCAAGGTCTAAGGTAGAAGTGAAAACATTGACTGATGGATTTGAATTCAAGTTCAACACTGATTTACTTATTGCATGTTTTGCTATGTGTTTGCTTGAGGACAAACAAAAAATTAAGCGTGGGGAGTTATTTTGCATATTTTTGTGTGTGTTTTGTATGTTGATTTGTGTATGTTACTGATACATTTTATTTGTATGTTGCATGTTTTTGTAACATGTTGTGTTATTTTATTGATTTTATATATATTAATTAATTAGACAAATTTTGGTGCAAGAAACGAAAAAAGGCCATTTCGCGCATAGTTGTAGCAGTCTTCGTATTTTACACATTACTATTTTATCCGAAGCCCGATTGACATGATTCATATGCCATTGGAAAGCTAAGAGAGAGTTATACAATTTTTACTTGCCACTCAATGTGAATTCAGACATATGAAGTGGTAAATATCATATTCAAATGGAAATAATGCGATAAAACTTCCAGTTGTGGCAGGTCTCTGTATTTTGGACATAACTCTCTACAAAATTTATATTGAGGTCATTCAAGGTGGCTACAAAAATCTAAGAGATAGAAATACAATTCACATAAAACAATAATAGCACATTTGCTTTTGGACCAGCACGATCACGCACAAGTGATCGGTCACGCGTGCGCGACATAAAGAAATGTGCACGGTCGTGCGCCATAAATTTTTACGCTTTTTTCATGATTTTCTTTTCCATTTTGGACTTTTTCACCTTGTATAGAATTCTGGAACTTATAAATATCTTTAGGGAGTCCATATTTTAAGATTACACTACTACTTAGCATTTGTAAAACAAGTTTTCTCTATTCTCTCTATATTCAACATTGGTTCTTGGTTGTTCTTCCACCGGAGGATTCTACAGCTTTAACTAAGTGCAAATCTTCTTCGTCTTTTTTGTCTGATGTTTGAGATGTTTTCTTTCGCTTAATCGAATTGATTGTAGTTACTTCATAATGATGTTTGGGATTGTTTTCTTTCGTTTAACCGAATTGACGATTCTATCTACAAGCATGAATTAAACATCGTTGTTTTAGGGTTAGGATGAGTTGAATCAAATAAATATGCATGAATATTGGTTGATCGTGCCTTTTCTAATTGAATTATTTTATCTTATAATTGATTGTTTAGTTAACTATTGGTTATATCATATAATAATTGAGACCGAGAGAAAATATTATTAGCAGATCAAATTCAATTAGGGGTTGATATGAATCAGTAATGTATTATCTAACTTTAATTAATTGGGTAAATTGAGTTATCCTAGACTTTGTCTGTGAATGCGAAAGTTATTAGACAGGTTCATATATGTTTGCCAGATTTCTTCATCGTATGATTAATTGATTAATATTCTGCTTGAGAGTTTGAGTAAATGATTCTGAAACCCTAGACACTTTTGTCATACATATCATACCTACTTCTAATTGTTCTTTGTTTTAGTCAATCTAATTTAAAATTTTAGTTTAATTAATTCAATCATGAAAATCTGATTAGAGTGTTTAGGATTTATTTATTATTTATTATGACGCACATTAATTACTCGTCGGCTAAGACCTACTTAAGAAACGATTTCAATCAACTTACTACCCTACAATTAATCTTGTACTCTTGCAAGCGTCGCTAGATTAATTTGGGCATTTAGCAATTGAACAAATGCATTAACTAAAAAAGATTATTTTTCACTTTCATTTGTCGATCAAATGCTCGAACGATTAGCAGGTCGTAGTCATTGTTGTTGTCTAGATGATTATTCAGGTTTTGACCAAATTCCTATTGCATATGGAGATCAAGAGATGACGACTTTCACATGATTTTTTGGCACCCTTTGCATATCGACGCATGCCGTTTGGACTTTGCAATGCTCTTGCCACGTTTCAGTGGTTTATGGTTAGTATGTTTTTTAATAATATTGAGGACATCATAGAAGTATTTAAGGATGATTTCTCACTTTATGGTGATTCTTTTGATACATGTCTTACTAATCTTACAAAAGTTCTTGAAAGATGCATAGAAAAGAGCTTTGTTTTGAACAATGAGAAGTGTCACTTTATGGTTAACCAAGGTATTATTCTAGGGCATGCTGTATCCTATGAAGGAATTGAAGTTGATAAAGCTAAGGTAAATGTTATTAAATCTTTGCCTTACCCCGCAAGTGTGCACGAAGTTTGTCCTTTTCTTGGACATGCATGATTATATCGATGCTTTATAAAAAAAAATTCCAATATCACACAGCCTTTGTGTAAATTAATGTAAAAGGACATCGTGTTAGAATTTAATGAGGCATGCAAGGATGCATTTGATAAAACTGAAGACCATTTTCACATATGGACCAATTATCCGACCACCGGATTAGAATCTTTTATTCGAGCTCATGCGTAATGAAAGCAATTATGTAGTTGGTGATGTTCTTGAAAAGAGTTGGAGAAGCGCCTCATGCCATTTACTAAGCTTTGAGAACACTTCATAGTGCACAATACAATTACTCAACAATGCAAAATAAACTCTTGGCTATTGTTGAAAATTCAGTTCTTATCTAATTAGTGCTAAAGTGATTGTACACTCTAACCATGCTGCCATCAAATATTTACTCTCAAAGAAGGAGGCTAAACCTAGGCTCATTCGATGGATACTTTTACTGTAAAAAATCGATTGTAGATATGCGATAAGAAAGATTCAAAAATTTGGTTGCCGATCATCTCAGTAGGTTGATCACAGTGAAGAAGCATCACCATTGAAAGATGAATTCCAAGATGAGCATCACTTTTCTATTAAAAGTGATGCTAAATATTATTTATGGGATGACCCTTATTTGTGGGGAAAACATTTCCACAAAATTATTCGAAAATGTTTGGCTGAAGAAAAGGTTCATTCTATCCTACAGTTTTGTCTTTCATATGCATGTGAAGGTCATTTTGGTCCCAAGATAACCTCTCTTAAGGTGCTAGAATGTGGATTTTGTTGGCCTACTTTTTTTTAATGATCATACATGTTTTATTCAAAAAAACTAGGAATGTGGGACATAGAGATCAAATGCCCCTTAACTTTATTATTGTATGTGAAATATTTGGTGTGTGGAGAAATAATTTTATGGGTCATTTTCCTTCTTGTTATGGCTAGGGATGTGCACATTTCGGTTAACCAACCAAAACTAACCGAAATCGATATTTCGGTTTGAACCAAAACTGAACCAAAGACTTCGGTTCGATTTTTGGTTATTTTTTTCAAAAAATCGGTTTTAGGGATCGGATAACCGAACTGAATCGAAAATCGAACTTGTATTGACTTTCTTTTTTTTTTAAAAAAAAAGGTATAGTATATAGCTATAGCGTGTTTAGGTTTTCCAGGGGAAAAACGGTTCTTCCTTTTTTTTCTATAGAAGCAAAACTTGCAGCAAAACAATAACAAAAATCTAAACCTTCTCTAGAAACTTGCAGAAAGCCACATATCGAAAGAAAGTCTAAAACCTCCATAAGTCTATGCATCTCTGCTGAAGCTCCATCGGCGGCCATTTACTAAACCTATGCCCTCAATTTCAATCAACGCTGAATGAGTTTTGGCTTTGACTCTGATTCTCTGATCGGTGGGCTACTGGGACTAAGGGCTTTGACTTTTGGTAGGGTTAGTAGGTACTTTTAGTGTAATGATCTTCTAGTTATTACATTTGTTTTTTTTTTTTCCAATTCTTGTATCTTATTTGTATTTGTTGCTTCAAAATTTTGTATTTTTTTCTTCAAACAAGTGGACAATATGTTTATAAAATCTCTTTTTGGTGTACTGTAAATCTATAGCACAACAGGTTGCCATACAATACTTTTTTGTATTTTTTTCTTTAAAGTTCGGTGGACCGAAGACCGAACCAAACAAATCGTACAAATTTTGGTCAAAAATCAAACCGAACTGAGTAGTTCTGTTTGGTGTTTGGTTTGTCATTTGGCAAACTCGAACTTCCGCTCAATTCGGTTCGGTTTAGACCAAATGTGCACCCCTAGTTATGGCAATATTTACATTCTTCTTGTTGTGGATTATGTAACAAAATGGGTGGAAGCTAGGGCTACATGTACAAATAATGTTAGAGTGGTTGTAGATTTTGCCAAATCTAATATTTTTGTTAGGTTCGAGACGCCAATCGCATAAATAAATTATCATGGAACTCCTTTTTGCAATAGTGTGGTGGAAGCATTATTTAAGAAATATAATATTACCTAATGAGTTTCCACTATTTACCATCCTTCATGAAGCGGGAGGTTGCGTAGTACTTGTCTCAATGGATAATTGGATAATACCACAACGGGATGAAACTGGAAATAGAGCCTAAGCTTTCTAGCGCAAGTGACTAGAGCCAATGCTAGCTTCTTGATTTGTGTCTACCAGGTTTTACTGCGTTAAGGAAAGTTCGCTAACATAAATCACTGGGCAATGCTTTTGTTGCTTTTCACGACTAGCACTCTGTTGATTGATTTTTCTTGGCGACGACTAGTAAAGGAATAAGGTCTCTCAATCTCCATGTTTAGTTAGCAAAGGTGGTGAAGCCAAATATGCCTTTAAGTCTTGAATGCTTGTTGACATTGTCGAGTCCATTCCAACTACTTTTTGCATGGAGTAACTTGAAAAATGGTAAACCTTTATCTAAAGACTTTGATATGAAGCGACTTAAATTAGCCATACAATCGACCAATTTCTGCACCTCCTTAGCCTTGGTGGGCTCTAACATGGTTAGGATGGCGTCTATCATATTCGGGTTTGCCTCGATTCTTCTTTTTCGAGATCATGTATTCGAGGAATTTGTCTCCTTGCACTCAAAAGATGCATTTGGTAGGATTCAACTTCATCCTACACGCCTTTAGAATGTTGAATCATTCTTTTAAGTATGTGGTATGATGAGCCACCTGATGCTCTTCACTAGCATGCCAACTAATAGGCCTCCATGTTTTGGCCAATTTGCTGCTCGAATATATGGTTGTTCAACCTATGATATGTTTCTCCTGCATTCTTCAAGCCAAAGGGTATGGTTTTTTAATAGTAGATTCTTTACTCGGTAATGAAGCTAGTGTTCTCTTGTTAGGAAATTTATAAAATAGATTTTGATGATTCTTAGAAAATATTGTATTAGGAAGTTGGCACCTCATTTTCAATGTAGTTTCTACTTTGTAATAGGTAGGATATAAGTTGAATCAAAAAACAACTAAGTAGAATTGCAGAAGACTTGTTGAAGAAATTATCGAAGACTCGCAACTGAGTTTACATCAGAAGACTCTCAACCAAGTGCGACAGCCAAGTCTTTCAGAAGACTTACAATAGAGTCCATCGGAAGAATGTCTGAGAAGACTCAAGTGAAAGTCAAAGGGGTAAAGCAACTGAAGGACTAAGAGACAACTGAAGGAGTCTGTTGCATTGAAATCGAGGAAGTTACTTATTTTGGTAATAAGGATATTCCTGCAATCTTAAAGTGCTCAAGCTGAAAGGATGCAAAAGGAATGAGCAAATGGGAAGCTTGCAGGTGTTGACACATTTGCAGATACCTGTAGAAAGCTGATAAACAAGGTTGGGTCAACATCTAAAGCTGCAAGACAAGACAAGTCAACGAATACAAAGTAGAATTTCAATTTTTGTCTATCTCTTCAACAGACAAAATCCAAAATCCTACTATAAAGCTGGAGAATTTTTTAGAGAGAAATACAAGACACAGTGAAGCAGTACAACTGAGAAAACAAGAATACGAGAGCATTTTCAGGCTAGAATTTCAAATAATCTCTCTCAAGCTTAACTGTAAAAATCCTCAAGCATATTCGAAGACACTTCATCCAATACTTTCAGTGAAAGATTGAAGTTGTTCAAACAGTTAACGAAGAAACTTTTGTGCAAAACAAAAAGGGGTTTGTACTACTAAGTATTTAAGGAAGTGCAGTAAGGTTCAAGTCGAACCAGTTTTGAATCAATGAGGGCTATGTGATCAAATCCTAAAGATTCAAAGAGCTCAAGTACATAGACAACACCGGAGAAGAGTTTGAGTCCAAGAAATAGCTAGTTGTGTGATCAAGGCTATTTGGGTTGTACTTTTGTAACTAAAAGTCATCTGTTACACTAATAAATTCCTCCTGGAGTAGGAGAAGAGTGGAGTTAAAAAATGATGAAAATCCATCTACGAAGGATCCAGGCAATGCCAAATGCAAGTTATCTCGAGTTCTTAAAGACTATGTAATTCAGTTCTTGAGTTCTTGTATTTGTTTATCATAGATTATGTGTTTATTTTCGTTGTTTTGATGTTTTGGAGGCCAAATAAACCTTTTAAGGCCGTATCTTAAGTTTGTATTTCGAGTTTGGGACGAGCAGGGGTCAAAGTCGAAGATAAAGTCGAGTTTTGACTTGACGCACGGGCAGCCCGTGCCTCCACGCATGGCCCATGTGCCTTAGTGAACGAAAATAGAGCTTTCGGCTTGACGCACGGGTAGCCCTTCCCTATACGCACGGCCCGTGCGTTTGTGCGGGTTAGCACTGGCAGAGTTTAGTATTTGGGCCATAACGTTCTCTATAAAATTGGTATTGGGCTGATTCAAGTTGCTATGGAAAGCCAAGAGAAAGGGCTACAACGTTTATGAATACTCCAAGAACAAATTCGAAAATCCCGAATGCGATTTTTGCCCACACGTGAATATTGGCTGTGATTGAGTTTCCTTTTTGGGTTTGGACTTCTTTTCCTTTCTAGTTTGTTTAGGGTTTGCTTTGAGTCGCCTATATAAGGCAAACACTTATTTAGTTTTCATAATAACTTTGACATTGAATATTGAATTGAGATTTTTCTCTCCAACCCTTTGGGCTTTTTCGAAGAGCTTCAAGATTGTTCATCTTGTTGCGAATTTCGACTTATCAAACAAACATTCGCATTTGTTTGTGGCGTCTACGCATACCGAGGTTCTTGCATTGCTAAGCAATGGGTCGAGGTTTCCACCATCTTTAACCAAACTAGTGATGATCTTGGGTTAACAACATATTGTTGTTTGGGTCGTATGCACAATTATTGCTGCGGTTCACATCAGTTGGTAATCAGAGCCATCTAGCAAGGTTAAATCTATCCTTATTTTCTTTTATTTTCCAGATTTTCTGTGTTACCGTAAACCCTAGTTCTTCAAGGGTTACAAAAAAAACAAAAAAGAAAAAAAAATCAAAATTCGGAAAAAAAACAAAAATAATACTAGGAAGTTGATTTCGTGATTTCTTGGGAGCGTGAGATTTTTTTTCGGAATTGTTGTTGGTATTGTTGCACTTGTTTATACATCATGTCTATGGAAACACGACATCCACTAAATTTGTGCAACAAACGTTATATGGAAGAATTGGTAAGAGTTTTGCCAATGGTGATAATTAATGTTTGTGGAAAATCGTATGATAGAGGAGGACTCGTGTTGGTTGAAAGGGTACAAAAGTTGAGCAACCGCTCAAGAGGAGGGGTATCACTAAGAAAACCTCCAATATTAGTACCAACGCTTGGGATTTTGTATTCAATGATCCGCATTTTGCGTCGATTTTTAAAACCACGGAGAACCCCTCAGTAGAGGTAATCAAGACGGAGTTGGAGAAAGTTCCAGAAGTTGTCGATTCGAGATTAGAAATTGTCAATCCGGAGATAGATATTGTAAAGCCGGAGTTGGAGAATGTTCCTGAAGTACTCTATCCGGTGAAAGGGGATCTATTATCATTGGATTTTGATGATATGTTGGGTATCGATCCAACAATTGAATCTGATAAATCATTAGAAATTGAAGTTGATGGGGTAGATGAGATAGAAAATTCGGCAAGTGAGCAAAAGAAAGAACCAAGAGCCGAGAAAAATGAGAGATTGAGTGAGAAAAAAATTGAGAGTCCGACCAAGGGTAGAAGTGAGATTCGAGTAATGGCCGAGAAAAAGGTGATTAATAATTTTGAGTGTGCCGAAAACATGGGGGTAATGACCATTGAGGTAAAATTCGAGGAAAAATCTATATTCATGGGAAAAGAGAAGAGAGATACTAGGAATAAGTTTTCATGTTCTTGGTTACAGGATTATGGAAAAACGGATGAATGTGCATGTCGTTTAACATTTGATCCGGGTGGATTGACGTGATCGTTCAACCTTTGAGGTCCAACATTTGGATTCAAGGATGAATCCCTTTCAAGAGGAGGGGAATGATGAAAATCCATCTACGAAGGATCCGGGCAACACCAAATGCAAGTTATCTCGAGTTCTTGAAGACTCTGTAATTGAGCTCTTGAGTTCTTGTATTTATTTATCATAGATTATTTTCGTTGTTTTGATGTTTTGGAGGCCAAATAAACCTTTTAAGGTCACGTCTTAAGTTTATATTTCGAGTTTGGGACGAGAAGGGGTCAAAGTCAAAGACAAAGTCGAGTTCGGACTTGACGCACGGGCAGCCCGTGCCTATACGCATGGCCCATGCGTCTACGCGGGTCAGCACTGGCAGAGTTTAGTATGTGGGCCATAACTTTCTCTAAAAATTGGTATTGGGTTGATTCAAGTTGCTATGGAAAGCTAAGAGAAAGGGATACAACTTTTATGAATACTCCAGGACAGATTCGAAAATCCCAGATGCGTATTTTCGCCCACACGTGAATATTGACTGCGATTGAGTTTTCTTTTTGAGTTTGGACTTTTTTTCCGTTCTAGTTTGTTTAGGGGTTGCTTTGAGTCGCATATATAAGGCAAACACTTGTTTATTTTTCATAATAACTTTGACATTGAATATTGAATTGAGATTTTTCTCTCCAACCCTTTGGGTTTTTTCGAAGAGCTTCAAGATTGTTCATCTTGTTGCGAATTCCGACTTATCAAACAAACTTCTGCATTTGTTTGTGGCGTCTACGCATACCGAGGTTCTTGCTTTGCTAAGCAATGGGTCGAGGTTTCCAGCTTCTTTAACCGAACTAGTGATGATCTTAGGTTAACAACATATTGTTGTTTGGGTCGTATGCACAATTGTTACTGCGGGTCACATCAGTTGGTAATCAGAGCCATCTAGCAAGGTTAAATCTATCCTTATTTTCTTTTATTTTCCAGATTTTCTGTGTTACCTGTAAACCCTAGTTCTTCCAGGGTTATAAAAAAAATGAAAAAAAGAAGACCTTTGATCTGTGTAATCCTATGTATATTGGTGTATTGTATGTTGTATTAATGATGATAATTTCGTACAACCCTTGGGTCCTTTATATAGGTGCTTGGAGAGATCACTTGTACAGTTCGAGTGGGAAATGGACACAAAAATCCTCCACAGTCGCACAGCCCGTGTGGCTTTCACACGGTCACTCCACACGGCCGTGTGGTCTCACACGGTCCAGCCGTGTGGCTTGGTTTTACCCTTGTATTCTCCCGAACACTTCACACGGACGCTCCGCTTCACACAGTTAGGTCACACGGTCGTGTGATACCACATGGTCCGACCGTGTGACTGGTTTTTCGCCTGCATTTTTTCTTTTCGATCTTCTCTTTTCATCCATCGATTTGGTTCGGGCCTTTCAATTGATATCTTTTAATTAAGCTCCATTTCCTGTAAAAAGTTACAAGAATACGCAGTATCATGCCCTTCTAAGGAAACCAAGTAGAACACATTAAATATACATGCAAATATATCAATTATATATCATTTTAAGTCTCTAAATGCACGTATATTTTACACGTATCAAAATCCCCAAACTTAATGCATTGCTCGTCCTTGAGAAAATTAAGAAAAATAAAATCAATGGGTATAAAGAACACACAAGAACAATATAAACATTCAACCTCATTTGACTCCATATCTAAGTAAACTATGTAATTCATTATCAAGAAGTCATCATTCACAAGTTCGGCATAATTAATACTCTCTCGGGTACTTGACATCGCGACTCACAATAAGTAGTATATCACTCATCTCTCAAAAGTATGGTAAGTGTTTACTCTCAACTCAATTCATTGAATGTAGAACTACCATATGCTTGCAAATCGTCTAACATCTCTACCACTTTTGTGTGCACAACTTAAGAATCAAAAAGGATTTTCATTTGGTTGTAATGTAGGCTCTTTGGTAAGGGTAGGGAAAATTTGGATTAAGTGACTTGACTTGAGCAGAACTAGAGTCCTCTAGAAGGAATTCAGCCACCTCAAAAGGAAAAGAGGAGAGACCCCCCAAGAGAGCTGAGAAGAAAGTGGAAGATTTGTACTGGAACCGTAGACATCCATGTCACTTTGCAGTTGACTGCCCCTATCCACCAGTCAACAAATACAGAAATGATGAAAAAAAGAAAGTCTTCAGGGAAAGAAGAAAGGAAAGAAAGAAGGCTATGATAGCTGCTAAAACTGAGACAATCAAGTGTAAAGAAACAGTAGAGTCAAAAAGCAGTGAAGCTGACTACTCTTCTAACACTGAAAAAGAGGCATTGATTTGTCTCATGGCGAAAGAGCAGGAAGATGAGGTAATTCCTAACTCATCTAATTCAGATTCCGGTGATAATGATCATGACACACACACACATCTTCACTCATTGATCTTTATGATTCATTAGGAAAAGTATAAAAGATATTGATCACATAGAATCCTCACACACACTCATAAAAGAGGAATACGACCAACTCAAAAGCCAAAACTCACAGGTGATTGAAGAGCTAAGTGCTCTAAGTCACTTAGCTGATGAGAATAAAGAGTTGAAGGCTGAGATTAAAAAGGTCAAAGCGGTTTGCTAAAAAGAAAATAGAGATCTAGTACTTAAAAATGTTATTGCTTCACTCAGCAAATCATCTAAAACATTGGATGAATTAATAATGATTCAAAAAGAGATTGGAAACAAAGTAGGACCGAGATTCAATTCCTTTGTGAATGCTCAAACTCCAATAGTGGCTTTAGAGAAAGGATCCTCAAGCAATGGGGGGATCCAAAAATCTAAAACTCCATATGTTGCACCCACATATCACCAAAAGTACATACACGCTGGCCTTGGATACAAAGGCGAAGGTAAGAAGCCAGCTGAGTATGCTGAGAGAACTGCTGAAAGGTATTGGATCTGCATGGTACTCACATTTTTAATATATTCGTTCGTCATTCACCTAAAACCAGGTAATCAAGATGTATTAATAAGTGATTCCCTTGATTAGTTAGGTTCATGGAATAAGGGGTTAATTCCAAATAGATTAATTAGTTGTATATGAGATATTCATAAGTTGCAAATGTTGCATTTATTGCTAGTTTAGTTGTGAACCTAAAGGGTCACACACAAAACGAGATGGAATATTTCTAATCTAGGAATTGATCAAGGCATAGGACCTAATTAATTAATTAATTAGAATTAATCAAGCATGGCTAATTTAATTTAATGGCTGAATTAAATACTTAATTAAATAACATGATTAATTAATTAGACCCAACTGGGTTGGGAGCCCAAAATTGGCGTGCAATAATTAATTGATCAAATCAATTAATTATATAAAATCTAAATTAATTTAACAATTAAATTAATTTAGGAGGATATCCCCAACATGGATTTTCAAGGATTTTTTAAGTTATTGAATTTTATAGATTTTAAGAGAATTCTATGGGTTCATATGGATTCCAGTAGATTCTAATGGAATTTTATACTATGGAATTATGTGAATTTTAGTGGAATTTGTTGGATGTCATAAAAGTATAATTAATAATTTTCTATGAAACTAGTAGCATAACATCTTAATCATTAAAAATATGAAATGTAAATATTTAAAGAAAGTCATTAGCAAAAAAAAAAAAAAAAAAAGGTTTCATAAACTTTGCAAAAATATAATTTAAAATTATCAAAATTTGGAATAGTTCCATAAAACAATATTTTTAAAATATTTATTCAACAAACAACAACAAAATTGATGATCAAAATCTTACCGAGATAATTTTAAAACCACATTTTCTAACACAAAAATAATGTGTTTATCAAGATGAATGAATGAAAATTTATCAACAATGATTTCGAAGAAATATTATTATAACAATAGTTTTTCTTATTAATTTATCGATAAAATTAAAAATATTAGCAATTGAAATAAGACACAAGTCAACTCTTGTTACTCTACAGTGATTATTCACAAAATTGAGAACGTGTTGAATTGTTGAGATCATAACACGGTGGTGGGAAGGTGTACATGAGAGAAAAATAAGTTATTTTTCCTTTTTATACCATAGCCAAAATATTTTTATTATTATTATTATTGGAAATTGGAATTTGGATTCCGAGGGGAGAGGATGAGAATTTATCATTCATAAATTTAGCTTATCATTCCACCAAAATTCACCAAAATCCATTTCTAAAAGAATTTTATTAAATTCCTTGAAAATTTGAGGATATTGGATTTTCGTAGAATCCATTAAAATCCAAGTTGAGGACCTCAAGATTTAATGGATTCCATAAAAATCCAAATTGAGGACACCTGTAATGTTATGAAATTCTAAATTCCATTAAATTCCACTAAATTCTATGGTTGGGGACACCCCTTTAGTCATTTAAATAATTGAGTCATTAATTGGGCCCGATAAAATTAGTTATTATGGATCAATTAAATTAAATGAGCATAATCAAATAATTGAAGAATTAATTAATTTACTTTTTAATATATACAAAAGGTCCTACCCAATTCAATAAGCCCATTAGGAGAAAGGCCCGTCTTGCTAATTGGATAAAACTAGAAGTATTCTAATAGATTAGAAAACATTCATATCTTTGGAAAAACTGATCACTTCAACTGATTACTAAATACACTTATATGTAGACAGTGTTTAGGTATATTACCTAGGTACGTTCGAGTTTTGTATAGGTTTTTTTCTATGAGAACTGAAAATAAATTTGGATGAATGATAAATATGACATTTTATATAGGTTTAGTAATAAGAATATGGATTGTTAAGTAGCTTCGAATAAATTTTAAATATAAAAGTACGTGATGAAAATGAATTATTCTTCCACGTGTGTTTTATAGTATCATTATCAAATTTTTTGTATATAATATTTGTGAAGATGGTAATGGTGGAGACAATTTTGAATAATTAAGTTGAATATGGTAATTTATTACGTTGATTTGAAAAAGGCGATATAATTATGATATAGTTTGAAATTATTAATATATTAAATTAAAAAAATTGGTAGTAGTGGGCCCCACTATAACAACTTGAATTGAAATGATGAGAATCAATTGACAACTGTGATCTTTATTAAAATATGTAGATCACTCCTGCTAACATACTTGGTCCAAGAGTAAGGGTAACTCCGTGGTTAAGGTACCTCTTATGAAGGGAACTAGTCTGCAAGATGAACAAACAATTCAAAGAGACATTGGGTTGTCCCAGAGAAGCCCATTTGTTACTTAAGTCAGTATAGGAACATAGATTAGTCTAAAGAATAAAGTACTTAGGCAATAAAAAAGCTATTAACATATAAATGAATGGATATGGGCATTTATACCTGAAACTATTGGACCTTATCAGCTTGAGTAACGGTTTGGGCCTCATGGGTCGATTGACAATAATTAATCTAATAATTAATAATTATGGGTAAATAAATAATTTTGTGATAAAATGAGTGGACGGTAAATAAAAATCAATTTTACACCCATCATAAGTCCCCCAACTTTCGGGCTGCAGAGGAGATAGGAGCAGCGCGTGAGTTAAGTTCCTTGTAAAGAAGTAGTCGTCGTGAGACTTAGTTATGTGGAGAATAGAGAAACTTGTTTCACTTCTCTTAGTACTTGGGAGGAATGAGTCCTCTTAGACTCTTTTTAGTATTTAGTTTCTTAAATACATCTCAGAAATTCTTCTAACTCATTAAAAGGTGGACTTGTGAAATGAGTGTCTTGTTTGTAACCAACTTACTCAAAAGACATGCCATCAAATTGACCGAGTAACATAGGATGTTGATTAAGCTGCCTCGAGTCTAAGAGTTGAGAGTCGACTGAGTCAATAGGGTGCCAGAGCTCCGAGTTAGGGGCAAATAGGCAAGGGCTTTCCATTCGGATTTGGATTTTTTCCGTGTGATAGGAATGACTTTCCATTCCTTGGTTCAATCACTTTTGATTAAGCAATTTATCCCTTTGACTCATTGTCAGGTGAGGTCTCTTCTAACTCCATTCTATAGGAGCCAGTAGCTTATTGTAAGCTTGCTAGGGATGTTTTTCCTTGTGTGTTTTATTACTCATTCATGGTATGTCATGTTATCTCTTTGTCTCCACATGTGTAATCATTTTTTTCACTATTTTTTTAGTTATCTTATTGGTTAGATCCTAGTTCTTAGCGTTAAGGAGTTTTTTATTTAAGAGGAGTCTCATTGAGTCATATATTTGGTGATCTAGTCCTTGGACTAGTATCTCGAGTTTTCCTTTGCCATTGTGACTTGTAGCTAATTCTTTGTTTAAAGGACTTTGGTCCCTATGAGGTGCGTAGTTACTTTTTTGGAAATGTGTGTTTAAATTATATGAGCACAAAACTTCCATATAGGACTTTGCTTGCCTACCGGATCGCGAAGCTTTTTATAAGACTTTACTTGTCCAATGGAGGCGGAGCTTCTCTATGGGACTTTGAACTTTACTCATATTGTAAAGGCAATTAGTTACCTCTTAAGGGAGGTGTTGGCCTATCTAGGTTGCTTAACATATGTTGCAACTAATGACTCTAACAATCATTTATTTAAGAGTGAGACAAGTAGTAGTGGAGAGATAAATATTAGTATTGAGTAAGAGTAGAATTTGAACTTAGTCTTAAGGACTTGCAATTTTAAACATCCATTGAAGTAATAAACTTGAATAACAATAGAAGAATAATACAACATATATGGTTTATAATTTTTGAATTATCTATGTTCCAAGTGCGAGTTACATCTCTTCCGCATTACATTGTGACTTGTAATCTTGGCTTTACTATCTTATAATTATAAGATTTCCCATTGGGATCTAATAATTGGTCCTTGAAACTTTTGGTGAGATTCTTGAAAAGTCATGAAAAATATATTAAACTATTATATTATCTTAAATAAATTATTTCAAAAACAAAAAGTCAAATCACCACTTGAAAACATTATCTCATATTGGAATCAAATATTCTCATTAAAAAATATCAATGATCAATTGTAATCATTACATGTCTATTCATGTTTTGTCCCTTTCGTATCTTGTAATCGAAAAAATTTTGTCAAATTATCCTAATAATTTTTTATGATTTTCTCTGTATTTGAAGGATTTCTTTGTAAAATTATTTTTTTAAAATTTAATAGTAAATTATTTGATTCCATCCAATAGACATCAGGATATTCGGCAGTAAAAGTACAACTTATTTTGACATTATAATTATATGAATTATTTCTATAAATTTCTATATGGGATGACTATTGATTCCAATTACTAATAATTATTAGTATTCATAATTGTAAAAAAAGAAAGACTCTTTAATAAACTAGATTAACACTATCCAAAATTTGTAAAACAAAATCCAATAAATTTTATGCCCAAAAAGAAATTCATATGAGAGTTCCTTACCATTAGTTTTAATCGAGGCCAAAAAATATAATGAGTCTTTAAAAAAATGTTGAATTATAATAAATTATATAAAAATTAAACTTTGATTTATCTTAAAAAAATTATTTAAAACAAAAAGTATAATGTGGTGAAAAAAGATTGTTACTCACCTAATACATGGTGTCTTTTTAAAAAATTAAAAAATATATATTTAGATTACTTGTTATCTTTTAATTATAATAAATTCAAATAAATTATTTGATTTACAATTGTATATGGAATTAGTAATATTCCACAAATCATTCTTAATATGTACTATTTCAAATAATGTGAAGAATTATTTTGTTTTATCTTATATCTTAAAATCAATAAATTTTTGTTTTGCTCCAACCATTGGAATTGTGTTCTATTGTCGAAAAAATAAATGTATAATGCTTTATGGAATTCCAAATCTGACGTGTAACAGATGTTTTTCCAAAAAAAAAATATTAAACTTTATATAACTTTATTTTCAAAAAGGAATCACATGTTTACAATTCTCATTAAAATTATCACATCAATTGTTCATTACATATCTTCAACTCAAATTATCCACAATAATTTTTCTCAATATTCTCAAAATGAGAATTTTTTATTTAAGACTAAACTATTAAGGACTTATTCTGTTTATGCAGGCGAGTTTAATCGAGCCACTCTTTAAGGGAAATGGCCTTACTATATCCATTCCCTATTGAGGAAAGGAAGAAGGACTCTCCAATTGTTGTAACATCTCTTTGATAAGGTAAAACTATCCCATCATGCTTTTGGTATGAGTGACAATGTCTCAATAGAGTGTCTGCATCTTTCAAAAGAGTAAGCCAAGATGATGTTTTTCAAAAAAGCTTTTTTATTTTTGGAGATGTTTACAAATATTGCTTGTCTCGAGGTTTTTCACAACTAAGGCCTTTCCTCCCGAATGGTTGTCGCAACTCCTTTCATGTATTTTTCTCAACTCCTTTCATGTATTTTTAATTTTAGCCTCTGAGGGAGCTAAGAATTTCAAGTATAGTTGAGAGAATCCTTTGTTTGTATAAATATCCATCTATTAAAACAAAGCGGGATGCATGGTTCTGAAATCTCCATGCATCTTAAGGGAGTCAATGATAGTCCCGTCCTGGAGGTATTGAACTATTTTGCCCTTCTAAGATGGAGAGTCTTCTGTGGTGCTAAGTATTTCCACCTTTGGCACTTCGGTTTCGAGTTTTAAGTGGCTAGAGATGAGAAAAGTAATTTCTCTACCATTAATAGCAGCCATCAACCTTACGAGTCTAGCAAGTTGATCTGCTTTCATGTTGTCTTTGCGAGTGATTTGTCTCACCTCAAACTCCTCAAATTTGCTTATCAGCTCCTCATAGGGGTTAGCTATCTAATCATCTTCTCTTATCTTGCCTCATAAGCCCCCTCAATCTGATTAGCTAATATATTGGAGTCACTGAATTGGAATAGCCTCCAAGCTCCCACAGCAAGTGCAAACTTTCCTTCTACCAGTAGCGCTTGATACTCTATTTCAATTTTAAAAGTAGGAAACTCAAACTTAATAGCATATTCCAACAAGTCTCCTTGTGGGCTTTCTAACTCTATCCCCGCACCACATTTGGAGGAGGTGGCTGAACCATCAACGCAAATATTCCAAGTTGGGCGTGAATACATGGGTATGTCCCCATGCATTTCCACTAGGGGTGGCCAAATGGAACCCGAACTGGATTCCAAAATAGAACCAGAACATTGACCGGAACCTGGTTCTAAAACTGGAATCAGAATCTGTTGTAAAACTGTTGGTTTTAACCGTTGGCTCGAAAAGATGGTGGAATTGGCGGTTAAAACTATCATTTTGAAGGTAAAGACCGATAATTGTTATTTTTTAGGGTATAAATATATTAGAAGAGATGTAAAATATTTATTATGATATTATATTATATTCACAACCGCATGAGGTACGTCTTAAACCAAATGTTGTAAACAAACTTTGTGGACTTTGTTTCCTCTATACTCTAAGATGATACGTAGGCAGCTTAATATTATTATGAATATTAAATCTAAAACTTAATATTATTATGAATATTAAGTCCAAGCCTTTTTTTTCTTTTTTTCTTTTTTTTTTGCAACTGAAATTGATAAAAAAATTAAAATCAAAAGAAAAAAAGGGTTCGAGTTAAACCGAAATCGGGATCGTGGAGGAACGCAATTTTAGTTTGGAAATAGGAGGCAGTCGATTCGGTTTTAGAACCAAATCGCGAGGAACGATTCCACTGCGGTTTCTCATTTTGGAGGAACCAGAACCGATGGTTTTAGAACCAAAACCAGTAGTTATGAAACTATGGCCACGTCTAATTTCCACTAAGAAATCAGCTAAAATTTGAGCTTTGATCGCAAGCTTTGGCCCGAACTTGATCCATATTCACTGAGTTCAATTGTCCATTTCTGGTTTCTCGTTTTGGAGAAAGTTGAACTGATGGTTTTAGAACTAAAACCAGTAGTTCCGAAACCATGGCCACTTCTAATTTCCACTAAGAAATTAGCTAAAATTTGAGCTTTGATTGTAGGCTTTGGCCTGAACTTGACTCCACATTCACTAAGTTCAATTGTCCACTTGACAATCCTTCATGAACTAGGGAGATTAGATAATGCTTGTTTTAGTGGAAAGTTTGTTAATACCACTGTAGAATGAGATTCGATGTAAGGTTTAAGCTTCCTCGCACAAGTATTCAGGGGTAACACAAGCTTCTCGATCCGGGTATATATAGTTTCTATGTCAAGGATGGTTTGACTAACATAATACACAGGGTTATGTATTCATTGTTCGTGAGAAACCAGTACTCCGCCGATTGCCTCTGCAGACACTACCAAGTAAAGGAATAATGTTTTACTTTCTCGGGGTTTAATTAGGAGCAGCGTGGAAGTTAAGTCAGTCTTGAGATCTTCAAATGTTTGATGACACTCGAGAGTCCATTTGAACATTTTCTTCACGCGAAGTAGTGTAGAGAATGTAAGTCCTTTGTCTATGGATTAGAGATGATACGGCTCAAGGGTACAATACAACTTGTTAGCTTTTGTACTTCTTTAGCTTTGTTAGGTGGCAATATAGTTAGTATAGCGTCATAATTTTATGTGTTCGCTTGAATTCTTCACTCGAAGATCATGTATTTGAGGAACTTTCCTCCCCAAACTCCAAAGGTACATTTAGCTAGATTCAATTTCATTCCACAAGCTTTTAGGACGCTGAAGTATTCTTCTAAGTCAGCAATGTGGCGACTTCTTCTGGTACTCCTCACCAACATGTCATCTATGTAAGCCTCCATGTTCTTGCCGATTTTTTTGTTTGAAGAGGTGGTTGACTAGTCTTTGATAGGTAGAGTCGATGCTATTAGTTTTTTTGCCTCAGTCGAACTTTAAAATTAGGCCTTTTTTTTCCTACACAGACTTTGGGTAATGTAAAACAACAAAAGAAAAAATAATATGCAATATATAAAATAATTATATCATAGTTAAAATAATATGACATCCATGTTCAAAAATTAAAAAATTATTTAAATACAACTCGCCTAACAGTTTTGGCGGCAAAAGTAATAATAAAATAATTAGTATAATCAAGTTGCACAATAGTTCCTTTCCAAATCGATAACATAACTAACTCATTTAATCTTTCTTGTGACATTGTTGATCGGAGAAAAGTTTCGATAAGCTTAGTCTTTTATTCTTGGTGGGAGGAGAGCTCAACCACTAGGTTGTAATTGAGAACTTTTAAAGGAATAGATTTGGGTTATTAAGAACTTTTTTTTATCTACATTAAAAAGTAAAAATATAATGAAATCGATATGTGTCATTCATTCTTGGTGGGAGAGCTCCATTACTAGATTGCAATTGAAAACTTTTAATTTATTTATCTACATTAAAAGTAAAATTAAGAACTTCAGAGCTGATGAATTTGAACCTAGACCATGACTTAAAATTTCAAGGGTAACAAACATTCAACTACTAGGCTAAATTTACTTTTTGTGCAATATTTAATTTATTTTATATATGTTACACAAAAATTTCGGGCCCCTAAATTTCATAATATTTTCGGTCTTAAGTCCACCGACTCATTCACCTAATGAAAGGAGCATCTTTGTTGGTAGGTTAATCCTGTGTTCTTCAAGCCAAAAGGCATGATTTTGTAATAGTAAGTTCCTTGTATCGTAATAAAACTAGTCTTCTCCTAATCCTGTCCTGCTAGTTGTATTTGGTTATACCATTGAAAGGCATCAAGGAAACTCATGAAGAAAGAATGGATCTTTTGGGCAAGCCTTGTTCAAATCTGTGAAGTCGATGCATAATCTCCATTTTCCATTTAGCTTAGGAACGAGAACCACATTGGCCAACCAGTCTGGGTATTGTATGGGTTTGATATAATTAGCCTCTAATAGCTTGCCTATTTCTTCTCTTATGGCATTTACTTCTTTCTGGACCAAAGGCTCTTCTTCTCTGCTTGATGGGTCTAAAGGTTGGATCTACATTGAGTCGGTGAATATTTATATCCGGGGGGATCCTTTATAAGTCCATTATTTCCCAAGAAAACACCTGAGCTTTCCTTCTAAGTACTACAATAATCTCCTACTCCACTTTAGGTCTAGTTCTGCTATAGTTAGATAAACTTCATCTCATCGGTTGGTTCCAAAACTACTAGTTTAACTTTCTCTACTGTCTCGAGCTTAGGCTCTTTCCTCTTTATCTTATTTTATGTTCTTCTTCTTAAGGGTCCTCGTCATGGCTTTCCTCTTGGAGGAGGTCAACTTCCATTAGAATAGTTAGTTCTTCCAAGAATTTTGAACTCCATGCTTGAGGTTATTCATTCCAGGAGGTGAAACAACACTCCCTTCTATTTCTTTGCTCCTAAGCTCATCTCCTAGTCCATCAGGAGTAGGGAACTTCAATTTTTAGGGGTATGTGAAAGCGATTGCTTCAAATGTAATCAAGCTAGGTCATACTAGTATTATATTGTACTGTAGAGGAGTGTTAACCACCAATAATCGCACCATCTTAGTTACTCTGTGAGGCTAGCTTCCCAGCGACAAATATGTAGGCCCAAGGGTGTCAATGTAAAGTCTAGAAGGGGGGGTTGAATAGACTTTATAATTTTTGAAACTTTTAACCCGATTTTCAAAGTCAGAGTTGAAAACAGTTAAGTCCTTAGTGACAATTAAGTTGAATTCAGTAGAAGAGTTAACCACTCAATAGATCTCTTAACAGAGTTGTTGATAGAGTAACTCAGCTGAAAATAACAACTTTCACAAAATAAATTTTTAGTTAAGTACAACGGAAGACTTGCATCCTTCTCAGGTTTTAGCAATCAACACAGTGTGTTTTAGTGAGTTATTAGCAAGCAATAATATCAAAATAAATTGCAGGAATATAAAATCCAATAAAGTAAACCGGACATACCTAAATTATAGTGGTTCTAGGATGGGGTAATTCCTCTGCCCCACTCTTCTCCTACTCTAGGAGGAATTTACTAAGTATTAGTTAACTTTAGATACAAAGTTACAACACAATCCTACCAGCTTTGATCACAACAGCCCATTGTCTGGGTTTATCCCTTTGCTATATTTGTTCACACAGCTCTCTAGTTACTTCAACTCACAGACACTAAAAGATTTGATTACCACAACCCTCTTGTAGCTCTGTCCTGGTTCATCACAGATACTAACCATAAATCCTTCACTTCAAGGAGATGTGAACCCCTTTTCAATTTTTCAAACTTATTCCTCTTCAACTGTTGAACATCATCTATCTTTCACTGAGTGCTAGATAAGGTGTTTCAATATAAAGCTTTGAGGATTTTTCTGTTTATACTTGAGAGAGATTTTGCTTGCTTGTTTCTCAGCTTGTGTCTTTTGTCTCTTATGTCTCGTATTTCTCTCTGTAAAATTTCTTAGCTTTTATACTTGTCATTTGAATATTGTCTGTTGAATAGATAGACAAATTCAAAGCAAAACTTTGGACAAATGGTTTGTCCTTTCCTTGCAGCTTGATGTCGATCTTTCATGTTACTGTCTCAGCAGTACTGCAACATTCTGAAACTGGCAGTCCTGCGGGTGCTTCTCATTGGTTGCATCGCTTTGGTTATTAAATGTTTAGCATTTTTAAGTTCAAACATAGTACTTTTTATTTCTCCAATGAAAATTTTTCTTGGACTTAGTGCAACGGATATGTCCAGTTGACTTGAATTTTTCAGTTACATTACCCCCACTTAGTTGATCCTCAATAGACTTCTGATGTTATATCTTCTCAGAGTCTTCTAGTTTCGACTCTTCTGTCAGTCTTCTGCTTTAGATTTAGTTGACTCTACTCTGCTGAGAGTCTTATGAAACTTTGTTATTCAACTGAGAGTCTTGTGAAACTCCGTTAGTCAGTTGAGAGTCTTCTGAAACTTTGATATTCAGTTGAGAGTCTTTTGAAACTCCGTTAGTCACCGAGAGTCTTCTAAAAACCAACTTGAAAGTCTTCCGAGAGTCCTTTGAATTATGACTTAGTTACTTTAAGATAGCTTACATCCTATCTATTACAAAAATAGAAATTACAACACATTGGAGTGTCAACTTCTTAATACATAGTTTTATAAGTATCATCAAAATCTATACAAATATATTTCCTAACAAAAGGAAAAGCAAGTCTTTTCGAATCCTTCTAAGAAAGGTGAAATGTCCGATATAACATGATGTTCATTGAAGTGTCGATGCCAACTAAGACTTTTTAAACCTAGAAATTGGCTATAACAGCTGATATGATTAAGATACATTTTGATCCTTTTCGGAATCTTTCAGGGGGAGTAAATCATTATCATCGACGGTAATCTTTTTGGTTCTTGTAGGGACATGATCTTCGCATATTGAAAATGCATTCTTCTAGATATACGCAGTAGGGACCTCCTAACTCGAGTTGAGCTTTCATACACTAGTCCTCTAGAGATGGCATTCATCGTCCTAAGATGGTTCATGCTACTCTTCAAGCCAATTTCCTCAGTGTTCACGTCAATTCCTACAGATGATGCCAAAATGATGTTACTACAATTTGTAGATTACTCCTACAAAGGTATTTGGTCCAAGAGTAAGGGTAACTCCAGTAGTTAAGGTACTTCTTGTGGAGGGAACTGACCTTCAATACGGACCGATTATTAGAAGAGCTTTGGGATTGTAATATCCCGATTTAAAAAAAATATAATTAGAACACTTAAATATTAATATTATTGTTATCTTTATTAGACTAATAATTATCAATAATGTGAAGCCCTCGATATTTCCGAACTATGATTGATCCTTTTGTCGTCTATGTATTGATCGACTATTTTACCGCGTCACTTTGACGGGTAATTATTAATAATATATATATTTTGTATTTTATTTCATTTTATTTATTACTTGTGATCATGATCATTTATTAATTCTATTTTACATTTATGATCACTTGATTGATCATTATTACTATTTTTCTATTTATTAGTCACCTTAGAATTTTAAGAGACTATTTATTTTAGAGACTTTTACTTTAGAGAATTAAGATTTTGATTTAGATTAAGTGATCATGAGACTTATAAGTGATCAAGGAAATCACTAATTATTTTGGAGATTGATATATTTCAACTATTATCATCAAATTTGGGACAAAAAAAAATATATAAGGAATTACCAAATTACCCCTATAGTGGACGGCGTTGGTGATGAATTTTGGTGTAGAAATATCATCCAACTCTTGTACACTTACACTTTATATTAGTCATCTTGTGTATAATTATACCATTAATTCAAACATTATACACATCATCTCATATATAAATTCTTTATTATTAAACTTCCCAACATGTTGGAGTCTTCCCAACATTCCTTCTCTTCCCATACCTTGTCCATACATTTGACCACCCTTTTGTCTCCATGCAAGAGACAATTTGCAAGACACAAAAGTAATCAAAAAAAACAATCTCTCTCTCCCTCCCTAATGTTGGACGGCCAACATGGCCATTTTACACAAAATTTGGATAAATTTTTTTCATCCAACACATTTTAATCTCTCAAGCAAATTCTCCTCCTTCTCTCTAACCTCTCTCTAAAATTCATTCACATATTCAAATCTTCAAACACAAAATCATTCACATCTTCAAACCTTCAAACACCAACTCTTCACATCTTCAAATCTTCAAACATAAGTTCTTCATATCTTCAAGTACCACTTCTTCACATCTTCAAATATTCAAACACAAGTCCTTCACACCTTCAAACCCATCTTCATATCTTCAAGAACATCTTCTTCCTAACATCAAACATACTTTCTTTCTTCAAACATCTAAACCAAAACAAACAATCTTACCACTTAAACACCAAAAATTCGAACACCCCCTATCTCAAGGTAAGAAATTTCACTCCTCAATTAAACTTAAATTCTTACTACTCATCACCTTCTCTTTTTAATATAAGTTTGAATTTTGGATTTTGAGGTACTTAGAAGACCACTTGAAGACGTGCATGCATGGTGGCCTAATTAGAAGACTTGAAGAAGAACTAGTAGAGAAATTTGGACTACAAGGTAAGAATTGGACACTAGAGCCCTTCTTTCTTCTTCTTCCTATTTTGTTTTTCAAATTTTAACACCCCTTTTTCATTTTCGAGAAATAGGGGCTGACCTTAGGTGATTTTGGAGTTGAACCAAAATTTCCAAATTTGAAGCTTCAACTAGTTTCAAATCACCTACTACACAAGGTAAAGTGTAGTCTTTCCAATTTTCTTATCTCCTTCTTTTTCTCCTTAATTTTTCTCTCATTTTTCTAACTCCAAATTTTTCATATTTCTTGACTTAGGGGCTGACCTAAGTGACCTCATCAAAGTTGTGAAATTTATCCTTTTATTGCCCAATTTTCCAATTTTAAGGTGGGTGGAAAAATACTTCCAACTTATAGGTATTTTTATTAAAATGCATGTAGAATTTTGATCATGAGCCCTTGAGATATTTAATCTATGTATTGCATGTAAATTTTATGTATCAAATCATGAAAATTCTCAAGAGTTGCTTAAAATTGCTATTTATTGAATTTTAGGTGCATGCATGTACAATTTAATGTTCTATTTGATGAATTCTTGTATGAATTGGACATGCATGAGTATGATCTTTGAAATCCATGTTTTGGATGACTTATAACCTGGACAAGTCGAGCATAATTGATTAAATTTCAATTTTGGACTTAAAAATACAAAAATGGAAAATTGGTGGACTAAATTGCAAGAAAATGAAAGTTAAAGGACCCCTCTGCAAATTTCAAATTTTGGGACTGTACTCAGGTTCAGAAATAACTTTTGGACATTTTAATAAAGTTTTAAGATTTTTAAGATAAATAAAATCAACCTTTAAAAGCCCAAGGACTAGATTGTAAAATTTTAAAAGTTTAAGGGCTACTTTGCAAATTTTGAAACTCTACCAAACCGTAATTTTAAAATTTGAAATTTTTACTCTTAAGGTACTGGAAATGACATATTTTAAATGTATTCCAAAAATCCAAGTGTTTAGGGCTTGGAAAGTAATTTTCTAAAATTGAGGGACTAAAGTGTAAAAGACTAAACTTGAGGGCCCAAATGAAATTTCCAGGACTTGTGCAGCCCATGCACCTGGAAATAATAACTTAACTGTAACTTAATTATATTTTGGACCCAAGGTTCAATTATCATAACAATTGGACCCCTAAAAGCCTTAAAGGCAATTATTTCAAAATGGGACAAAAATAATATTTTCAAAAGTTAAAGGACCTAAACTTATTTATTTTTAAAAAGTTTTTTGTCCCAATATCCCACTAACCTTAGTGACATTTTCCAACTGGAATCACATTAAAATCCCTTCCGGTTTGTGAGTTCCGATTATTTTAAACTTGAGGTCCGAATTGGCAATTTTAACAAATTTGGGGTCAATGTGAGAATTTTATAAAACCTCGACCTCAAAACTTTAAAAACTTGAATCTATGGACAATTTGGAAAATTTAGGAACTGACCTCATAATGTTTCAAGGTCGGGATATTTATTTATTCAATTTTTAACCCAAACGTTTTTGTTTTTACAAAACGGGGCTAAATTGTAATTTTTCTTTTATAAAGGACCTAACTCGAATTATTTTCTATTTTACTAAAATAGCCCAGGATCCTCTGACTTGGAGATTTAATTAAAGTATTTTATTTTCTCAAAAAAACCCTTGACTTATCGGACCGATTCAACCGATTAATACCCGATCGCGGGGCGACTTCCTCGTCTTGCGGTTTTGAATCTATAACGGGACTTATGTTCCACCTAATCTTTCAAGATATCGAAGATTGCTTATCCTTCCAATAATTATCTTCATCCAAATAACTCCACCAATGCTACTCGTGAATTTTCAAAAAAATTTCTGAACTGCTTCCTTGAATCAATAATACTCGATTGCCTGGTTGACTGCCTGTACTTGTATTTACTTTCCTGCCTGAGTCAACTTGGTGTGTCGAGCTCACAGTCGGAATGGATACGTCGGGGATGGAACCGGGCAGCTCGGCTGCTATTCCACTCTTCCGGCCCCATCGTCCTAATCCCACAACTGAGGGACGGAGTGTCCAAGGGAAGCGGGTCGTAGTACTTGAGGTATAATCATGATTATGGCAAATCCGAGCCTTGCAAGCTCCACTATGGATTTTGTCCAAGGTGACGGTCTTGGACCATCTTGCCCGGGGAGTTACAAGGAAGAGCGAAGGAATCGCTGTCTGATCCACACGATTCCGGAGTTATCGGATCCGTTTGGTTGGCGCTATAAACCCGTACGCAACCGCTACTTGTTTTGCATTGGTTGGCGCTACAAATCCGTACGCAACCATTATTTGTCTTGCATGAGATTGGCATTACATTCCGTCGCAATTCTACTGTCTTGCACGAATCACATAAAGCTCGTGTGTGACCACGAACTATTTTCTTGAACTGTATAAGTATATTACTTAAATACATTTATCACGACGCGTGTGGACTATGTGTGAATTCATGCATCATACTCACGCGTTTTCATATAACTGTTTTCTCGCATTAACTATATATCGCCACACTGCACACGATCACCCCATCCACTGAGATTTCTGTCTCATCCCCACCCGTTTTCTAACCTTTAGATGAGGACTTCGTTGAAGATGCTGAACCGACTACGGATTGAGCCCTTGTACTCCGCTTGTTGGATTTACTATCTTTTGTTGATTGATGTCACTGGACTTGTTACTATTATTTGCTGTTGGACTTACTACTTCTTGTTGTTGTTGTTGGACTCTTTTCTTGTGTTTGTTGTTGGACTCTTGTATTTCTATTCATTCCGGTTTGTAACTGAAGGGTGTAGGACCCTTTGACTTTTAAGTTGTTATCTTTAGATCATATCGGGGATGCAATTTGGATTATGGATATTGTGGACTGTAAGTTGTAACGTGTGTCTTTATTTCCGCTGCTATTTAGACTCTATTCCATTGGGTTTTGATGATATTCGAGAATGTTTGGTTTACTTGTATTTAAGTTGTGGATCATCGTCGCGTCCCGTTTGGGGTGTGACAGTTAGAGTGGTATCAGAGCTCGGCTAGTAAGATGGAAACTTACACAGAGCTAACCCAGGATAGGACCCTTGGTCTGTGTTGGGTAGTACCGCGACTTGACCAATTAAGTGTGAAATCGATTTCAAATTGGCATAGAACCGCCTTATTGATGTTTGAACTAAGTTAGAACGCATATTTTGAGATTCCATAGTCATACTTGTCTTGACTTAGTTGATTCTTGACTGACTTTCTTTATTCATTCTTTCCTTATTCTCTTCTTATCTTTCCTCTACCTTTGACTGATCCGCCTTAGTTTTGTTTGATCAGGATGGAGCCGGCGCCACCTACTTGGTGGGACATTTTTCATGCCTGTCTTTGAGCGGGAGTACTACTGGGCACGATGATTCACGATGATTAACGGGGACTGACACGGCTTGGCAAGGAGCCAAGATGAAAAGAGCGAGTTGACCACTATCATTAAGGACCGCGACAATACCATACGAGTGCGGGAGGATCAGATACAGAATATCCAGGAGCGCCTGGATAATGTGCGAGAGAAAATGAAGAGGGCAAGTGACGGCCGCCAGAAATGGGAGATTGACGCCCGCCTATCTCGCGACACCATTGAGCGCTTGGAGGAGACCCTCATCAAGCAGATGACAGTGATAGAGGACCTTACACAGGCCCTAGCTCAGAGAGACGCCGCTCTGGAGGCTACTCTGGCAGCTAATGCACAACCATTGCCACCACCCGAGGTGGAGCCCGTACCCGATGCTGAGGAGGACCCCGAGGAGGATCCTGAGGAGGATCCAGTCGAGGTCGGAGAGCCTGAGGCACTTGAGGCTGCTCCACTTGATGATGCACAGGGATTCGAGCAGTGGTTGGATTTCGTTGATTGGCCTGAGGTCGAGGTGCCACCTCAGCCCGACCAGGCCCCGATTATGGACATAGCTGCGAGTGACGATGATGGCGATCTCACTGATTAGTTAGCTTGATTGTCAGTTTGTACTTTCATTGTTGTAGACGCTTATTCCAGTGTTGTACCTTACTTTCTATTGTATTAGATTCAGTTGTATTTTGGTTCTGATGTATCTTTGACTCAGTGTTACTATTGTTGTACTATGGGTGTATTCAATTTTACATTAATGGATATGCCTTTTACTATTTATTCCGTGTCTTGTGTTTGTTGTTACTTTCCCTACGATATACCTTGCTTTACGCGAATAATTATTGTATTCGTTTACTCGTGGAACGCAACTAACACTTCAAGATACAGAATGGCCGAACCTCGTGGACGTGGGAGACCTTGCCGCGTTCCCCGAGGGAATGACGGTGTACCCAGGGACCGGGTACCCTCCCCTGAATTACAACCGCCTCCTCCACCTGCTGCAGGAGACAACTTGACTGCGCAGGCCCTGCAACAAATATTGGTTTTCATGAGGCAACAAACAGAGCCTCAACACCGTGCCCCCGAACCCGCCAGAGAGGCGAACGATCGCACGTTGGAGCGATTTCTACGGTTCGACCCACCGGCTTTCTTAGGAGAGCCAGATGATTTAAAGGCAGAAGAATGGATAGAGGAATTGGAGAATATCATCAATGCTCTCCAATATTCATATGAGAAGAAAGTCACACTCGCCGTATTTCGTCTGGAATCGGCTGCTAGAGATTGGTGGAGGGCAATTGAAAGAAGGTGGGAACAGGACCGGGTAGCCAGAACATGGGAAAATTTCTTGGCAGAGTTCAATGAACAGTACATTCCACAGGTTGTGAAAGAGGCGCGCCGGGATGAATTCCACAGATTGAGGCAGGGGAACATGACAGAGCTCGATGATTTAGTCTGAATTTCATCGATTGTCCAAGTATGCTCTGGGGACAATCGATCAAGAGATAAACTTTACAAGTTCACTCGAGGATTGAAGCTGGAACTTCGAAACAATCGCTGATTGGTATTGAATCGACAACCTACTCGGCCCAGCGGTAAAGCGCTCTCTCAGCGATCGATTTGGGATCGAACCGTATTGGGCATGATTCAATGAGAGTAGCCCATCGAGTTTTAAGAGGACAATCGTGGGATGATCATCTAAGCAACTGCTAAGTTTGAAGGACCATTAATAAGACAGATAAAGGGAAAGGACCAAGATACAAGGAAAGCGGGTCAAGTGTGTGCACATTGCCGTAAACCGGACATACTTCCAATGATCACATGGCGTAAACAAGGAAGGTGTTTGCGTTGGTAGTAATGTCGACACTGTGAAAGATTGCCCAATACGATGGCCAAGACCAAACAGACGCCGTCGTCGGGGGAAATGGCCAGGGTAATCGGGCAAGGATGCCCGCTCGAGCATTTGCACTAGCCGGACAGGAGGCTCCGGAGGCAACAGACGCGGTGGAAGGTACGCTTCTAGTATCTAACCACTACGCTAAAATATTGTTCGACCCTGGATCAACGCATTCATTTGTTGCACCGCATTTTGTACACAAACTGCATGTATGCATGGAACATATGCCTATATGTCTAGAAGTGTCAACTCCTATGGGCGCAAGTCAGATAACAGATATTATCTATAATGCATGCGAAGTTAAGATTGATGAGATAAATTTTCCTGCCGATTTGATCTTATTACCTATATCCGAATACGACGTGATATTGGGAATGAACTGGTTGTCTGCACACCATACACAAATGGACTGCATAACAAGTCCATTAAGCTATGTGAACCCGGAAAGCCTGAACTGGAAATTTCAGGAAGGGCACGAGTTAAGAGTGCCCCAATCATTTCAGCAATGAAAGCGAGGAAGGCGAGCACAAGAGGGGCACAAGGGTACTTGGCGTTTGTAATCAACAAACCCAAGGTTGAGACACAAATCAACCAAGTACCTATAGTATCAGAATATACGGATGTATTTCCACAAGAACTCACCACTGTCCCTCCAGATAGGGAAGTCGAGTTCACCATCGAGGTGTTACCGGGGACTGCCCCGATTGCTAGGACACCATATAGAATGGCTCCTCTTGAATTGCAAGAGTTGAAGACGCAATTACAGAAACTGATGGATGTGGGATTTATCCGCCCGAGTACGTCTCCGTGGGGAGCACCTGTGCTATTTGTCAAAAAGAAGGATGGCACATTAGGACTATGTATAGATTATCGTGGTCTTAACAGCGTGATCATCAAGAACAAATATCCCCTCCCGAGAATAGACAATTGTTTGATCAACTTCAAGGAGCGACGATTATGTACTCGAAGTTTGACTTACAACAAGGATATTACCAATCAAAGATCCGTGAAGAAGACATTTCCAAAACTGCATTTCAAACCCGATATGGACACTACGAGTTTGTAGTGATGCCTTTCGTCTGACGAATGCACCAGCAGCATTTATGGATCTGATGCATCGAGTCTTTCAACCTTATTTGGATCAATATGACATACTCGTATACTCTAAGTCTAGAGAATAGTATGAACGTCATCTGAAAATCGTTTTGTAGACACTACGAGAGCATAAGTTGTATGCCAAATTTAGCAAGTGCGAGTTTTGGCTAAGTGAAGTCGCGTTCTTGGGACATATAGTATCCGACACCGGGATCGCCGTAGATCCTTCGAAAGTACAGACAGTGGTTGATTGGAAACAACCCGAGTCTGTAACGGAAATCAGGAGTTTCCTAGGACTAGCTGGATATTATCGAATATTTATCCAGGATTTCTCCAAGATAGCCGGACCACTCACTCAACTAACCTAGAAGCAAGTCAAGTTTGAGTGGAATGACTAGTGCGAGGCTAGTTTCCAAGAGCTGAAGAAACGACTTACTACATCTCCAGTCTTAGCCCTTCCGAAGGGAACCGAAAACTTTGTCGTCTACAGTGACGCATCAAAGAAAGGACTAGGAGCAGTGCTCATGCGGGAAGGAAAGGTCATCGCTTATGCATTACAAAGCTCAAGCCGTATGAAGCCAATTATCCGGTAGCATGATCTGGAATTTGCAGCAACAGTGTTCGCGTTAAAGAAATGGAGACACTATCTCTACGGAGCAACATTCACGGTTTTCACGGATCATAAGAGCTTGAAGTATCTATTCTCCCAGAAAGACCTCAATCTGAGGCAACGAAGATGGATGGAATTGATCGAGGACTATCACTTTGATATTCAATACCATCTCGGGAAAGCTAACGTCGTAGCAGGCGCTCTAAGCGAAAAGCGAGCTTAGCGGACTTATGATTCGAGAGTGGGAATCATTAGAAGAGCTGAGCAATTGGAATCTGACGAGAACCAATACTCAGATTTCATGTGCTAATATTTCAATTAAACTCGATCTGCTGAATGAAATCAAGGAAGCACAAGAGAAAGATGCACATCTTCATAAACTGAAAGAGACGATACTTAAAGGAGAAAGATCATAATTCTCGGTACATGAAGATGGAGTTATCAGATTTCGGAATCGAGTTTGTGTACCGAGTGATGAGCAGATTAGGAATAGAATCCTCGCAGGAGGAACACGTTCGAAATACACTATACATCCTGGAGGAAACAAGATGTATAAGGATTTGAAATGGAGTTATTGGTGGGTAAACATGAAGAACCAGGTAGCGGAATTCGTTGCGAGATGTTTGACTTGTCAACGAATAAAAGCGAAAAAGACAACGACCATCCGGTTTACTACAACCATTGAGAATTCAGTGGAAATGGGAACACATAACGATGGACTTCATGACGGATCTACAAGGGACCGAGAGGAGGCCATGATGCTATTTGGGTAGTTGTAGATCCGACTCACGAAATCGCACACTTTTTACCCATCAAGAAAACCGATAGCTTGCGAAAACTTGCACGATTTATATCCGAAAATCATTCGATTGCATGGAGTACCGGTCGACATAGTATCCGGCAGAGACCCGAGGTTTGTCTCCAGTTTTGGAAGTGCTTGCACGAGGAATTGGGTACCTTGCTAAGTTTCAAAGACAAAGAAGACATCCACAAACCGATGGATATCGGCGAACAATTCAAATCCTTGAAGATATGCTGCGAGCCTGCACATTGGATTTTCAAGGAAGTTGGGATTCACACTAACAATTATCAGGCCACGATTGGGATGGCACCCTACGAGGCATTATATGGGCGAAAATGTAGATTCCCACTACACTGGGAGATTGATGACCAATGGACTCCGAAAGAGAAACGAAAGTCGCCCTCGATTCCAAAGGTCGACTTAGTTCAGGAGACCATAGAGAAGGTCAAGCTGATCAAGGAGCGGATTCGCACAGCTCAGAGCCGCCAAAAGAGTTATGCGGACAAGAGAAGAAAGGATTTAGAATTTGAAGTCGGAGATGAAGTATTTCTCGGACTCTCACCACGGAAAGGATTAATCAATCCGAAGAAAGGAGGCAAGTTGAGTCCGAGATATGTTGGACCTTACAAAATTTTACAGAGGATCGGGAAGTTAGCCTACCGACTCGAGTTACCAGCACCATATGCGGGAATGCATAATGTATTCCACGTATCAAGATTGAAGAAGTATCAACAAGATCCCGAACACATCATCACTCGTGATACTTCTCCTCTAATGGAAAAT
This sequence comes from Rehmannia glutinosa, assembly GCA_016081115.2. Lineage (NCBI taxonomy): Eukaryota > Viridiplantae > Streptophyta > Magnoliopsida > Lamiales > Orobanchaceae > Rehmannia > Rehmannia glutinosa. The sequence continues at coordinate 289,063 of JABTTQ020000547.1, read as the reverse complement.
CTATCCTACACCGAGAGGCCGATCCGGATCATTGATCAACAGATACGTCAGTTGCGTAAGAGGGAGATTCCGATGGTTAAAGTGGTGTGACAGAACCACAACCGAGACGAAGACAACATGGGAGATGGAAGAAGACATGAGGAATCAATATCCAGAACTATTCTGAAGAAAATTTGGGGACCAAATTCTTTTAAGGAGGGGAGGATGTGAAGCCCCCGATTTTTCCGAACTATGATTGATCCTTTTGTCGTCTATGTATTGATCGACTATTTTACCGCGTCACTTTGACGGGTAATTATATATATATATATATTTTGTATTTTATTTTATTTTATTTATTACTTGTGATCATGATCATTTATTAATTCTATTTTGCATTTATGATCACTTGATTGATCATTATTACTATTTTTGTATTTATTAGTCACCTTAGAATTTTAAGAGACTATTTATTTTAGAGACTTTTACTTTAGAGAATTAAGATTTTGATTTATATTAAGTGATCATGAGACTTATAAGTGATCAAGGAAATCACTAATTATTTTGGAGATTGATATATTTCAACTATTATCATCAAATTTGGGACAAAAAAAAATATATGGAATTACCAAATTACCCCTATAGTGGACGGCATTGGTGATGAATTTTGGTGTAGAAATATCATTAATTCAAACATTATACACATCATCTCATATATAAATTCTTTATTATTAAACTTCCCAACATGTTGGAGTCTTCCCAACATTCCTTCTCTTCCCATACCTTGCCCATACCCTTGACCACCCTTTTGTCTCCATGCAAGAGACAATTTGCAAGACACAAAATTAATCAAAAAAAAAAATCTCTCTCTCCCTCCCTAATGTTGGACGACCAACATGGCCATTTTACACAAAATTTGGTTAAAATTTTTTCATCCAACACATTTTAATCTCTCAAGCAAATTCTCCTCCTTCTCTCTAACCTCTCTCTAAAATTCATTCACATCTTCAAATCTTCAAACACAAAATCATTCACATCTTCAAACCTTCAAACACCAACTCTTCACATCTTCAAATCTTCAAACATAAGTTCTTCATATCTTCAAGTACCACTTCTTCACATCTTCAAATATTCAAACACAAGTCCTTCACACCTTCAAACCCATCTTCATATCTTCAAGAACATCTTCTTCCTAACATCAAACATACTTTCTTTCTTCAAACATCTAAAGCAAAACAAACAATCTTACCACTTAAACACCAAAAATTCGAACACCCTCTATCTCAAGGTAAGAAATTTCACTCCTCAATTCAACTTAAATTCTTACTACTCATCACCTTCTCTTTTTAATATAAGCTTGAATTTTGGATTTTGAGGTACTTAGAAAACCACTTGAAGACATGCATGCATGGTGGCCTAATTAGAAGACTTGAAGAAGAATTAGTGGAGAAATTTGGACTACAAGGTAAGAATTGGACTTGAGTTCGATTATTTTAAACTTGAGGTCCGAATTGGCAATTTCAACAAATTTGGGGTCAATGTGAGAATTTTAAAAAAACTCGACCTCAAAACTTTAAAAACCTGAATCTCTGGACAATTTGTAGAATTTAGGAACTGACCTCATAATTTTTCAAGGTCGGGATATTTATTTATTCAATTTTAACCCAAAGGTTTTGGTTTTTACAAAACGGGGCTAAATTGTAATTTTTCTTTTATAAAGGACCTAACTCGAATTATTTTCTCTTTTACTAAAATAGCCCTGGACCCTCGACTTATCGGACCGATTCAACCGATTAATACCCGATCGGGGCGACTTCCGCCGTCTTGCGCTTTTGAATCTATAACGGACTTATGTTCCACCTAATCTTTCAAGATATCGAAGATTGCTTATCCTTCGATAATCATCTTCATCCAAATAACTCCACCAACGCCATATTGCTACTCGTGAATTTTCAAAAATTTACGAATCACGCCACTGAATCAATAATACTCATTGCTGGTTGATGCTATACTTGTATTTACTTTCCCCGCTGAGTCAACTTGGTGTGTCGAGCTCACACGGAATGGATACGTCGGGGGATGGAACAAGGCAGCTCAGCTGCTATTCCACTCTTCCCTACCCCATCGTCCCTAATCCCGCAAACGAGGGACGGAGTGTCCAAGGGAAGCGGGTCGTAGTGCTTGAGGTATAATCATGATTATGACAAATCCGAGCCTTGCAAGCTCCACTCGTGGATTTTGTCTTTGCTACGGAGCGAAAAAGGTGACGGTCTTGGACCATCTTGCCCGGGGAGTTACAAGGAAGAACGAAGGAATCGCTGTCTGATCCACACGATTCCGGAGTTATCGGATCCATTTGGTTGGCGCTACAAATCCGTACGCAACCGCTACTTGTTTTGCATTGGTTGGCGCTACAAATCCGTACGCAACCATTATTTGTCTTGCATGGGATTGGCGTTACATTCCGTACGCAATTCTACCTGTCTTGCCTGAATCACATAGTGCCTGTGTGACCACGAACTGTTTTCTTGAACTGTATAAGTATATTACTTAAATACATTTATCACGACGCGCGTGGACCGTGTGTGAATTCATGCATCATACTCACGCGTTTTCATATAACTGTTTTCTTGCATTAACTATATATCGCCACACTTGCACACGATCACCCCATCCACTGAGATTTCTGTCTCATCCCCACCTGTTTTCTAACCTTTAGATGAGGACGTCGTTGAAGATGCTGAACCGACTACAGATTGAGCCCTTGTACTCCGCTTGTTGGATTTACTATAGTTTGTTGATTGATGTCGCTGGACTTGTTACTATTATTTGCTGTTGGACTTACTAATTCTTGTTGTTGTTGTTGGACTCTTTTCTTGTGTTTGTTGTTGGACTCTTGTATTTCTTTTCATTTCGGTTTGTAACTGAAGGGCGTAGGACCCTTTGACTTTTAAGTTGTTATCTTTAGATCATATCGGGGATGTAATTTGGATTATGGATATTGTGGACTGTAAGTTGTAACATGTGTCTTTATTTCCGTTGCTATTTAGACTCTGTTCCATTGGATTTTGATGATATTCGTCTAGAATGTTTGGTTTACTTGTATTTAAGTTGTGGATCGTCGTCGCGTCCCGTTTGGGGCGTGACAAATAATATTATGTATATCCTTTCTTAATAAAATTATATACATGTTATATTTATTATGTTTTTATCATTATCTTAATTATTAATATTATAATCAATATTTTACTTAGAGGTTAAATTAGGGGTTATGTTAGAGGTTAGTTTAGGGGTTTATTGTAGGGGCTATTTTAGAGCTTATTTAGGGGTTATAATTAATTAGTATAAATATGTATAATTTCTTACACAAATTTTACACCAAATTTCAAATAATTATAAGGTATGATATTTTTTATACTTATTATTCAAGTTTTCTATGTATATGTATATATATATAATCCCAATTCATAAGCTTCTTTCAATATTTATTTTTACAAATTATTTCATTAATTATCATGATTTATAAAAATCACATATTAATTATATAATTTTATTTAATGTAGAAAATAAAAGGGTCGAGGACTTGAACTTTTATTGTTCATTTTTCTACATCGAATATATGTGATTATTAAGGTAGGGATTTCTATATTATTTGTCTTTATTTAATGTTTCATGATTGTACTTCATTGATTGTAATATATGTCAAGAGGAAATAAATTCATATAAGCTAGGGGCCATGAAAAGAATCTGAGATCAAATGTATCTTCGGGGTGACCACGCAATGCTATATGCAGTAACTGGCCAGTCAGAGGAAAAAGAGGAAATTAATGAATTTACTGTTGTAATTATGTGAATGCTTTTCATGTTATATTAAATATTGACAGATATATCCCTACTGAGCGAGATGAAGCTCAACCCTATTATTATCATGACTTTCAGGTTGAGGAATCCGGCTGAAGATATGATGTTGTGGATGGTGGAATAAATCATTATATATTTATATTTTAAATAATTATGATCGGACTAAATTTTGGATTTATGTCTTTAATTTTTTTTCCGGTTTATGCTTGAAATAATTTTTGGATACTTAATTTGGAAGAATTATAATAATAATAATAATAATAATTATTATTATTATTATTATTATCATCATTTTATTTTTTTTTCTTAAGAATTAAAAATTCTAAATCAACTTTTTGATAATTATTGGCATCACTTTAATTTATAAATTCGTATTTTCTTAATAATATTTTAGAATACTTTAATTTCATAAAATTGAGTCGTTACAAGTGGTATCAGAGTAGGTCTACGGTTCTGTAGACTCGTTTAGAAAAAAAATATCTTTCAAATATTTTAAAAATAAAATATTATAGTGACATCCACCTCCATCATATCTCGTCGGATTACTTAAAGTATGCAATTTTTTATGTCATGCTATTCAAAATGTCATATTATATTATCATATTTTAGAATTACATTTTATGAATTCAAGTCGTCATTTTTATTATTGCATCTATACTTTCCATATTAGACAACTTTGATATTCAGTTGAGAGTCTTCTGAAACTCCGTTAGTCAACTGAGAGTCTTCTAAAAACCAACTTCAGCAAGTCTTCTGAGAGTCCTTTGAATTATGACTTAGTTACTTTAAGATAGCTTACATCCTATCTATTACAAAAAAGAAATTACAACACATTGGAGTGTCAACTTCCTAATACATATTTTTATAAGCATCATCAAAATCTATACAAATATATTTTCTAACAAAAGGGAAAGCAATCTCTCTTAGTATGGGTATCTTTTCGTGATGGAGACCTTGAAATGATGTTCCAACCCAGGTAAGAAAGGAGTCTTCGAATCCTAACTGGTGAAATGCCCGATATAACATGATGTTCATTGAAGTGTCGATGCCAATTAAGACTTTTTTAACCTAGAAATTGGCTATAACAGCTGATATGATTAAGATACATTTTGAGCCTTTTCGGAATCTTTCAGGGGGAGTAAATCATTATCATCGACGATAATCTTTTTGGTTCTTGTAGGGACATGATCTTCGCATATTGAAAATGCATTCTTCTAGATATACGCAGTAGGGACCTCCTAACTCGAGTTGAGCTTTCATACACTGGTCCTCTATAGATGGCATTCATCGTCCTAAGATGGTTCATGCCACTCTTCAAGCCAATTTCCTCAGTGTTCATGTCAATTCCTACAGATGATGCCAAAATGATGTTACTACAATTTGTAGATTACTCCTTCTAAGGTATTTGGTCCAAAAGTAAGGGTAACTCCAGTAGTTAAGGTACTTCTTGTGGAGGGAACTGACCTACAATACAGACCGATTATTAGAAGAGCTCTAGGATTGTAATATCCCGATTTAAAAAAAATATAATTAGAACACTTAAATATTAATATTATTGTTATCTTTATTAGACTAATAATTATCAATAATATTATGTGTATCCTTTCTTAATAAAATTATATACATGTTATATTTATTATGTTTTTATCATTATCTTAATTATTAATATTATAATCAATATTTTACTTAGAGGTTAAATTAGGGGTTATGTTAGAGGTTAGTTTAGGGGTTTATTGTAGGGGCTATTTTAGAGCTTATTTAGGGATTAGAATTAATTAGTATAAATATGTATAACTTCTTACACAAATTTTACACCAAATTTCAAATAATTATAAGGTATGATATTTTTTTCTACTTATTATTCAAGTTTTCTATGTATATATATATATATATATAATTCCCAATTCACAAGCTTCTTTCAATATTTATTTTTACAAATTATTTCATTAATTAGTATGATATATAAAAATCACACATTAATTATATAATTTTATTTAATGTAGAAAAGAAAAGGGTCGAGGACTTGAACTTTTATTGTTCATTTTTCTATATAGAATATATGTGATTATTAAGGTAGGGATTTCTATATTATTTGTCTTTATTTAATATTTCATGATTGTACTTCATTGATTGCAATATATGTCAAGAGGAAATAAATTCATACAAGCTAGGGGCCATGAAAAGAGTCTGGGATCAAATGTATCTTCGGGGTGAACACGCAATGCTATGCAGTAACTGGCCAGTCAGAGGAAAAAGAGGAAATTAATGAATTTACTGTTGTAATTATGTGAATGCTTTTAATGTTATATTAAATATTGACAGATATATCCCTACTGAGCGATATGAAGCTCAACCCTATTATTATCGTGACTTTCAGGTTGAGGAATCCAGCTGAAGATATGATGTTGTGGATGGTGGAATAAATCATGATATATTTATATTTTAAATAATTATGATCGGACTAAATTTTGGATTTATGTCTTTAAGTTTTTTTCCGGTTTATGCTTGAAATAATTTTTGGATACTTAATTTGGAAAATAATTATAATTATTATTATTATTATTATCATCATTATATTTTTTTTCTTAAGAATTAAAAATTCTAAATCAACTTTATGATAATTATTGGCATCACTTTAATTTATAAATTCGTGTTTTCTTAATAATATTTTAGAATACTTTAATTTCATAAAATTGGGTCGTTACAAGTGGTATCAGAGTAGGTCTACGGTTCTGTAGACTCGTTTAGAAAAAAAATGTCTTTCAAATATTTTAAAAAGAAAATATTCTAGTGACATCCACCTCCGTCATATCTCGTCGGATTTATTAAGGTATGCAATTTTTTATGTCATGCTATTCAAAATGTCATATTATATTATCATATTTTAGAATTATATTTTATGAATTCAAGTCGTCATTTTTATTATTGCACCTATACTTTCTATATTAGACAAAGAACTCCTCGTGTAAAAAAAAAGAGAGAAAAAAAATTCACATTTTTGTTATTCAACTGAGAGTCTTGTGAAACTCCGTTAGTCAGTTGAGAGTCTTTTGAAACTTTGATATTCAGTTGAGAGTCTTCTGAAACTCTGTTAGTCAGCCGAGAGTCTTCTAAAAACCAACTTCAGCAAGTCTTCTAAGAGTCCTTTGAATTCTGACTTAGTTGTTTTAAGATAGCTTACATCCTATCTATTACAAAAATAGAAATTACAACACATTGGAGTGTCAACTTCCTAATACATAGTTTTATAAGCATCATCAAAATCTATACAAATATATTTTTTCTAACAAAAGGGAAAGCAATCTCTCTTAGTATGGGTATCTTTTCCTGATGGAGACCTTGAAATGATGTTCCAACCCAGGTAAGAAAGGAGTTTTCGAATCCTAACTGGTGAAATGCCCGATATAACATGATGTTCATTGAAGTGTCGATGCCAATTAAGACTTTTTAAACCTAGAAATTGGCTATAACAGCTGATATGATTAAGATACATTTTGAGCCTTTTCGGAATCTTTCAGGGGGAGTAAATCATTATCATCGACGGTAATGAAAAGGGTACATGATCAAACGTATCTTCGGGGTGAACCCGCAATGCTATATGCAATAACTGGCCAGTCAGAGGAAAAAGGGGAAATTAATGAATTTATTGTTGTAATTATGTGAATGCTTTTCATGTTATATTAAATATTGATAGATATATCCCTACTAAGCGAGATGAAGCTCACCCCTATTATTATCATGACTTTCAGGTTGAGGAATCCGGCTGAAGTTATGATGTTGTGGATGGTGGAATAAATCATGATATATTTATATATTAAATAATTATGGTCGGACTAAATTTTGGATTTATGTCTTTAATTTTTTTTTTTCCGGTTTATGCTTGGAATAATTTTTGGATACTTAATTTGGAAGAATTATAATAATTATTCTAATTATTATTATCATTATATTTTTTTCTTCTTAAGAATTAAAAATTCTAAATCAACTTTTTGATAATTATTGGCATCACTTTAATTTACAAATTCGTGTTTTCTTAATAATATTTTAGAATACTTTAATTTCATAAAATTGAGTCACATTACGAGGGATTGTAATAGAGATACCCCTCCGATGCTTAAGTGTTGGGAAATTATTTTGTAGATTTTGATGAATGCCATGTAAAACTTAGATTAGAATGTTGGCACCCCATTTTCCTAGTAATTCTCATTGTAATAGATAGAAGGAATGAATGAGTCAGTCAAGTCGACTATGGTAGGGAATACAAGAAGTCAATCAAGAAGTGAAGTGAAGACTCACCGAGGAACAACCGAGTATGGCCAAGATAGAAGACCAAAGACTCGATCAAGATGTAACAGGATTGAGGGGCAAAGTGTGAAGAGTCGATTAAGTCAACTTGAAAAGCCATGTCACAAGTTGAAGTGACAGATGAGTCTTTCAATGATTGAAGCAGACTCAAGTCACCTGGGGAAAAGGCAGATGCAAAGAGGAGTTAACTGAAAAGAATCCGTTGCACAGAAGTCAAGAACTTTACTTAAATAAGTAATATTTCCATGCTGCCATGTCTTAAAGTGCCCGATCCCGAGGCGTGCAAAAGGAATAAACCAATGGGAAGCACTGCACCTCGTGTCAGATCCTGAAAAGCTGAACATTCATTTAATACGAGGAAAAGTCTACATCTCAAGACTGAAGACCAAGAAAAGACAAGCCAACGAACACAAGTGACTTTTGAAAATCAGCCCATCTCTTCAATGGGCAGATTTTTGAAAGTTCACTATAAAAGGCTGAGGAATTTCATTGAGAAAAGGTTACCTTGCACCCCTGAGAAATCAAGCATTATTCAAACTGTAACCTGCAAAATATTCTCAAGATATTCAAGCAAAATCCTCAAGCCTAAATCTCGAAGGAAATCGATCCAACACCAAGCTGTGAAGGAAAGACAACTTCAAACTGTTGAAGAGGAAACTTTTGAAGAATCAAAAGGGGTCTACTTTCCAAGGAGGATTGTAGGAAGGTTCAAGGTCGAACCAATCTCAAGTTATTGGAGGGCTTCGTGATCAAATCCAAGAAGCTTGAGAAAGTGAGCTGAAGTAGCAAGCGCACTTCCCGTGAAGAAGGCGAGTCGGACGAGAAGCCAACCGTGTGTGACCAAGGCATCTCCGATCGAGTCCAAGGAGCAAGTCGACTACGTGATCAAGACTTGTCTCTGGGCGATAACCACTTTGTAAACCGATCATTACTTAGTGGATTCCTCCAGGAGTTGGAGAAGAGAGGAGTAGAAGAATTATCCCATCTTCGAACCTCTATAAAATTTACTTGTGTCATTTACATTTCAGCATATTTACATTCTTGCACACATATTTTATATCCGCTGAAAATTTGCTATCCAACTGATAAATTACTAAATGCTAAAATCAAGTGTTAAAATGAAGTTAAATCAAATTCAAGGGTGTTAAGTCTTCCGCTGAAAAACTTATCACAGCTGAGTTATTCTATCAACAACTCTATCGAGTCTGTTGAGTGGCTAACTCAGCTGATTAACTAACTTAGCTGTCCCTCAAGGACTTAGCTGTGTATTAACTCTGTAATAGTTTAAAAGGACTAAAATCGAAAAGTTGGTAAGGTTTATTCAACCCCCCCTTCTAAACCTTACTTACACCCCTTGGGACCTACAAGTGGTATCAGAGCGGTTGGTTCATTGAACCTTCCGCACTGGTTACTGAACTAGATCTCCAATCTTTCAAAGAAACTTTTAACACTTGCTCTTTCAAAAATCATTTTTTTTTCAGCAAAGGTATTATCATGGAAGCAAATTTGACACACATTCCCATGTTCACTATTGAGGAATTTGATGACTGGAAAATTCGTATGCAGGCTCATCTATCTGCTTTACATGATGAAGTGTGGATAGTGATAGAGGATGGGCCACTGCAAATCTTTGAGTGAACACAAACAGACGGAGGAAGCAGAAATTTGCTGAAGGAGAAGAAGTTGTTGCTGAGGCAAGACCAGCCATGGTTGAGAAACCAAGGACTGAGTGGACAAACAAGGACAGAAAAAGATACAACTTGGACAATGTAGCCAAGGACATACTTTACAAAACCTTGGACAAAGCAATGTTCAACAAAGTCAAATCTTGCCAAATTGCAAAACAAATCTGGGATAAACTAACTTTATTTTGTGAAGGATCTGAGCAAATTAAAGAAAATAAATTGTCTGTTGCTGTACAGAAATTTGAAAATTTTAAAATGCTTGCAGGTGAAACCTTGGATCACCGGATGCTAGATTCACTTTGAAATCACAAATGAACTATCAGCACTTGGGAATGAATATACACAGAAGGAAATGTGTATGAAGATTCTGAGAAGCCTCCCAGTTGAATGGGAAATGAAGGTCATGGCCCTGAGACATTCAATGAACCTCACAACAACATCCAATCATGAGCTATTCTCAGACCTCAAAGCATATGAGTTTGAGCTGAGAAGAAAAAATCAAGAGGAGATAGTTGTACCCAAAACAGCTGCACTTATAGTCAAGGATGGGAAGAGAGCTGAGGTCAAGGAAGCCATTGACCAGGAGGAGATTGCCCTGATGGTTAAAAGATTCAACAAGTTCTTCAACAAGAACTATAAAAGAAACAAGGGTGAATCTTCCAGGAGACATTCAGCTCCCTCCAAGTCAAGGGAAGATAGGCCACCCAAGAGAGCTGAGCATCAAAAAGTTGAATATGAGAGAGCTGATAATTCAAGGACTGAAAGAAATGACCAAAGAACTGAGAACCTGTGTTGGAACTACAGACAACCAGGACACTTCGCTATTGAATGTCCATATCCAGTAGTCAATAAATACAAGAATGAAGAAGAAAGAAGAGTCTTCAGAGAAAGAAGACAAGAAAAGAAAAAGGCTATGTTAGCTGCTGAGACCGCTGAGACAGCTAAGTCTAAAGAAGCAGAAGACTCAGAGAGTAGTGAAGCTTACTACTCAAGTGATTCTGAAGAAGAAGCAATGATCTGTCTAATGGCTAAAGAACAAGATCAACCAGACCAAGAAGATGAGGTACACTCTAACTCATCTCACTCAGATTCTAGTGATAGTGATTGTGACACACACTTTATCACCCACTGATCTTTATGATTCATTAGGCAAAATGATGAAAGACTTTGAGCACATTAAATCCTCACACACACTATTAAATGAGAAAAACAGCCCATTTCAAAGCCAAAACTCACAAATGATCGAGGAGCCGAGTACTCGAGTCACATAGCCGATGAGAACAAAGAGTCAAGGCCGAGAATGCTAAACTAATAGCAGAGATAGCTGCTATAGAAAAGAGGGAAAATGATCTCAAAAATGTGATTGCATCATTTACAAAGGCATCTAAATCATTAGATGACCTTATTATGAGCCAAAAAGAGTGTGGAGATAAGACAGGCATATGATTAAATTCCTATGTGCACAGTCAAACCCCAAAGTGATTTTGGAAAAAGGATCTTCAAGTAATGAAGCATCTCAAAAATCCAAAACACCAAATGTTACACCCACATTCACTCCAAAGTACAATCACAAACAAACTGACCTTGGATATAAAGGAAAAGGAAAACGACCGATTGAGTATGCTAAGAGGACAACTGAGAAGAAATCCAGCAGAGTTCCTCAGCAAACTCCAAATAGGAAGTACTCTATGAAGAATAAATAGAGCTACCAAAACCCCCAGATGTTTTATCAAAGAAACACATATGATGGGAATGGTAGAAATTACCCGAGCCAAGCTGATTGGAACAATGTGAAATATCAGCAAAGACCTATGGAATACAAGCCTAAATGGCAAAGACCTAGAACTCAACAAAGGTAATTCCAAAGGCAAAAGAGCTATTATTAGCACACAGTTGCACCCAGGCACTATACTCAGAAACATCACAACTACCCAAAGAAGGCAATTGCTAAAACACACACACAGGTATACAGACAAAAGAGACAGTTGTATGAACCTAAAGCCCCCAAGCAATTTGCCAAAGTGAGTTATGATTGTGGCACAGATAGATGGCAACCTCTTAGAGTCAAGTCATTTGGCTATAGATTGGTTGGATCATCTTACATCACTAACCCCTCAGGACCCAGACAAGCATGGGTACCTAAAAACTAATTTTCTTGATTGCAGGTTCAAAGAACAGCTGAGTGCCAAGGAACCTGGTACATGGATAGTGGTTGTTCCAGACATATGACAGGAAACAAGAAAAATCTGTCAAGATTCAAGGAGATTAGAGGCGCAAAAGTTATATTGGGAGGAAATGAAGCTCCAGGGGAAATAAGAGGCACTGGATCCATCAAGAAAATGGATTAGAAATCACGGATGTTGCATATGTTGAAGGCCTCAACTTCAACTGTTAAGCATCGGCCAACTCGTGACAAGGGCTATAATGTTGGATTCAATATGGGAGTGTGCCAAATTAAAGATACTTGAATCAAATGAAATAGTCTTTGCAAGGATCCGCACGAAGAAGAACATGTACGTGGTAGATGGTCTCTTTGCCACACCAAGCACTGTCTATTAGCAAAAAGCACAGTTGAATCAAGTTGGTTTGGGCACAAGAAGCTTAGTCATCCTGAATTTCAAGACAATCAACAAGCTTGCAAGGAGTCATCTTGTGGAAGGATTGCGGACTCGGTGTACAAGAAGGAAAGTATTTGTGATGCATGCGATGGGAAAGCAAATCAAATCATCATTCAAAGAGAAGTCTAGTCCGTCTTCAACAAGGATATTACATCTTTGCATATGGATTTATTCTGTTGAACCAGCCATATAAGTGGAAAGAAATACACTTTAGTGGTGGTGGATGATTATTCAAGATACACATGGACAATCTTTATGTGCAAAAAGAAAGAAACCTTGCGAAAACTACCTCGGTGATGAAAAGAGTTCAAAATAAAAAGATCCAAACCATTATAAAGATAAGATCGATAGAGGGACCGAGTTTGTCAATGGGATAATAACTCGATCTTGTGTTGAAAATGGTATTGCTCATGAGTTATCTCAGCAGAAGAACTCCACAAAGAGAATGGAGTAGCTAAAAGAAGGAACATAACTCTCAAGGAAGGCTGCAAGGACCATGTTAGCTTGCTCGGATCGCTAAAAGATTTTGGGTGAAGCCATCAATATTTGCATGTTATACTCAAAATAGATGCATGATAAATAGACAAATGACAAAGACTCCCTATGAAATGCGGGCGGGGAGAAGCCAAATGTTGGGTACTTGAGAATATTTGGATGTAAATACTTCATCCACAACAATGGCAAGGACAACCTAAAGGCTTTTGATGCTAAAGGCGATGAATGTATATTTTGGGATACTCAAATGAAAGCAAAGCCTATAGAGTATTGAACAAGAGGACTATGGACACGAGAAGAGTCTATTCATATGGTTTTTGATGAACCTAATGTGAATGGAGAAGATATTGAAGAGTTAGGCGATAAAGTTTGAATTAGCCAACTATGCGCAAAAGTCCTTATGTTGAAGTCAATCAAGAGCAATCAACCAAAATGAAGATGAGATAGTCAATCTCAAAGACAATTTGGAAAATCTGCAATTTGAATGATGATGAAAGAGCTGCTCAAGACAACACAAACAAAGGCGATTTAATCCGGTGACTTGCTCCAACTCCAACCTCGATGTGAGATGGCCGAGAGACCATCCACCGAACTAGTCATTGGAGATGTGAGAGATGGTGTAAGAACCAGATCCAGAGCTCAGCAAGAAGCAATGTTCTCTTGTTTTATTTGTCAAATAGAGCCAAAAGATGTGTCCCAAGCATTGGATGACACACATTGGATTCAAGCCATGCAAGAAGAGTTGAATCAGTTTGAAAGGAACAAGGTATGGGAATTGGTGCAAAGACCAACCCATCAAAATGTTATTGGCACAAAATGGGTTTTCAGAAACAAGATGAATGAGGAAGGATCTGTGATAAGAAACAAAGCAAGATTGGTAGCCAAAGGGTATTGCCAAGAAGAGGAATAGATTTTGATGAAACATTTGCTCTGGTTGTTGGATTAGAAGCAATAAGGATGTTTCTTGCCTATGCTGCACACAAGAACTTCATTGTATATCAAATGGATGTGAAAATTGCATTTTTAAATGGATTGTTAGAAGAAGTCTATGTTGAGAAACATCCAGGCTTTGAGCAGAAGAACATTGGAGATAAGGTGTACAAGCTCAAGAAAGCTTTATATGGATTGAAACAAGCACCTAGAGCATTGTCTGACACATTGTCTCAATTTCTGACTGACAATGGATTCACCAAAGGCAAAGTGGACAGAACACTCTTCAGAATTCTAGATGGAGAGAGTATACTGCTTGTTCAAATATATGTGGATGATATCATTTTTGGATCCACAAACAAAGAGTTGTGTGATAAGTTCTCAAACCTCATGCAAGACAAATTTGAAATGATCATGATGGGAGAGCTGACCTTCTTCCTAGGACTTCAAGTTAAACAGCTGAAGGATGGAACCTTCATAAGTCAAACAAAGTACACCAGAGATTTAATGAAGAAATTTGGTATGGAAGAGAAGTCTTCTGTGAAAATACCAATGAATACATCGATCCAAGATGGACATGGATGCGGATGGCAAATCAGAGATCAAACAAGATCTGAGCACTTATTGGGTCACTGCTCTATTTAACAACAAGCAGGCCAGACATCACCTTTGCAGTAGGTGTATGTGCAAGATTTCAATCTGCACCAAAAGAGAGCCACATGACTGCAGCTAAGAGAATCTTAAGATATTTGAAAGGATGCCTGGAAGTTGGCTTATGGTATCCAAAGGAAGGTGGATTCAAGCTTATTGGTTACTCGGACTCGGACTATCTTTGGATGTAGAGTTGACGGAAGAGTACTTTAGGTACATGCCAAATGCTTGGAAACAGATTGGTTTCCTGGTTTAACAACAAGCGAACTCAATAGCTATATCCACAAATGAAGCAGTACATAGTCATGCGGGCATTTGTTGTGCCCAAGTTTTATGGATGAGACAAAGAATCGAGAGATTATGAAATTGAAGAAAAAGAGATTCCAATTATGTGTGATAACACAAGTGCTATTGCAATCACTCAAAATCCTGTGTTGCATCCAAGAACAAAGCACATTGATGTCAGATATCATTTCATAAGAGATCATGTTGAAAAGAAATATATCATTTTGGAATACATCTCAACTGATAAACAGTTAGCTGACATTTTCACCAAGCCCTTATGCGAATCAAGATTTGAAGAGCTTAAGCATGAGCTAGGGTTAATTGAGCTGAGTTAATACTCAGAAGACTCAATCAGAAGAGATGAAAGATAGAAAGTGAGAAATGAACAAGGTTTTTAAATCAGCCAAGTAAATCAGCCATATCGGAAAGTCAGTTGTATCGAGTTAGCTGACAGCTGAGTCGCTTAAAGAAAGGAGATAAGCTGAGTTAAGTCATGTTTGACATTAGTTGAGTCATTTAATATCTAAGTGACAAAAACGCAGTCATTTTTAATGAGCGGGAATGTTTTTTAAGGATGACATCAGCGTAATAATGACGGGTACAGTCAAAAGCTGCACAGTAAGCATATAATTGGATATAAATGATGCCGCATTAAATGCGAGGAATTAAATGCGGTTCGGTGTGCTAAATCTGAGCTGTTGATCTTGATCAAATTTCAAAAATTAAAAACACGTCCTTTCATAACCCTTATATACTCATTTTTCAGTTTTCTCTCTCTCACACTAAAAAAACTGTTCATCTTCAAAGCAAGAGAAAAGCAAGTTCATCTCTCTCGCAAACCCTACCAGTCCTCAAGTAAATCTATCAAGTTATATTCAGTAAAACTCTCTAAAAATGGCACCAAACTCGATTTTATTAAGCTATCAAAGCAAATCCACTCAGGATCGACTGTGGATTTCGAAGGAATGATAAAGCAGGGTTCCGATGAGACCCTAGTGAAGAAGATAGCTGATATGCTGGAAAAGTCCGGTCTCAGGCCTTTTCTAACGATGGAATACTCGCTGACCTACGCTGAAGAGGTCGCACAGTTCTATGCAAATGCAGAAGTACAGTATGAAGGTATTAAGTCTTCCGTCCACCGTAAGGACATCTTGATCGTTTCTAAGGACCTTGCGGAGCACTGTTTATTGCCGTCCGAGGGTACGCCGGAAATATACGAAGCTAATGTCAACTTGGCTGCTGCATGGAATGAAGTAGCCAAACCGGAGTGTGTTGCGAAAGTTATCTACACAACTGAGAATAAGCTGCTGAAGGACGACTATCACAAGTTGATCGACGTCGTTGCAAAGTGTGTAGATATGAAGTTTGGCAGTTTCAATCAACTGTCAAAGACAAAGTGATCGTTTGGAAACAAGACATACAAGGAGGATGGATCCTTTGGAGGATCACTTGGCTATGGTCTAGTCATTGGCCATCTGATGGAAGTGAAGGGCATTCCCCTTCAACATGGAAAGCCTTTCAATGTAAACAAGAAGATGTTCAGGGCTAATCTTTCAGGAGCCTAGAAAAGAGCCCATGCTAAGAGGGCAGATACTAGTGAGGGGGAATCAGCTGAACCCGAGGACACATATTTCTCCTCCACTACGAAGAAGAGAGCTTCCCCTGAAGCTGCTAATAAGAAAGATATCCCTGCAGCAAAGAAAACGGACGCTCCTGCCCCTATAGCCGAGTCACCTGCCCGAGCAGCCGTGTCTCCTGCCCCCCGTAGCCGAGGTGGAGAAGGAAGCCCAAATACCTTCTCCAGCCAAAAGAAAGAAGAGGACTGCCAAGCCTAGAAAGGCAGCTCCATCTAAGAAAGATGCTTTGGCCTCTGCCGCCAAGGAACCTGAAAAGGAGAAATCAGAACCAGAAACTCCTCTAGTGAGAACCAAGAGATGAAGAAGAATCTCCAAGCTTTCAGAGCTTGAGAAGACAGCTGAGTCTGCCACTGGAGAGAACTCCTGAGACATTCAGTGCCGTCTACGAGAATGGAGCGCATGGAAGCTGAGTCACTCAAGGGTGCAATTTGAACACCCTGAGTTCATTGAGAAAGAAGAGGAGTTGTTCAAGTTCCTTGAGGTTGACACTTTGTATTTCCGTGCTCGATGAGGATAACTGCATGAATATCATCCACATCTGCAAGGAGAAAGAAAAGACCAGAGCAGCTGAGGAAGCAAAAGAGCGTGAGAAAGCCAGTATATGTACCATCACTGGAACTCTGGAACATACGCATTCTCATTTAGATGTGTTGTCGACATCGATGAAGACTTGGATCCCATGGCCGCAAATGAAAAAGTCCGATATGCAGGCAAGCTTTAAGGGAATCAAAGCTAATGCATGAGCAAATTGATGATGGAAGGACCGGAGAGTCTTCAAAATCTCTCTCACGGAGATAGACCCGTTGGGAGTGGTGCGGCAGATTGCCACGATTATTGCTGCGACCATGTCCCCAATACACTCGAAAGATGGGTCCAAGGGACTTGGCAATGAGACCGGGAATTTGGGCACCCAAGTTGAGCCAACCCCTCATCGAAGGTGTTTTACCACTCCGCCCCACTACCGAGCACTCAACGGAAGCGATCGAGTCCGGAGAAGAGTGACCCCACCATCAGTCACTCAGCTGGTGTACAAGCTGGGGGGAAAACTCACTCCACTGCAGCAAGGTCGGAGGATGCTGCAGATGACTCCACATTGCAGAAATGAGGCAAAGTGGAAAAGGAAAGAGAACCACAGCAGACTGACACTGATGAAGCTCCGACAGTTGAGTCTGTCCCAGCTGAAGTGCCAACTGCTTTGCAGACTAAGGACGTTGATGGTGTAGTCGAGGCACAGGTTGGAAATTCCCCGGGAGTTAACACTCTGGGCACTGAAAGTGCAATCCAAGGGGTTGAGACTCCTTTGGATGCCACTGTCCAAGACCCTAAGACAACTGCGTCTGTCGAAGGGATTGTAGAAGACCTCGTTGTAGTTGAGACTGCTGGAGGTATTGAAGGCCCAAGGGAGGTTGAGACTTCCCTGGGTAAAACTCAAGAAGATAAGCGCATCCCTCCTGTCATCATTCCCAGGACAACCCTGATATATCGTTTCTGGGATCTGAAGACGAAGCTGAGTCCACTCCTATTGCTCATCAGAATAACTCAGATGAGGATGTTCTTCCACAGACGAGTCAGGCAACTTTTAAAGCTGCTCGTCAACAGTTCAACTTTGATGATGAACCAAGCACCCAAGATTCATCATCCTCCGATGACGCTGATGGTGCAGCTGAGGATAAGGAAATTCATTTAGTAGAATATACTGAGGCCGAAGAAGTCATTAAGGCACAAAGGCTCGATCGGTGGCCAATCCAATCAACCAGGCCCACCGAGACCGAGTCATCTACACAGATCCCAAAGTCATAGCAGGGATCGACTCAACCCGGATCATCAAAGGCATGTACAATTGTAGAATCGATCCCATATGTGCGAGATGATGCATTTGAGGAAACATTCCTTTTCTCAATTGAGTTTTGCCCGACGCCTTGAAGAAACAGACAACTCAAGAGCAAGCGATGTTTCAACATCCAAGCATATCCAAGAATTCCCACCGACTCCATTATTCCAAAGCAGACTTTGATTTTGATGTTTGTGGCCGCCACCGAATCCGAAGTGACAAATGAGATCTGTGAAGTCTTCAAGAAAATCATGGAGAGATTGAGAAGATCGAACGGCACCAGGCCTCACTAGATATGCGTCTAGAAAATAGGGATCGACCCTCACAGCAGACTTAAGAGGGATTGTGGTGCGGATTAGGGAATGGTGTCGGCAGAGAGTACAAATGCGATACGAACAAGTCCGATATTTCAAGGCATTGTACAACAAGATGTTGGTTTGGAGTCCGATAATGCTCATATGAAGCGAGATGATACATGCCAATATTAACGGAATGCATGCCTCTCACACAACTAAAATGGAGTCTTTGTGTGAATTTCATCGAAAAGAAATTCTCGTGTTGAAGAGAACATGAATACGAAGTTCACCTTCTCATGGTGAAATGAAACCGTGGCCATCGAATCGAAAGCAACTCGCTCGGAATTTCGAACAAAGACATGCCGCACGCGGCGACTCAAGCGAACTCGGCTCTCACCGACCGGATTTCATGCTTGGCTTGGGATGTTTCCAGGGGTTCCTCTCTCCTTCGATGATGCCAAAAAGGGGAAGAGGAATACCCGAGGAAGTTGAAGGAAGAGACAAACATTGTTGAGAAGAAGAAGGAGAAGGAGCGGGGCAGTGTTGAGAAGAAGAGAAGAAGGAGAAGGGAAAATCATTGAGGGGGAAAGGTCAAAGGATGTGATCTTAATGCTTGCTTAAACTCCTCAAAGCAAGGTCATGTCACAGCATCGATAATCAGCAAACTTCCAGTGACTCTGCCGCTCCAGCACTCTGTTGTGCCTATGTCTGAGAAGAGAAAAATTGTGGAAGCAGGGATGAAGGAGGTTGAAAGAAAGACGGATGCCTGTGTTCTAGAAGTACTAAAAACTTACGGTGGCATTCCGACAGGAAAGGACATAGATGCCATTCCAGATAACGGAGATGAGCCAAGATCCGTTGAAGAATTTAAAACGCTCGAATCCGAAGGTTACTTCAAAAACATGTCTATAGCCCAAGCCTGGGATTCGTACTGGGAGAAGGGTCCTGTTATGTGAAGAAGGCGATAGGCGGCGGACTACCAAGAACCATTCAAATTTGTAAGAAGAAGACCACAAGACAATATACGCCCAGAGGAGGAGGAAGAAGTGGTGGAGGAAGAGGTTTTCAACCTAGACCTCTACCCAAAAACATTGAATATGTAGATCCAGGCAAGAAGGGAAGAATCTACTGGGCTGAGTATGATGAAGTAGCCAATCGGGAAGTGGCTAGAAAGAATATTTAATACGTGAAAAGAATCGAGGAGGAAAATAAAAGGCAAGATCAGCTGTGGCAAGAAAGGCAAGAAAAGAAAAGAAAAGACGAAGCTGCGAAGAGAGCTTATGAAAAGAAGAAAGCAGCTGAAGATGAAAAGAAAAGAAAGAGAGTTGATGATGACAGAGCTGAAGAGGAAAGAAGGAGGCAGCGAAGGCGATGAAGTGTTGCTGCTAACCCCTTCGTGTATTTTACTTTTGTAAATACATATGTGTGTAAGTCATCTGTACATTCAATAAATTATTGTTGTATTTTCTCTCTATTGTTGTATCTTAGCATAGATTCTTGAAGTTTGCTTGAATATGAATATGCTCTGATACACCTTGTAAACAGTTGTGTAAAGGACAAGAATGCTATGATCAATAAAATGATTGATTCCACGCATACATTCTTTATTACTTCATTGTCTGTATGTATCTGTGTTGTTTACATGTTGCTTAATGATTTTAAGTTTTGCCATCATCAAAAAGGGGGAAATTATTGGGAAATTATTTTGTAGATTTTGATGAATGCCATGTAAAACTTAGATTAGAATGTTGGCACCCCATTTTCCTTATAATTCTCATTGTAATAGATAGGGCTGAATGAGTTGAGTCAAGTTAGCTATGGCTAGGAATACAAGAAGTCAATCAAGAAGTGTAGTGAAGACTCCACGAGAACAAACAGTATGGCCAAGATAGAAGACCAAGGACTCGATCAGGATGTAATAAATGAGGGACACTGTGTGAAGAGTTAGTTAAGTTAACTTGAAAAGCCATGTCACAAGTTGAAGTGACAGATGAGTCTTTCAATGATTGAAGCAGACTCAAGTCACCTGGGGAAAATGCAGCTGCAAAGAGGAGTTAACTGAAAAGAATCCGTTGCACAGAAGTCAAGAACTTTACTTAAATAAGTAATACTTCCATGTTGCCATGTCTTAAAGTGCTCACCCCGCATGCAAAAGGAATAAACCAATGGGAAGCACTGCACCTCGTGTCAGATCCTGAAAAGCTGAACATTCATTTAATACGAGGAAAGGTCTACATCTCAAGACTGAAGACCAAGAAAAGACAAGCCAACGAACACAAGTGACTTTTGAAAATCAGCATATCTCTTCAACTGGCAAATTTTCGAAAGTTCACTATAAAAGGCTGAGGAATTTCATTGAGAAAAGGTTACCTTGCACACCTGAGAAATCAAACATTATTCAAACTGTAACCTGCAAAATATTCTCAAGATATTTAAGAAAAATCCTCAAGCCTAAATCTCGAAGGAAATCGATCCAACACCAAGCTGTGAAGGAAAGACAACTTCAAACTGTTGAAGAGGAAACTTTTGAAGAATCAAAAGGGGTCTACTTTCCAAGGAGGATTGTAGGAAGGTTCAAGGTCGAACCAATCTCAAGTTATTGGAGGGCTTCGTGATCAAATCCAAGAAGCTTGAGAAAGTGAGTCAAGTAGCAAGCAACCGCCTGTGAAGAAGCCGAGTCGGACGAGAAGCCAACCGTGTGACCAAGGCATCTCCGGATCGAGTCCAAGGAGCAAGTCACCAAGCGTGATCAAGACTTATCTCTGGGCGATAACCAATTTGTAAACTGATCATTACTTAGTGAATTTCTCCAGGAGTTGGAGAAGAGAGGAGTAGAAGAATTATCCCATCTTCGTACCTCTATAAAATTTACTTGTGTCATTTACATTTAAGCATATTTACATTCTTGCACACATATTTTATATATGCTGATAATTTGCTATCCAACTGATAAATTACTAAGTGCTAAAATCAAGTGTTAAAACGAAGTTAAATTAAATTCAAGGGTGTTAAGTCTTCAGCTGAAAAACTTATCACAGCCAAGTTAAGTCTTAGACTAAACAGCTGAGTTATTCTATCAACAGCTCTATCGAGTCCGTTGAGTGGCTAACTCTGCTGATTAACTAACTTAGTTGTCCCTCAAGGACTTAGCTGTGTATTAACTCTGTAATATTTTAAAAGGACTAAAATCAAAAAGTTGGTAAGGTTTATTCAACCCCCTCCCCTTCTAAACCTTACTTACACCCCTTGGGACCTACATTAAGTCAGTATGAGGACTGAGATTACTGCAAACTACAAAGAATTAAGTACTTAAACAAATAAAATGCAATTAACTTACAAATAAATGGAGATGTGTTATTTATACTTGGAACTTTTGGGTCTCATGTGCTTGAGTAATGGTTTGGACCTCATGGGATGGTTGACAATAATTTGATCCAATAATTAATAATTATGCGTAAATATATAATTTTTGTGATTAAATAAATGGACAATAATTAAAAGTCCGATTTTACCCCATCAAAATGATTGATTAGGATTATGTATAGGGCTGAAATTTGGAATAGTAGGTTTGAAATGTTATTTTTATTGATATTGAAAAGTAAATAGATATATTCATTAAACATCGATGAAACAAAAACAATTTCAAAATTTTAAATTGTAGAATAAGAACATGACTTTAAAAAATGGAAACATACAAGCTAATTCACCGATAAGTAGAGCCAACCCCGAATGTTTTGGGGCCCATAGCGATAACAAAAAAAGGCCCCTATAAAAGAAAATTACAAACAAATATTTTATATACATACATCTTATATATAATCTATATCTATATATATATATCTATATCTATATCTATATCTATACTATCTTAAAAGTGTGAATATTTCTTGCAATTTTTGATTGGACAAAAATATCCTTTAGACATAGTAAAATCTTAGGACAACTAAGTAATTTGATATTTATATTTAGCTTCTATTTGTTCAATTATAAGACAATTGACCTTTTATATTCTACATTTTAAAAGTATTTATTCTTTCAAATGGCACTCTTAAAATATTTTGAATTTTCAAATAATATTAGCTTCATATTAAACTAGATTTCAAGAGCTTTATAACCATATTTCATAAGCATATATAAGGAGTTTACATGAGAAAATTTTAACATTATAAAGTCAACACTATGTAAAAATTAAGAATTTATGTTTTTCTATAGTTTTGTTATTTATTTAATCTTTTTGTTTAATTATATGAGAGATGTTCATTATAGCCAAAAAGATTTGAATCTGAAAATATATTTTTTTTAATCATAACACTAAGAATACTTTAAATTTCTTATAAAACCAATTTCAAATTTAAACTAGCTAGGTTTCAAAATATTCAAGTATATGTTCTAAACATATACACAAGTCGTTATAGAAGAAAATTTTAACTATTTAACTTTTATTATGATGCAAAATTGTATATTGCTTATATTCTTTTAAATTTTCTCAATAATTAAATATGTCTATTATAATTTATAATAAAAATATCAAATTACAATATACACAATAAGAAAAAATAAAATAGAAAATATTTTAGGTGGTTTTGATGCTAAATAAAAAGTAGAGAAAATAGATAATTCCTTTATGGTCGAAAAATTCTCCCTTAATTAGTAATATGTAACTTAAAAATTAATCTATTGATGGTCGAAAATGAGAACAAATGTTGACGATCACCAAAATTATGAACATCCATCGATCTTCTCTTTAGCTCCACTGCATATTTGCATACTCTGCATACTTAACATATAAAAGAATTAAAGAAAGAGCTGAAAATAGATAATTGGACAATATTTAGCCAGCTTCTCTAAGTCAAGTTGAGTATTAACATATATAAAAATTAATATTGAAAACAAGAGAGTTTCATATTTTATTTTTATTGTAATTTCATGTATATTTATTTTAATTAACCATATAAGTAAAATAAAAAGTACAAAATAAAAGGAATAAGACTAACATGAAAAAAACAAGCGAACAAGAACCAAAACAAGTTTGTCGTGACAAAAACATTACCGTTTAAATTTTAAATATTCGTGTTAATATGACTTTTACTTAATTTCTATATATAAGATTATAAGTTTTAGTTTCTAATTTATTATTTTTAACATATTATGATTTCAATCTTTCAAGATTTTATATCCTATAAATTTTATGAACAAGCGCAAAAAAAGTGTTGAAAGTTGTATATATAAATTTATAAAAATCAAAAACAAAGAAGACAAATTAATAAAAAATACATATGTATTAAATTGAAATTTATTATAAAACTTGAATGTCGTTTGAAAAATACACCCTTAAAAATTATAAGTTTAATATATTAATATGATACATACTTATAATAAAAATGTATACCAAAGATAATTAAAATTTAATAAAATGGTGTGAAAGAGTGAAACATGAGCTAAAATTGGATTAGTCTAGAAGATCATATCTCGCTATGCAAAAGAAAAATAAATAAACTCATTTAATATGTAACAATTTGACTACTGAAAGTAATTATATATTAGTTCAAATACTAACATAACATTCATAAAAACTAAGTAAATTAAATAATTACAACAAATAAGAGTGAAAACTACGAATAAAAAATATTCAAAACTAAATGGTTATATTTGACATTAATGAGTTGAGATTGATCTAAATAATATTGGGGGTTAATCTCACATATATAGAGAGTTTAGGATTAAACCAAATGAAACATATTATAATGATTTGAAAGAATAAAAGTAAATAGTTAAAATAAAGTATGTGGGTCATAGCTGAGAATTCTAAAGAAAAATTACATGGCTTTCATATAATATGTATCATTCGATATTCGATAAAATATCAGTTCATTTTAAAAGCACACATTTATGACTTATAAATATTCAAGCACAAAAACAATTATTATAAAATTGGGTACAAATTATTCTAATTTTTACAAAATCAAATATTATGAAAAACTTGAAAACAAGAATCAGAAATGGAAAGTCACTGTATGTATATGAAATTTTGTAAAAAAATAAAAAAATAAACTAAACTTATTTAATAAGAAGTAGTTTGATAGTTATGTCAAATATTAATATTTCTAAAATTACATGTCAATTTAGGTACCAATATAATAATCAAAATAATATTTATGCATCAAATTTATTGTGTTAAACTATATATAATAATAAATTGGAGTGAAGTGACCATGTTTAGTACCAAGTAATATGAATTATTCCGGGCATAAGGAGGCGGAAGAGAATAGTTGGGGGGAGGGGGGTTTACACTTGATATCTAAATTTTTGGCATCTATATTTTCTTAATTGATCAAAAATTCAATCAAAATTTTAAATAAAGATTAAAGTACTATACATTATTTCTCAATAAAGGCACTAAAAATGGATTCATAATTATATTTTACAACAAATAATATGATTTTGTAAACGAGATTAAATGAGATCAATTTTAAATTTACAGTCTCTTCAAACAAATATAGATTAGTTTCAGTATATTAAGAATAATTGCAATTTTCATAATTCTACGACTCATAAAATTTACAACTATGTAAATATTAATATAACCAAAATAGTCAAATTCAATTGCAAGTACAATCTCTAATAGTATAACGTATCTTTCTAAAATTTTATAAAATTTAAAAAACTATATTAATTTTTAGTTTATTATGTATAGCTTTTAAAAACATAAGTGAATGCAAAAAGAAATTCAAACATAAAAGTTAATTAATATTATATTTAATTATTGAAAATTGACACGTGAAAATTGTTAACTTATTTTTTCTTTTATAAGATTGTCTTTGGTTTTATTATTTATTAAATAAATATATTTTGTGTGCAATTGAATTAGAGTTTCAAAACTCTGATTTCGACTTATCACTTTTTCATAGTTTTATTTAATGTTTTACTCTAGATGAAAATAATGGATTAATTTTTTTATATATTAGGTTAATGTTTATATTTTTAAGACACTGGAAATAGGAGGACTATAGACTTTAGGTTTAAGTGTTAATGATAAAATGTTGACTTTGTTACTAGAATTAAAATAATATATGGATTTTTTTACATATATATTATATTGTATTTTTTTTGTACATTTCTTTAATCGAAGAACTGAGATAGAATAAAAGAAGTAAGCACATATAAGAATTTGACTAACCTTTATTTTATTTTATTTTAATTGAATAACAATAACAAATAAAATGATGATATTATGATGGATTTTGTTATAATATTTAATTAATTTTTTTTTATTATTAATGGAATAACTTGCATGTGATTTACTAATCATTAGCTTATGATTTATAAGCTAAATTATTTGTTGATTATGTAAAATGCATCCAATGCTAAAGGAATTCGAAAATCATGTAAGAGAGAAGACTTTTCTAGCCATAACAATGAAATAAAATACCGATGATGTAAGCTAGTGTAAAACTTATTTCATTGCTATACTAATTGTAAAACTTTTGTGGGATTGAGTTCTTTAAAATGATTATTTAACAATTCATATCGATCTATAATTAAATTAAAGTAAAATATATATTAAATTCTATGCAATATTTAAATTTAATTAATATTAATTTATTTCACTTTTTGATATTTTAATATTAATCAATAAAATTATTAAATAATAAAAATATTTTAGTAAAGTCATGTGGATCACGTGCGACGCACGTGTTTCTTACTAGTATAATAAATTTGTGATTGAGTAGAAATAGAATTTGGAGGAAAAATAGCGTTTTTTTTATTGTTGATTTAAGAAGTAAATTTTATTTTTTAGAACAATTTTGAAAGCAAAAAGTCATTGGGTATTTGTCAAATTTTTTGGAACCCCTACAAAATAACTTAATAAAATATATGTACCTTTATATAAAGGCTTATGTAAAGTTGGACGCTTAGGTTGTCGTCCTCGGTGACTATCCTTATGGCCGCCTTGTCGATAAGCCTCACATGTTCATACCGAGTTGGCCTGATCCTCTTGTCCATCGTAGTAACATTATCATTTCCATCTTTTACCTAATTATCACATACAATTCATTTGTTTTAAAAGTTCTCTTTCATATTTTTGTTTAAGTTTCCATTTTTCTATCAAATATGACATGCATTTAGCTGCAACCCATAGTATTTTGCTTGCGTTGTTGAATAAACATTGAATTGACAGGTAACTTCGCAGCAATAAGTCCGACCCACAAGAGGAAATATACCTAATCGTCTTCCTTAATTGGACTCCTTGATTATGAAGACCCAACAAATTTAGGTCAAGACAGCTGGCAACAAAAATATGTGTGTAAATTACAACGACAATATCTACGAGAAAATCATCTTATAAATAGGTATTGTACTATTTATCTGATGTTTGGACACTATATATTACAAAACCAATTATTTCATTAATGAACAAAAATACCTTATTTAATAGCGAATATGACACTTGTTTATCATCCCCGCGAATGTGGCATCTCAAAAACTAATTATAACACTCTAATTGCGGCAAAATTGCTTTTTTGGTCCGTTAGTTGGCTCGATTTCGCTTTTAGTCCTTTAATTTTTTTCGGTTGCGTTTGGCAAACACTAACTTTTCTAAACCTACACATTTAGTCCGATTTCAAAATTTCGGGGATATCTTATCCCTAAAATGCTGAGTTGGGCTATTTTTCCATGAAATGACTATTTTGCCCCCTTTTTTTGGAGGAAAACCTTGGTCATTTGCATATCACATGACTTGTTTAATATCTAAATAAAATTAAATAATAAAAATAGATGTAAGCTTAAATTGAAGTAAAGAAAAAATATGAACATATATTTATAATTTTATATAAAATTGACAAATTAAAATATATATTGGACTTTTTTTTAATTTAATTTAAACAAAGTAATCTGAGGATATATTCATAATTTTCAACAGTAAATAAATTTAAAAAAAAACATGTATTTACAATTTTCAACTATATATAAAAATTTAAAAAATAGAAAACAAAAAAGACATATATATCTATCATTTTCAACTCTAAATTAAAATTAAAGAAAAAAATAGAAAAATAATAATAAATTAAATAATAAAAATAAAAAAAATTAAATTAAATTAAATAAAATAATCGAACATATATTTATATTTTTCAACATTAAATAAAAATTAAATAAAAATAGAAAATAAAAAAAGAAACTTGTTTTTTTTTGGTTTTCCGTTTTTTTTGTTTTCTATTTTTTTTTAATTTTTGTTTAGAGTAGAAAATTGTAAATATTTAATTTTTTTTCATGTTTTGTTTTTTTCTATTTCTTCTTTAATTTTAATTTACAGTAGAAAATTGTAAGTCTATATTCTTTCTGTTTTTTTTGTTTTCTATTTTTCTTTAATTTTGATTTATGGTTGAAAATTATAGATATATATATTTTTTTTTGTTTTCTAATTTTATTTTTATTTTTATATATAGTTCAAAATTATAAATATGTTTTTTCTGTTTTTTTTTTCATTTTATTTTTTTAATTTTATTTACAGTTGAAAATTATAAATATATATTCATATTAATTCCTTTAAATTAAATTAAACAAAATTTGTTGAACATATATTTTATATTTTTCAAATTTAAATAAAAATTAAGGAAAACTAGTAAAAAACAAAAAAGTACATTATTTTCTTTTTCTTTTGGTTTTTCCCAAGGTTTCCCTCCAAAAAAAAGGGGCAAAATAGTCATTTAATGGAAAAGTGGCCCAACTCAGCATTTAAGGGATAAGATATCCCCAAAATTTTGAAATCGGACTAAATGTGCAGGTTTAGAAAAGCTAGTGTTTGCCAAACGCAACCATAAAAATTAAAGGAATAAAAGCGAAATCGAGCCAACTTAACGGACCAAAAAAGCAATTTTGCCCTCTAATTGCTCTTGAGAGTGTGCCTAAGAATAGTTTGCATCTACACTTTTTTAGTGCAACTTGTGCACTTCATCTCCAGCAATTTGCATTAAATTCTGCCAAAAGAAACAAATATTCCATAATATTCAATTCAAGTGCATATTTTCATATACTTAATCATTAATTTAAAAGAAAAAAGAAAACATCTCGCACAACTATAATTTTCTACTATTTCTGACGTAAAATTATTCGCATCTTCAAAATACCACAGACTTTAGTGCAATGCTGGAGCAAGCAGGGACGGATCCATAAATTTTGTACAGGGGGCACAAAATACATCAAAATAAATTCTCTATTATTTTAACAATCCAACATTTACAATTGAAATCTACGAGTTTTCATATACTGTTTGCATAATAGATTTATTATTAACATTATCAAAAATATCTTTCTCAATGTACACAATAAAATTATCATTCATCCATTGATCTCCCATTCGATTGTGTAGGCGATTTTTATTGATATTCATTGCGAGAAAATGCTCTTTCAATCAGAAAGATTCTAAATCGAACTAATGCAAGTGTTATAAGCAAATAGACTAATGGATACACCACATGTTTTTTTGTCTCTACCATCTTATGTGCAAGAGTTCCGATGTCTTTTAGTCCTTCAAACTCCTTGGTAGAATGCATATCAAGAATATAAGTAGGGATGGCACAATAACCCGCCCCGCCCCGCCCCGTGGCCAGTGGCGGGGCGGGACGGATCTGGGTACCACCTCCGCCTCGTGGGTACCCGTCCCGCCCCATGCTAATTTTTTTTATTTTTTTAATATATTTAATGTATATTTTATATGTATATTATATAAAATAATATAGTTTTATGTATTTAATATTATATTTAACATATATAATGACAAATTTTATAAACAATATGTATTTATAATACAAAATATAATATTAAAAAATTATTAATAATATAAAATATAAGATAAAAATATAAAAAAATAAAAAAATTTAACACGGGGCGCCCCGCCCCGCCCCATTGCCATCCCTAAATATAAGTTTCAAGTTGATCATCAAGTGCCTCAGTCTTCACAGCAAAAAAGTCTTGAGGGTAAAATCTTGCAAGACGAATCATTTTTTCCTTATCAAACTCCAAGAATGAATTATCTGGACATAAGCAAGCCACACAAAGTACCAATTCTGTATTTGTCTCAGTGAAACGATCATTTAACTCCTGAAGTTGCATATCTATAATAGAATACATAGAATAAGCCAACTCGGAAATGATGTAAATTTGTCACTTCTGGAGCTTTACGTCTTGACCTACATCGAGCTACAAATACATCTTCCATCTTCGGGATATCAATATTTTCTTTCTCACAAAAGTAAGAAACCTGATCATAACAAGAATCCCATCCTTCATCTCTCATCGTTTGAAGTCTTTGCTTGGATACCTTCACTAAAGTCATGGCATTGATAATATCTTGATCTTTCCTCTATAATGCCTTTGACAATTCATTTGTAATTCCTAATATGACTTTCATCAAATGTAAGGTAAAAATAAAATCAAATGATTGCATCAATCCCACCAAATTGTTTGCCTCGCTTTTTTGCTCAGAACTTACGCCATACTCTACAATTATCTCAAGAAGCTCGATTATAGAAGAAAACATTGTGATCAAGCTAATTAAAGTATCATAATGTGAGCTCCATCGTGTATCACCAAGGCGTTTGAGAGTAGTTTCTTGATTCAAACCTCTTCCACTTAAAATTTTACCGTTGTCGAGAGCATTAAAAAATTTCTCTGCTTGTTTTTGACGAAGAATATCACACCGTTTAGAAGAAGCCCAAACAACATATATCACACTACCAACTGAAAAAAAAAGTGTTGTAACTTGGATGTGCTTTTTGCAACAGCCACAAGAGCAAGCTGAAATTGATGAGCAAAACAATGAATGTAAAAAGCACATGGATTCTCCTTCAATATAAGTGTTTTTAAGCCGTTAAACTCTCCTTGCATATTACTAGCTCCATAATAACCTTGTCCTCGTAACCTCAAATGCTCAAGTATGTCTAGAAAATAAACAGTCAATTGCTTCTTTCAGTGCAAGAGCTGTGGTGCTAGTAACATGTTCAACACCAACAAAACGTTCAACAACACAACCATTCTTATTAACAAAACGTAGCACAATTGCTATTTGCTCCTTCATTGAAATATCACGAGATTCATCAACTAAAATAGAAAATAATCCATCCCCTATTTCCTCCATGATGATATTAATGGTTTTTACTACAGCAGCATTCACAATATCCTTCTGAATACTAGGGGATATCAATTTGAAATTTTCAGGAGCACCAAATGTAACATATTTAATATCATCATTATGATCAGCTAAAAACTTCAAAAGCTCTCGAAAATTACCTTGATTCATTGAATTATTTGATTCATCATCACCTCGGAATGCAAGCTCTTGATGCAAAAGAAATCGAACACAATCAATCGATGCATTTAGTCGCATTCGATACTCTCTTCGAGTTTGGTCTGTCTGCTTGTCAAAAGCATATTGAATATGTTGCTTCTGATTTTCCGAAGCTTCACACTGAGTCCAAGCCTGATTGTGACCACTATTAGGACCCCCAACATGTTCTTTAAGTCTTTCACTGTTTTTCGAGTTTCTAAATCCTTCACCAACAAAGTCACCTCTTGTTTGTTTCCCAGATTTTGATTTAAAGAGGTAACAACAAAGACAAAATGCAGCATCCTTGGATATACTGTATTCCGACCAATTAGCATACTGAGTAAACCAATCAGAGTTAAAACGTCTTGATTTTTTCCCAAATTTTGTAAAACGAAAATTATGATTCAGGGGTTGACAAGGGCCCTTCAATATGTAAGCCCTTCGAACTTCATCTTGAATGTTTGGATTATAATCCAAAATTGAAATTCCCAGCCCCGGATCTGTTGGAAGTTCTTTTGCATCAAACTCGTTCCTACTTGATTTGATGTTATCATCCTTTTTTCCGATATAAAATGGTGGTTCAAATGCTCTTTTGAAGTATCGCTCCATATCTTCTTCAAATTCTAATAGTGGTTCAAGAAGGATTGGATTTGTTTTATGTTTTGAGTTTTTTTTATTCGACCGTCTTTCTTTGGATTTGGGGACGGTGCACGCTGCTGCACGCATTATGCAGTATCCAATATCAATCCTATATACTAAATACTAATGGGCCTTGGGCGGTGGGCCATAAGCCATTTGCAGGTTAGTGTTTAACTTAACTTATTTAATGTTATATAATGTTTTTTTTACTTAAACCTATTTAATTATTTTATATAACAAGAATAATAAATTAGTAAATAAAAAAAAAGCTGTGGGAGCCCGTGCCCCCACAGCAGTGTACGTTCGTCCGTGTCTGGGAGCAAGTCTTTGCTCCAAATTGAAGATAGATCAATCTCTTAGAGATACTCTAAGTATACAGACTTTCAATCTAGTTTGAAAACTTACAAAACTTTCTATGATATTTGTCTATGTTAAAAAAGAAAAAAAGAATTCAGCTTTACGAAATTACTTAATTATCCCTGGGGCTATCTGTAAAGTATTCAATCTTTATGGGATTTTGTATATGAAGTAAAACCACAAAATTGTAATTTGTAGCTAGACCTTATAATTCAGTAGGGTTCAACCTTTGCAATCGTTGTGTTTGATTGGCTTAATTATAAAAAATGTAGGTGGGCTTGACATAAATTTAACTTGCAGTTCTACAATGAGCATCTCACAAAAAAGAATTTAGAATCTTTTTTGGAGAGTGTCTCCGAATTTATTTTTAAAATTTTTGTTAAAAAGTTGCCCAACCTGCTATTACTTATGAAAATTTAAAAAAAAAAAATTATACAATTTCCTCATTTTCACTTTTCAATCGCCAACCACATCCAACTAAAAATCATTTTACTAAAAAATTACATCATTAATTTTTTCCTTACAAAATACACTATTTTCTTTAACTTTTGTATTCTACAATAACATTCAATCATTATTTCACTAAAACAATAGTAGATCATTCATTATCATTATATTTTTATCCAAAATCCAGTCACAATCTCAAAATTTATTTTTTTTTAAAAAAATTTTCTTATCGTTCTTTATCAAAATGAAAATAAATTGAATGAGAGGATAAACAATCACACTCTATATATTTGGGATTAGTATTTTTAGATCTAAAGAAGATTTTCTTTTTCTCGGCGTGACCTTGAGAAGTAGAATATATATATAGGGATTGGTTCAAATGAGACCAAACCCTTTAGGTGAGACCGTAGGGATATATTGTGGCAATTGGATCTAAACGAATAACGGTCCAGATTTTTCCGCTTATTTTTAGTAAGCGCCGGATTTATTGGGAGGATTAAGGGTAATTTGGTATTTTCGAAATTAATAAAATCTTACCATATCTCTCTCTCCCGCGATTTAAGGTATCAGTTACATTTTCAAAACACATGCCTATTCAATTTTTTTCTCAATCCATTTCACGTCTCTGTTCAGTTCTAAGTATACACAATAACAAAATTATATATACAATATTCCTATTCTAAATAAGCACACTATTAAAATTTAATATAATACACTTTGTTCATACAAAATATATATGCAAATTTGGAACAATATATATGCATAACATAAATATGCAGTATGCAGGGTATAAATTATAAGGACCAATGCCTAATGTAATTCAATATTTTACTTTTTTTTTGTTATAATTATACACAATAATAAACCTATATATACAATATTCCTATTCTAAATAAGAACACTATTAAAATTTAATGTAATACACTTTGTTTATACTAAATATGCAAATTTGGAACACTATTTATGCAGAATATAAATATGCAGTATGCAGGGTATAAATCATAAGGACCAATGCCTAATGTATTTCAATATTTTCTTGTTTTGTGCTAAGTATACACAATAACAATCTTATATATACAATATTCCTATTCTAAATAATCACACTATTAAAATTTTAATGTAATACACTTTGTTCATACTAAATATGCAAATTTGAAACATTATATATGCAGAACATAAATACGCAATATGCAGGGTATAAATCATAAGGACCAATGCCTAATGTATTTCAACATTTTCTTGTTTTGTTCTAAGTATACACAATAACAAAACTATACATACAATATTTCTATTCTAAATAAGCACACTATTACAATTTAATATACACTCTGTTCATACTAAATATGCAAATTTGGAACACTATATATGCAGAACATAAATATGCAGTATGCAGGGTATAAATTATGCAGTATATTGAACAAGGAGAGAGGATGGTTGACTGCGTGATTGAGGGAACGTGATCAATAACAGATCACGTCCCTAATTTATAGGAGGCGGTTATTTTGGGATTTTCATCTCTCCCTATTTTACTCCTGCAGGTGTATATTTTTCTTCCAATAGCTGCATATATATGGTGTATCTTGGCCATCGATTTTTTTTTATGGTGTAAATATGTCCCTACGGTCTCACCTAGGAGGGTGGTCTCATAGGATCTCATTCCTATGTATATATATATATATATATATATATAGGAGTTGGATCTGGTGAGTCCATATAATTTAGATAAGTACGTGAGACCAAATCTGGAACGTTGACCTCTTCTTTTTAACGATACAAATTTAATTGATTTTTATTTTAGTTTACATTTAATTAATGATTGTTAAGGATAAGTACGTCCAGCCCGAGGGTTTATCCAAAGGCGCACTCAAGAGTAGCGGTGCGGATTCCCCGTCATCAAAAAAAAAAAAAAAAAAGGATAAGTAGGTAAGTTTGTTTGAATATCGCAAAAATTGGAGTTATTTTTGGTAGTGCCCGCTCATATTCGATTTTTGGGATTTGTTTGAAACCGTATCTCTGACTTTATCCGCTGTGAGAAATATGTTGCTTATTGAAGACAAATATGTTGCTTTTTTTGGGATATGTTTGAAATTGTCTCTCTGAAATTCTCTCTTTCCTTTCACACAAACTTGCAATTAATATTGGCGTATTCCTACTGCATTTAAATATGTTGCTTATTGAGGACAAATGTATTGCTTATTTAGCGGATAATGTTAACCACAAACTATTCCCTTCGATTTGTCTTTTTATATATATGTAATTTTGTTGCTTATTTATGTCAACTATGTTGCTTATCAAGGACATATATGTTGCTTATTTAGGCAGACAATGTTGCTAAGTAAATATGCCGTTTTTTTATGTGGACTGTGTTGCTTATTGAAGACAATTGTTTTGCTTATTTAAGTAGACAATGTTGCTAAGATGAGTACAAATCTGTTGATTTAAATAGGTCATGTCTTGTATATATATATATTTGTTGCTTTTTTATGTCAACCGTGTTGCTTATTGATGACAAATATGTTGCTTAGACATTGTATGTTTGTTGCTTACAAATATTACATAATTTTGCTATGGTTTTAGATGGTAAGATAACATCTCTGTTGTTGTGTGCAACTTCCCTAATCTCATGGGATATGATTGATTGGTTTGGACTAATATACCCCATTTATCAATTTAATTAGGTATTTTTATATATTTTAAGCATATTTATTATTAGTCATTGAAATTTATTGATCTGTGGTCTAGATTTGGTCTTACGTACTTACCTAAGGCATTGGTCTCATATAACCCTTCCCCTATATATATATATATATATATATATATATATATATATAGGATTTGGTTCAAATGAGACCACCCCGCCTAGGTGAGACAACAGGACTTATCTTACCCATTGATCTTAAAAAATGAAGGGATGTGATTAATTCAGTTTTTTTAATTATTTCCTAATTTTTGCTGATTTTAAGGGTAAGATTGTAATTTTGTAATTCAAATTAGTGGTCCTAGCGGATTTTATGGGTTGAAATTGACACTTTGGATTTTGTGGCGAATTTAAGGAACCCGTTTTCTTTCCAAATATTTTTATTTTACAAAGATAGTTAGGGTTCTTCTACTTTTGCATAATTAGACATCAAAAAATGCATATTTAGTTATTTTGTTGGCAATGTTTTACGAAAACAAGACATAATTGAATATAACGTCGCATATGTAGTTATACTACACCGCATAAATAGTTCAATATAATGTATATTTAGTTATGAAAATGGGATGTTGCTTTTGGAAATTATAAAAATGAGATGTTACATAATGTACTTTGCATATTTAGTTATTCCACAATACATAGATAATTCTAGATAATACATAGTTAGTTGATTTTGTTGCATAGTTTATGACGCTTGCATAGTTGGATATATTGTACTACATATTAGTTTTTTTACGCCGCATAGATAGTTTTCAAATAATGCATATTTAGTTGAGTTTTGTTGCATATTTAGTTTTCGAACTCACTGCTCGTTATTTCTCCGTAATATTGCACCGATTTTTCTTATTTTTCTCTCGTAATTTTCAAACCGTAATTTTCGAGTTCTTCACGCTTTTCTTTATTTGCGTTAATGGAGGAATGAAGAGAGAGAGAGAGAGAGAGAGAGAGAGAGAGAGAGAGAGAGAGAGAGAGAGAGAGAGAGAGAGAGATGAGAGTGGGGGAAATTGGGAGATGTATGAGAGAGAAAGAGATTTGATTCATTTTTGTAACTAACTTGTTATGTTATTTTACCCTACTACCCTTATATTGATTAAATTAATATTTTAATATATTTTTATCCATTAAATCATACCCATTGATTAATAGTGGGGGATGGTTAAGATTAGTCCATTGTGTCTCACCTAAAGACATGGTCTCACTTGATCCTCCCCCTATATATATATATATATATATATATATATATATATATATATATATTGAGGGGAGAAGTAGTATATTTGATTTCGAACTTCACCAAAATTAATGGTGACATTTTTATTTCGGTTGTGCATTTTGTTTATGTTCTATCCGGTGTATTAATTAGAACATAACAATTCGGCAATTATTTAACTTTGTTAAATAAAACAACAATTCTAACCGCTAAACAATTATTTGTTTAAACCCTAGCCGCTTTTACATGTCCTCAATAGATGACTTTTTTATTTTCAGTAAATAAGTTTGTCCCAATTGTGGATTTTGATCAGAAGATTCAGATGAGTCATTATCCTACGATATGCGTCAGAAGCGAGATCAAGTTATTTGGTATGTGTTTTGTCCAGTACCTTTGTTGCGAAGTTCGGAATCTATGGATCTGTAGGGCTTGCAACTATTTTTCATTTGATGTGTAATCAGTTGTAAGTTTCTTCTATAAATGAATGAAATCCATTTTGATTAAAAAAAAACTATTTTTTTATTATAATCTCAAATTGTTTAAAATCCATTTGGTCGATTTTTTAACTGTATATTGGGAATTAAAAATTTTAAAATTTTAACATCAAAATAATGTATATTGTAATTTTAGTAAAGCGTGGATTGACTCCATAATTTCTTAATTTCGCCTTTTCATTGAAGACGCTTTGTTATTGTATTATCAATGATAAAATAAATCATATGCATATAATATCCCATATAGGGATTGGTTCAAATGAGACCAACCCTTTTAGATTAGTCCATAGGAACACTTATAGATTCTTGA
Source organism: Rehmannia glutinosa (assembly GCA_016081115.2). Lineage (NCBI taxonomy): Eukaryota > Viridiplantae > Streptophyta > Magnoliopsida > Lamiales > Orobanchaceae > Rehmannia > Rehmannia glutinosa. The sequence continues at coordinate 252,007 of JABTTQ020000547.1, read as the reverse complement.
TTTAAAATTTTAAATGGTGTAGATCATTCTAGTTATTTTAGGCTAATAAGGGTATATTTGTACTTTCTATATCATCTATTTATTAAATAGGCGGTTAATATCTTAAATTGCTATTTTTAAGGCAAATACAATCTTACCTTTTCAGTTGGCCGATTTTTAGGGAGAAAAAAACGCATCACTATTATACCTGGTTTTGTTTTATCATATATTTAGTTCAATGTAATTGTATACTTAGTTCAGTGGACTTGTATACTTAGTCATGTTTTATTGTACATTTAGTTCAGTGGATTTGTATACTTGGTTCAGTGGAATCGTATTCTTAGTTATATAAGTAGTTTAATAAGTAGTTTAGTGAATTTGTATACTTAGTTCTGTGGATTTGTATACTCAGTTCAATGGAATTGTATACTTAGTTATATAAGTAATTCAGTTGAATTGTGTATTTAGTTCAGTATAATTGTATACTTAGTTAAATATTTCTGTATACTTAGTAATATTTTAATGTATAGTTAGTTCTATGTAATTGTATACTTTGTTAAATATTTCTGTATACTTAATAATGTTTTAATGTACATGTAGTTTTAGTGTAATTGTATACTTAGTTAATTGTTTATGTATACTTAGTAATGTTTTAATGTACAATTAGTTTAGTGGAATTGTATATTTTTCATTAATTTCTGCATGATTTTGTTGCCATATTTGAATAATTTGCAGGTTCGAATGGGAAGGGAGAGACAGGAAAGGTGAATTGCGTGATTATGGGGGCGTGATCAATAACGCATCACGCCCCTAATTTGTAGGAGGCGGTTACCATATTTAGTTTCTTGATTCTACTTTACCCTTCTAATGTATACATTCATATGAATTGTTGTATATGCTTATTCATATCTTGGCCATTGATTTATTTTTTGATGGTGTAGATCCGATCCTATGGTCTTTGGAGGGTGGTCTCACAGATCCCCTCACTATATATATATATATATATATATAGGGAGGGGATCCTATGAGACCACTCTCTAGTTATATATATATATATATATATATATAGGGGATCCTGTGAGACCACCCTCCTAGGTTAGTCGATAGGACCAAATCTACACCATCCAAATAGCAAATCAATGGCCAAGATATATTACAATATATAAAGCATTTCATAAGTAAGTATACAATAGAAGGGATAAAATAGAATCTAAGAAATTAAATATAGTAACCGCTTCCTAAAAAATTAGGGGCGTGATTTTTTATTGATCACGCCCCATAATCAAGCGATTCACTTTTCCTTTCTCTCCTTCCTATTCGAACCTGCAAATTATTCAAATATGGCAACAAAATCGTGCAACAATTAATGAAAAGTATACAATTACACTAAACTAACTATACATTAAAACATGACTAAGCATACATAAACAATTAACTAAGTATACAATTACACTAAACTACCTATACATTAAAACTTTACTAAGTATACAAAATTATTTAACTAAGTATACAATTACATTGAACTAACTATACATTAAAATAATACTAAGTATACAGAAACAATTAACTAAATATACAATTACACTGAATTACTTATATAACTAAGTATACAATTCCATTGAACTAAGTATACAAATCCACAGAACTAAGTATACAAATTCACAAAACTACTTACTAAACTACTTATATAACTAAGAATACGATTCCATTGAACCAAGTATACAAATCCACTGAACTAAATATACAATAAAACATAACTAAGTATACAAGTCCACTGAACTAAGTATACAATAAAATGACTGTTCACAAATATGGTGGAAATAATTATCAATTTTGAAAAAAATTCTTGAAGTTGATGATTTTCGTCCCTAAAAATTAGGTAACTGAAAAGGTAGGATTATGTTTCCTTAAATATAGATAATAACCGTCCAATTAACATAACTAATTAAATATAAAAGTACAATTATACCCTTATATGCCTAAATTAACTAAAATGATCTACACCATCCAAAATTTTAAATCAAGAGTCCATAAGTGTTCTTATGGACTAACCTAGGGGATTGGTCCCATTTGAACCAATTCATATATATATATATAAACCATCTCATGAATCTAAATCCGTCAGATGAAGCCCCATTACCCAAAATCTACATGAACCTTCTATCTCTCTTTATATACTCATGTGTCCCCCTCTATCTCTTCTCACATCCCACTCCTCCCATGGTCCTCCCTCTCTCTTTCTCTCTCTTCACATTACACTTCTCCCATGGTCCCCCACTCTCTTCTCGACCAACTCTTCTCGTGGTCCCTCTCTCACGTCTCTCATCCCTCTTTCTCTCGGAGGAATTAAAATATCACTTTTTATGGAAAAATATCACATTAGACTTTCGAAAAATATCACTTTTTATTAAAATAAAGTATCACTTTTATGAGAAAAGTATCACTTCTTATGGAAAAAAGTATTACTTTTTATTTAAAGAAATATCACTTCTTATAGAAAAGGTATCACTTTTTATTAAAACAAAGTATTTATTTTTATAGAAAAAGTATCACTTCTTATTAAAAAGGTACCACTTCTTATTAAAATATTTTTGTTAAAAAAAAGTATCACTTTTTAATGAAACACATATTATTTTTATTAAAAAAAAGTATTACTTTTTATTAAAAAGATATAATTTCGTATTAAAAAATATCACTTCTTATTAAAACAAATATTATTTCTTTATTGAAAAAAAGTATCACTTTTTTTTTTTTTTTAAAAAGTACCAATTCTCACGATGAAAAGTATATGTTTTAATATATCATTTCTTTGTCTAAGAATTTGGATTTTGTAAGATCTTTTTATGTAAAACCTGGGTGCAGAGAGAGAGAAAGAAGGGACATGAAGAGAAATAGAGAGGGGACCACGTGAAGAGAGAGGAAGGGGGATCAATAAGAGGAAAGAGAGAGAGAGAGAGAGAGAGAGAGAGAGAGAGAGAGAGAGAGAGAGAGAGAGAGAGAGAGAGAGGGACCAATATGGGAGAAGACCTGAGAGAAAGGGGAGACCAATGAGAAGAGAGAGAAGAGGTGGGCACTATGAGAGAAAAACGTGAAGGAGAGAGAGAAGTGGGGACCGGTGAGAGAAAAAAGGAGGGGAAAGGTAAATAGAGAAGATGGGGGACCACATGAGGCTCCATCTCACGAATTTGGACCTTTGAGACGGTCTCACACAAGTTTTTGTGTATATATATATAGGGGCGGAACGGAACCAAGACTTATTATAAGGGGGTCAATAGTAAAAAACAAAAGATCACAACAACAACAAAAAACTAAGCCTTTAATCCCTCGTGGGGTTGGCTATCTGGATCATATCGCGCCATCGTTTACGGTCATAAGCCATATTTTCGTTTATTTCTAGGTATAACATGTCATGTTTAATAGCTTCTTTACAAGTGTTTTTAGCCTACCTCTTCCTTTTTTGATTTGTGTGAGTGATTCTCTACCTTCTAAACGCGCACGTGCATCTAAAGGTCTCCTATAAACATGTCCAAACCATCTTAATCGTGTTTCTCTAATTTTCTCGTCCATTGGTTCTACTCCCACTTTGTTTCTAATGTGTTCATTTCTTATTCTATCTAATCTAGTGTGTCCGCACATCCATCTTAGCATCTCATCTCTGCTACCCTCATATTTTGTTCGTGTTCATATTTAGTCGCCCAACATTCTGCTCCATAAAGCATTGCGGGCCTTATGGCCGTTTTATAAAATTTTCCTTTCAATTTTAATGGTATTTTACGGTCACAAAAGGATAGAAGATGCACTCCTCCATTTATTCCAACCCGCCTGGATCCTATGTGTGACATCTTTATTGATTTCTCCGTTCTCTTCAATTATAGATCCTAAGTATTTAAAACTCTTTGTTATACTCACTTCATGTCCATCAATTTTAACTTTCGTCTCATTGTTCCTCTTGTTTTTACTAAAGTGGCATTCCATGTATTCTGTTTTAGCCCTACTTATAGTAAAATCTTTTGATTCTAGTGCTTCTCTCCAAACTTCCAATTTTGCGTTTACTCCTTCCCTTGTTTCATCAATTAAAACTATATCGTCCGCAAATAACATACATTCAGGGATGGATTTTTGTAAGTGTTTAGTGATTTCATCAATTATTAGGATAAAAAGGTACGGGCTTAGAGCAGATCCCTGATGCAAACCTATAGTGTTTGGGAATTCACTAGATATTCCTGTTGGTGTCCTGATACATGTTGTTATACCATCATACATATCTTTTATGGCATCTATGTAGGCTATTTTTATTCCTCTTTTTTCCAATACGCGCCACATTATATCACGGTTGACTCTGTCGTATGCCTTTTCAAGATCAATAAAAACCATATGTAAATCTTGTTTTCTCTCATTATATTATTCACATAATCGTCTAATTAAGTGTATAGCTTCAATTGTGGATCTTCCTGGCATGAAGCCAAATTGATTATCTAATATACTAGTTTCATTTCTTATTCTTGCTTCTATAACTCTTTCCCATAGTTTCATTGTATGACTTATTAATTTAATTCCCCTGTAATTTGCACAATTTTGTATATCCCCTTTGTTTTTATATATAGGTATCAATATACTTTTTCTCCATTCATCAGGCATTTTCTTAGTTTTTAGAATAACATTAAATAATTTAGTAAGCCATGATATTCTAACTCCACCTAAACATTTCCACGCTTAAAACTTAGAACGTTTCTCTTGCATATCCAGAAAATCATGCATCTACAGTTGAATCTATACTAATTTTTTTTTTTGTAATTTTCTTTTCATTACACACTAGCAAACAATTATAAGAAACTCATCTCCCATTTTATTTTTTCGTTTTGATGATAGAAAATATTTTTTTGAGATGATAATAATAAAAATTAAAAAACAAATGTATAATTTAACTTACTTAATTCATGGCCATGTACCCCATAAAAATTTTATCCAACAAAATTATACGGGGCAAGGACTAAAATATAATACATATATGTATATATATATATATAAAGAAAGAGTCACTTATAAATAGTAGCAGAAAATTTTTCCCGCCCATTTGACCTTTATAAATCAAGAAATTAAAATATTAAATAATTATTAAAAAAAGTATTGAGTAATAAAAAGTGGTAATTTAATTCTGTCAACAACTTACAATAAAAATGCTAAGATTTTGGGTAAGTTTTAGTCACGAATTTTTTTATGCTTCCTTAATTTAAAAACTTAAATTTTCCTATTTTCACATAAGTTATAAATATTTAATGAATAAAATACTACAAAATAAATCTAAATATTATTTGATATGAATGATCAAATTAGAATTAAAAACACAAAATACAGAATAAATTAAATGAATTCAAAAACAATCATGTAAGAACTATAAAATATTCAATAAATCTAAAATTATCCAAGAATTTGTAAAATTATATAAATAAATCCTTAAAATTATTAACTAAATTTAAAATTTACTTGAGAAGTCTTAAAATCATTAGATAAAATCTAAAAAATATTAAAATAATTCAAAATGTTACTATAATAAAATATAAATCATTCGGTAAATTCAAATATAATCAATTTACATTTAAAATTATTCTAAGAATTTAAAAATTACCGAATAAAATATAAGTATCCATTAAATAAATAAAAAACTATGATATAAAATATTAAATTATTTAATACATCACACTTTTCAAATTTTAGAATTTCCTATTTTAAGTATATCTGTTTCTTACCTTAGCATGATTTGGATACATTCTAATGACTAAGGTGAAAAAATGTATGTTTGATACTTTCTTAATTTAACCAATTAAAATTTATTATTTCGAGTAAATTGAATTTTCATGGATTTTCACATGTTCACAATTGGTAAGATTTTAGACAAATTGTGAATTTGAATTTGATAGTTATTAATTTTATTTTTTCCCACAAAACCAATATTTATTTTGTTTAATTTCTTACAAAATCATAATTCTTGTTGGACAAGTATAATCAAATATCTGTAATTATCAAATATGAAAAATTCAAACAAGATGCTACACAGTTCAAATAATACAATACAAATGAGAACAAAATTACAATTTCAAAATCGACATTAAAAATAAATACATATATATATATATATATATAACAAACAATCAGCGAATAAATATATTCAAATTTGAATATTGATAAAGGAGATTTATATATTCAACTTACATTATATATTGATTTTAGAAATAAAATAGATATATATACACACACACACACACACACACACACACACACACATATATATATATATATATATATATATATATATATTTATAGGGGGGATCCTGTGAGATCACCCTCCTAGGTAAGACCATAGGACCGGATCTACACCATCAAAAAAAATAAATCAATGGCCAAGATATGAACAAATATATACAACAATTCATATGAAATTATACATTAGAAGGAGTAAAATAGGAATCCAAGAAACTAAATATGGTAACCGCCTCCTACAAATTAGGGGACGTGATCTCGTTATTGATCACGCCCCCATAATCACGCGATTCACCCCGCCATAAACACCAACAATTTCTAAATAAAAATGCCATCGATATCATAAAATGTGGCAACATAATCATACAACAATTAAGTGAAAAAGTATACAATTTCACTAAACTAAGTATACATTAAAATATTACTAAGTATATATAAACAATTAACTAAGTATACAATTTTCACTGAACTATTATACATTAAAATATTACTAAGTATACAGAAACATTTAATTAAGTACATAATTACACTAAACTAACTATACAATAAAATATTACTAAGTATACAATTCCACTGAACTAATTAAACAATTCCACTGAACTACTAACATAACTAAATATACAATTCTATTGAACTAAGTAAACAAATCCACATAGTTAACTATACAAATCCACATAACTACTTATATAACTAAGAATTCGATTCCACTGAACCAAGTATACAAATCCATACACCAAAATATACAATAAAACATGACTATGTATACAATTCCATAGAACTAATTATACAATTCCACTGAACTGAATATATGAAAAAACAAAACCAGGATTAGAATGTCATTTAATTAAGTATACAATTTTGCTGAACTAAATATACAATCAAGCATCACTAAATATGCAAGAACAACTAACTAAAGTATGTAATACAAACATGCACGTGCAAGTTTTTTCTGAATATGGACATGTAAATATAATAAAATTAACAAAGAAGTTGATGGGTTTTTCCTCCCTAAAAATCGGCCAACTAAAAAGGTAAGATTGTATTTACCTTAAAAATAGCTATTAAAGATATAAAACCGCCTAATTAAAACAACTGATGATATAGAAAAGTGCAATTATACTCTTATTAGCCTAAAATAACTAGAATGATCTACACCATCTAAATTTTTAAATCAAGAGTCCAAAAGTGTTCTTATGGACTAACCTAAAGGGGTTGGTCTCATTTGAACCAATCCTATATATATATATATATATATATATGGATTTTGTATAAATAAATGTTGTATATACTTTTTGGATATAATATAAGTAAATATTGATTACATTAAAAAAAGTATTTATTTGTTATATTGTTTATGCTTTATTTATTAATTAATCTAAAACAATAAAAAAATTATTGTTTGTTTGTTTGTTAGATAACTTTTTTTTTTCAAATAATCATGATTTTAGTATAATGGTATTATTAAATAAAATGGCACTCTGATTTTATTTTTAAAGTAATATAATAATTTATTGGTGTAAATATCAACTGTCGTCGTCGATCTAATTTAATTTAGTTGTAAAAAATTATTAAGTGAACAAATATTTTTTAAGATTTTAGACAAATCAACAAGTGTTTTAAATAGATGTATAAACTTGCTTCAAATGTATAATTAATTATTTTTTCTCATTTTTCTAAATTATAGAATATTTATTTTTCATCTCGTTTTTCTAAATTTTAATTTATAGTTGGATATTTAACATGATGTTTTGTAAGAATTTATTAAACTATTGTAATGATTATTATTTAATAAATCCAACATTATTTTATTCGGATCAAAACGTGTGAACCTGCATCCCATTTTTCCATTCAAAGGACGGGGCAAGTCTGAGTCTTGAGATATCCGCCATGTCTAGCCTGATTATAATTCTTATAATATATCAATTTATTAATATCAAAATTATATAATATTTTATTATTACACTCCGTGCATTGCACGAGTAATATACTAGTATAGGTAGTAAAAAAGATGTGAAGAGGTCTCTTGTGAGACTGTCTCACGGATCAAAATCCGTGAGACGGAGCCCCATTACTTAAAATTCACATGCCCCTTATCTCTCTATATGGACTCACGTGTCCATCTCACCCTCCCCACATCTACTCCACCCATGGCCCCCCTTTCTCTCTCTCTTCACACCTCATTCCTCTCTCTCTCTCTCTCTCTCTCTCTCTCTCTCTCTCTCTCTCTCATCCAACTTCTTCTCTTGTGGTCCCTCTCTCTCTCCACGCCTATCATCATTCTTTCTCTCTACACGCATGAAACAAAGGAAAAACATGAAGAAAATAAACTATCACTTTTTATGAAAAAAGTATCACATTAGACTTGAAAATTATCACTTTTTATTAAAATAAAGTATCACTTCATATGGAAAAAGTATCATTTCTTATGAAAAAAATATTATTTTTTTATTAAAAACAATATCACTTCTTTGGAAAAAGTATTAGTTCTTATAAAAAAAAGGTATCATTGTTTATTAAAAAAGTATTACTATTCATTAAAAAGTATCACTTTTTATTAAAAAAATATTTTTTATTAAAATAAAGTATCAATTTTTATAGAAAAAGTATCACTTCTTATTAAAAAAAGTATTACTTTTTACTTAAACAAAATTTATTTTTGTAGGTCCCAAGGGGTGTGAGTGTAAGGTTTAGAAGGGGGGGATTGAATAAACCTTACCAACTTTTCGATTTAGTCCTTTTAAATATTCGTAGTTAATACTTCACAAATTTGAGTCCTTGATGGACAACTAAGTTAGTTAATCAACAGAGTTAGTTACTCAACAGACTCGATTGAGCTATTGATAGAATAACTCACTGTTTTTGACTAAAGACTTAACTCGACTGTGATTTGTTTTCAGCGGAAGACTTTACACCCTTAACTTTGGTTTAGTACTTAGAGATTATCGTGTGGATAGCAAATTTATCAAAGAGTTAAATAAATAAGATGCAGGAATTAAAGTCTTTGAAATGTAAATGACACGATAAGTTTTTATAGAGGTTCGAAGATGGGGTAATTCTTCTACTCCTCTCTTCTCCAACTCCGGGAGGAATCCACTAGGTATTGATCTGTATAGAAAGTGGTAACACTCCATATACAAGTCTTGATCACACAAATGACTTGATCCTTTGGGACTCGATCCGAGATGCCTTGTCACGCACTGGCTTCTCGTGACGACTCGCTTCTTCACAGGGGCAGCTGCTTTGCTACTACTGACCCACTTGCTCAAGCTCTTTGGATTTGATCACGAAGCCCTCCAAAACTTGAGACTGGTTCGACCTTGAACCTTTCCTACAATCCTCCGTGGAATGTAGACCCCTTGATTCTTCAACAATTTCCTCTTCAACTGATTGAAGTTATCTTTCCTTCACAGTGAGTGTTGGATTGATTTTCTTCGTAATGTAGGCTTGAGGATTAATCTTGAATGATTTGAGAATATTTTTGGTTACAGTTCAAATATTTACTTGAATGTTCGTGTTCGTAACTTTCTCTCGTAGTCATTCCTCGCCTTTTATAGTGATCTTTCAAAAATCTGCCCGTTGAAGAGATAGGATTATTTTTGAAAGTCACTTGTGGTCGTTGGCTTGTCTTGTTGCGATCCTTGGAATTGCCACTTCCTCGTATGAATTGTTCTTGACTTTTTCGTAGTTCGACATGGTGCGTTGCTTCCCATTGGTTTATTCCTTTTGCACGCTTCTCGGGACCGAGCACTTCGAGAAAGGTAGTATGGAGGTATTATTTGTTTAAGTAATTCCTTTGATTTACGTAACGGATCTCTTCCATTATCTCGACTTGACCGCATTTCCTTGCTTTCCCCAGGTGACTTAGAGTCGACTTCCAATCATTGGATGACTCTTCATCACTTCAACTTGAGACTTGGCTATCTTGAGTTGACTTGACGATACTCTACTCACCGCATCTCACCGCTTCTTCATCGAGTTCCCGTCTTCTCTTCTTTGCCATACTCAGTTGTCTTGCAACAGAGTCTTCCTTCTAGTCTCCAAATTGTCTTCTTGCATGTTTAGGCATAGCCGACTTAACTTTCACTTGACCAAATCTATTTATTACAATGCGCTTTACAACGAAAATGGGGTGCCAACTTCCTATTCTAAGTTTTACATGGCATTCATCAAAATCTAAACAATAAATTTCCCAACAATTTCCCCCTTTTTGATGATGCCAAAACTTAAAACATTCAAAATGTAAATAGCTAAGATACATACAGATAGTGCATTCACAGAGAATGTATGCGTAGAATCAATTCTTTTATTGATCATAACATTCTTGTCCTTTACACAACTGTTTACAAAGTGTATCAGAGCAAACATCTGTGTCTACGCAAAAATAGAGAATTTACAGATTTATTACAAAAGACTTACATAAAATGTATTTACATAGTAAAATACATGACGGGGTGGACAACAACACTTCATCTCCTTCCTCTGAGCGTGTATTGTACTGGGGTCTTCTTCTTCCCAGCTGAGTGACTAGCAGAGTGACCAGCAGAGTGACTGTCGGTAGTCTCGCTCGCTGTCGCCTTCTTCACATAGTGTGAGACCCTTTTCCCAAGATAAGTCCTGTGCTTGAGACATGGACATGTTTGCGAAGTATCCTTCGGATGCGAGCGTTTTAAATTCATCAACTCGATCTTGGCTCGATTCGATCCGAGATGGCATAAGTGTCTTTGTCTCTGGAATGCCTCCATGTTGTTTCGAATATTCATAACTCGGGCATTCATCCTTCCTTCCACTTCCTCCATCCCCGCTTCAACCTCAGTCTTTCTCATGTCGGCCATAGGTACAACAGTGTTGGAGTGGCGAGTCACCGGGAGTTTGTTGATAATATCACCGTGACAAGACCTTTGTTGGGGGTTTGTGCAATCATCAAGGTCACATCTCTCGATCCTTCCCCCTCAACAGACTTCCCTTTCTTTTCTCTTGAAACTTCCTCGCTTGTCTTTCCCTTCACAAATGCTCCTCCTTCTCAACTTCAGATCTCTTTAGCGTTTTTAGGTATTCCTCTTCCCCTTTTTGGCATCATCAAAGGAGAGAGGAACCCTGAAACAAACTAGCGAAAGGAAGTCGAGTCTCACGATAGTCAAGTTTTGCTTCTTCGAATGCACGCGGAATATGCGGCGCGAAACTCGAGCGAGTAGCATTGGATTCAGCTATAATTAACTTCATCTCACCGTGAGAAGGCTGAATTTTCCATCCATGTTTTCTTCCATACGCAGGAGCTCATTCTTATTTTGCTCACGCAGCAGCCTTTATCTCGATAGTGTGAGATTCATGCATATGCTCAATGTGTTCTCTCAATTTTGTCTTTGCATCAAGATTCTCACCGCCATACCAACGAACTTGTTGAACAATGTTCTCAAATATCTAGCTTGTTCCACGCGCATTGTTTTCTTTGTTGCCACCACTCCCCGATTATGACTATTATGCCTCTCAAGTCGCAGATGGTTGGCATCTCATTATCCGATCTCATGTCCATTGAGGCCTGGTGCCTCTCCATCCGTTCAATTTCAGTAAATAATGCTTTGAACACCTCCCGAACTTCACTGTTCCTCTCATTTGCGGTGACGGCCAAGCAACGCAAAATCATAGTCACCGGAATGATGGTATCGATGGAATGACATGATCTGGTTTGTGGAAGCGCGAGATCTCTCTCGACTCTTCAGGGAGGCTCGGGTACCTCCGAGAGAGAAGGGAAATGATTCTACAAAGGGATCATCACGAGCAATTGGAATTTGTTCAATGATGAGTGGTGCTCGTGAAGTTTCTTGTGGAGTCGAACCTGCCGCACTTGGGGAACTCGCGCAGATGGACTCTGTTTCACTGGGGTCTCATTGTGAAGTTGACCCGACTTGTCGAGCCTCCTTTGTCTCAACGGCCTTCGGTCTCACCGGTTTTTCCAATTGAGTTGATGGTCCTCGGCCTTATCGAAGCGTCATCGGACGATGATGAGATTTCCATGGGTGGCTCATCAAAGTTGAAAGTTTGACGAGTAGACTTGAGGTCGACTTACTCGTGGTTGGAACATCCTCACCGAGTCTTTTGGATCATCACGGGGGATGACTCGACCATTGTCTCCTTCCGATCCCGCAAAGGTTACATCAGATTATCCTGGGAATCGTGAAGCGCACTTATCTCATTTTCGATGGATCAATGATAGCAGGAGGGATGTTTTGTACTTGACTTCTTTACCCCGAGAAGTCTCAACCTCCCGCCGCCTTCATTACCTCCTGCGGTCTCAATCAATGCAGCTAGGCCTTGACATCCCTTTCGACGATGTCGGTGTCTTAGGGTCTCTTCGGTGGCATCCATTGAGTCTCAACTCTATGGATTGCACTTTCGCCGCCTGCAGTATTAACTTCAAAGGGTCGTTCCTTCGTGCCTCGACGCATCGCCAGCGGCGTCATTAGCCTTCGTTCGTTGGCACCTCACCGAGACAGTCTCAACTGCGAGCCTCGTCGATGACAACTTGCTCGTGTACTTTGTGTTTGCTCCTTCTCCACTTCGCCTCCTAGATTCATTGTGGAGTCACCGCAGATCCTCCGACCTTCCGCAGTGGAGGGAGTTTCCCCACCGCACACCACCGGTGAGTGACTTGATTGGGGTCACTCGTCTCCGGACTCCCGATTGTTCCCATTGAGTATTCAAATAGTTGGGGCGGGTGGTAAGACACCTTCATTAGGGGTTGGCTCGACTGGGTCCCCACTATCCCGCTTTCATCGCCAGTTCCTTAGTTCCTTCTTCCGAGTGAGTCGGGGAAGTGGTGGCGGCAACAACGGTGGCAATATGCTCGCACCACTCCCATTGGGTCTATCTCCAGTTGTGTTTTGGAGGACTCTCCTGGTCCTCCATCATTCTTTGCACATGAAGGATTCTGGATTCTTCCATTGCTTGCTTCATTTGCAACTCTTCGGGCGTGAAAGAGGGTCCAGTCCTCATCACTTTCGATGGGGCGTCAAGGTGAGGATGTGTATGCTGTGGTGCCGTGATAGGGGCGATGCTGGCCTTCTCACGTGCCTCTCGTCTCACCGCTTTAGCCCGTTCATTTTCTTTTCGAATTTCCAGTATATTTATGCAATTATCCTCGTCAAGGGCTTGCAAAGATCGTGTCCACCTCAAGAAATCAAGAGTTCTTCTTCCTCAAAGAATGAACTCGGATGTTGAAACCGCACTGGATAGGCTCGCCTTCCATTTTCTCCACTCACAGACGATTTTGGATGTCCGGATACAATGGAGAGTGCATGATTAAATCGCTTCATCATCCTCTTGCTTGCCCTTGTTTCCGTGTATTGAAAGTAGCGGACTTCCATTTGCCGATACCTTCAAGAAATCTCTCTGTTATAGGTGGAGAAACAACCCTGTCAAACAGTGATTTGGTTGTCTCGATTGTGCCTTGTTCTCACTGCTTTGTCTCTGGTGGGTCATCGAGTTGCCTCTGGCGACGCCTCAGCAGACTTGGCCGTTTCATCAATTACGCCTGGAGACTCTACTTCTCCGGCGATCTTGGGTATCTTTTTCCAAATGAGTGGCCGACTCAACGGGCTTCTCAAGCTTGGAGCGCTTGAAAATTCTTCTCCTTCTTCTTGTTTGAACCGGAGGGATTTACCTGTTCGACAAGGTTTCTTCCGAGTCTTGGGCGGCAGGGGTCGGTCTTTGTTGTTTTCTTCTCGAGGAGCTGGCCGTCTTGCTTATCGCTTCTCCTCTTCTTAATGACCGGAGAAGGTATTTGGGATTCCTTCTCGCTTTGGGCAGTTGGTCAAAGCCGCCAAATTTGATGTCTATGCATTTGGCAACGATGTCCAACAATTTGTGGTAGTCCTCCTTCGAAACCTCTTGTTAGTCAGTGTGTAGACTATCTTTTCAAAGATAGTCGGTCTTGGCTATTTCTTTCCAGCGGCGACCAAGTCAACATCGCCTTCGTTGATATCTCGTGCTCCTTCCGCCGGTAATGAGCAAGCGTTCGCCAAATCCTTGCGGTGATAATGAACTCCTTCCCGTGAACAGGGATTTGATCCCCTCATCGTGAATCTCGATTCACGTAGAATCGTGACATCTTCCACATAGGTCATCGAAAAGTCCATTGTCGAAATGGTTTTAGCCCGCATCGTTTCGAGTTTTTCAAATGATCTTCTTTATAAGGGCGTCATCGGACCCTTGTTTGACCATACCTCGAAATCCACAAGACCCCTGTGGATTTGCTTTCCTAGCTTGACAAAATCATGAGTGGATACCATTTTTTAGTATTTCTCCGAATGAAACTTAGAAGATGATTTGAAGATTGATAGGATTTTTGAGAGAGTTTTTGCCTTTGCTTTTGAGAGAAATGAACAGTTTGTGTGAGAGAAACGGACAAAAATGGTTTAAGTATGGTTCCCGAAAGGACGTGCGAGTGGTTTTTGAAATGTGATCGAAATCAACGGCTTAGATTTTGCACGCCGATTAGCATTTAATGTCTCGTATTTAATGCGGCAAATTTATATCCAATCATAAGCTTGGTGTGCGGCTTTTGCCTGTACACATCATAATTATCTTTGACGTCATTCTTAAAAACATTCCCGCTTAGTAAAAACGATTGCGTTTTTGTCCCTTTGCTCATAAATGACTCAAACATCCCTTAGCCGATTTAACTTTTCTTCTCACGTTTTCCTAGTGACTCACCATCGCCTAACTCGATGCAATTGTCTTTCCGATATGGTCGATTCACTTAGCCGATTTGAGAGTTCAAATCTTTTTCCTTTTCGTGTTTCATTTCTTTTCTTTGAGTCTTCGAGTGTCACCACCAATTAACCCTAACTCATGCTTGAGTTCTTCAAATCTTGACTCACATAATGGTTTTGTGAATCATCCCAATCAACTGTTTATCGCTTGAAATATATTCCAAGGTGATGTCATTCTTTTCAACATAATCTCTTATGAAGTGATACCGACATCGATATGCTTTGTTCTTGAGTGCAACACAGGGTTTTGAGTGATTGCAATTACACTTGTGTTATCACACATGATTGGAATTTCCTTTTCATCAACTTCATAGTCTCTCACCTTTGTCTCATCCATAGGACTTGGGCACAACTGTAATTTGCAGCCTATGTATTCTCGTTCACCAGAGGTGGCTATTGAATTTTGCTTTTTGCTAAACTAGGAAATTAGCCTGTTTGAAGCATTTGATATGTGCCTCGAGGTGCTTTTCTCACAACTCTACATCCAAAGATAGTCGAGTCCGAATAGCCATTAGCTTGAATCCACCTTCCTTTGGATACCATAAGCCAACTTCTTGGCTTCCTTTCAAATATCTCAAGATTCTCTTGGCTGCCCATCATGTGGCTTTCTTTTGGAGCAGATTGAAATCTTGCACATACACCTACATCAAATGTGATGTCCGCCCGCTTGCCGTGAGATAGAGCAATGATCCATAAGTGCTCAGTATCTTGTTTGATCTACAGTGCCCGCCATCCGCATCCATATCCATTTTGACCGATGTATTCATTGGTATTTTCACGGAAGACTTCTCTTCCATACCAAATTTCTTCATTAAATCTCTGTGTATTTTGTCCGACTTATGAAGGTTCCATCCTTCACTTTTTACTTGGAGTCCAAGGAAGAATGTCGCCTCTCCCATCATGCTCATTTCGAATTTGCTTTGCATGAGGTTTGAAAATTTATCACACAACTCTTTGTTTGTGGATCCAAAAATAATGTCATCCACATATATTTGAACAAGCAATATACTCTTCTTGATCTTGAATTCTCAAGAGTGTTCTATCCACTTTTCCTTTTGTGAATCCGTTCCCGATCAAGAATTGTGACAAAGTGTATCATACCATGCTCTGGGTGCCTGTTTCAATCCATATAGAGCTTTCTTGAGTTTGTATACCTTATCTCCAAGAGTCTTCTCGCTCAAATCCTGGAGGTTGTTCAACATACACTTCTTCTTCCAATAAACCATTAAGGAATGCACTCTTTACATCCATCCGATATACAATAAAATTCTTGTGAGTCGTGCATAGGCAAGAAACATCCTTATAGCTTCCAATCTTGCTACAGGGCAAATGTTTCATCAAAATCTATCCCTTCTTCTTGGCAATATCCTTTGGCTACTAATCTTGCTTTGTTTCTTACCACGTAACCTTCCTCGTTCATCTTGTTTCAACACCCATTTAGTGCCAATAACATTTTGATGGGTGGGTCTTTGAACTAATTCCCATACTTTATTTCTTTCAAACCGATTCACTCTTCTTGCATAGCTTGAATCCAATGTGTGTCATCCAATGCTTGTGACACATCTTTAGGCTCTATTTGTGAGATAAAGCATGTGAACATAGCTTCTTGTTGAGTTCGATCTTGTTTTGACACCTTCTCTTATATCTCCAATGATTAGTTCTCCGTGGATGGTCTCTCCCATCTTACATCAAAGTTGGAGTAAGTTAGCCGATTCGATCGTCTTGCGCTTATGTTGCTTTGATCGACTCTCTCGTCATCACTTAGCCGCAGATTTTCCAAATTGCTTTTGAGACTCGACTATCTCATCTTCATCCTGGGTTTATAATTCCAAAACTTGACTTGACATAGGGACTCTTCTCGCATGGTTGGTTGATTCAAATTATCACCGACTCTTCAATGTCTTCTCCATTTACATTTGGCTCATCAAACACCACATGAATGGATTCCTCCGTAACCATAGTCCTCTTGTTGAGTACTCAGAGGCTTTGCTTTCACCAGTATCCCAAGAAGATACCTTCATCGCCTTTAGCATCAAAAGCCTTCAAATTATCTTTGCCATTGTTATGGATGAAGCATTTACATCCAAATATTCTAAAATATGCAACATTTGGTTTTTTCCCCGTCCAAATCTCATAGGAGTCTTTGTCACCGTTTTTATCATGCATCTATTTTGAGTGTAGCATGTTTGTGTTTATTGCTTGACCCAAAATCTTTTAGGTAGCCCCCTTCACCTAACATGGTCCTTGCCGCTTCTTTGAGAGTTCTATTCCTTCTTTCTCGCAATTCCATTCTCACGTGGAGTCCTTGCTGCAGAGACAATTCATGGCCAATGCCATTTTCAATACAATATCGAGTTATTATACCATTTACAAACTCGCCCTCTGTCAGATCTTATTTTGATGATGGTTTGGCTCTTCTCATTTTGAATCCTCTTCATCACCGTGGTAGTTTCTCGTAGAGTTTCTTTCTTCTTACACATGAATATTGTCCATGTATATCTTGAGTAGTCATCTACTACCACCAAGGTGTATTTCTTCCCACTTATGTTAGTTTGTTCAATCGGACCAAATAGATCCATATGTAGCGATGCAATATTCTTGTTGAAGATGGACATGTCTTTTCTTTGAATGATGATTTGATTTGTTTTCCTTCGACATGCGTCACATATACTCTCCTTCTTGTACACCGAGTCCGAAGTCCTTCCACAAGATTGCTTCGCAAGTTTGTTAATCGTTTTGAAATTCAGGGTGACTCATCTTCTTGTGCCACAACCAACTTGATTCAAATTTGTGCTCTTTGCTAATAGATCGATCTTTGGGTGTTGCGGTTGACCAATCCACGACATACATGTTCTTTTGTCCGCATCCTTGCAACACAACTTCATTTGATTCAAGATCTTTGATTTGGCATATACCCATGTTAAATCCAACATTATAACCCTTGTCACGAGTTGGTGATGCTTAGCAAGTTGAAGTTGAGTCCTTCAACATATGCAACATCCGTGATTTCTAATCCATTTTTCTTGATGGATCCAATGCCTCTTATTTCTCCCCGGAGCTTCATTTCCTCCAAATATGACTTTTGCTCCTTTGACTTCTTTGAATTTTGACAGATTTTTCTTGTTTCTGTCATATGTCCGAATGTGCCCACTATCCATGTACCAGGTTCCTTGGCACTCAGCTGTTCTTTGAACCTGCAAATAAGGAAATTAAGTTTTAGGTACCCATATTTGTCTGGGTCCTGACGGGTTAGTGTTGTAAGATGATCCAACCAACCTATAGCCAAATGGTTTGACTCTAAGGGGTTGCCATCTATCAGTGCCATCATAATTAATTTTGGCAAATTGCTTGGGGATTCTAGGTTCATACAGCTGTCTCTTTTGTCTGTATGCCTGTATATGTGTTTTAGCAATTGCCTGTTAGTCCAAGTGGCTACAATAATCTAGAGGGGGATGAATAGATTATCCCGGTTTTTCAGATTTTGCCCTCTTTTTCGAAAAACTCAAGCAAAGATAAAATGCTAAATGCGGAAATTAATTAGCACACGTCGATTTATAGTAGTTCAACCCACCTAGGGCCTAATCTACTACCACCCCAGTATATCCGAGATGGATTTCAAAAAGAAAAAAAGATTTTATTAATTTACCAAAAATTAATACAACACCTTGAGGATTACCACAACCCTCTTTCACCACCTTGAGGATTACCACAACCCTCTTACAACACCTTTGAAGATTACCACAACCTTCAAACACCTATCACCTAGATCACCCAAATGTATTCTTACCACAAGAATATTCACAAGGATGTCTTGTATTGAATGATGACAAAAATCAAGATTACAACTCAATAATGATTGATACAATATGAGTACAAGTGTAATCAAGAATTGAAAGCCTAGACCTCAAATTTGTGCAAGTGAAAGTGCTTAGGCTAATACAACAAGATATATGAAAGTGTTTGCTCAATTGCTCTTTGCTTGTATATTGTGTTGTATCTTGTTGCTTGAATGAAGCCTCTGTTTATAGGAGAGGACTTGGCTTTCATATCCAGACATTGGCTCCTCCTTGGGGAGTGATTTGCTGCAAAAGAAACCATTTAAAATGATCAATATAGCTGTTAGAAATCAATCCCACAAAATAGGAAAAGTCATCTCAAAACGCAACGGATAGTTTGCTGATAAACATGGGGTTCGACCGGTCACGCAGAGATAGAAGATTTGAAAAACACATTGAAAATTACAACAGGGCGACCGGTCGACATTGGCTTCGACCGGTCGACCCTTGTCTCAACCGGTCCCCCTAAAGCAAAATGCAAGGTCCGAAGTTTCGTAAGAGAGCAAAGCTTGTGTCTGGTCGACAGGGGTGTCGACCGGTCGACGCACTCCGGCCGACCCTCGATGGCGGCCGGTCGACCTGTCCAATTTCATCTCAGGTTCATTTTTCTGTTTCAAACGTACTCTTGGTCACGAGTTGTGTAGGTCCCAAGGGTGTGAGTGTAAGGTTTAGAAGGGGGTTGAATAAACCTTACAAACCTTTTTAAAGTTCGAGTTGATACTACACACCGTGTCCTTGGTGGATAGCCAATTTAGTCAATCAAGAAAGTTAGTCACTCAATGGACTCATCGAGCTGTTGATAGAATAACTCAAATTTGTTAAGATCAATTAGCTCAACTAACATTTGTTTTCACCAAGACTTAACACCCTTGAATTTGGTTTAGTTATGATTTAGTCCTTGGTTTTAGTACTTAGAAATTATCAAGTGGATAACAAATTTATCAAAGAGAATTAAAAATGCATTAAAGTGCAAGAATTAAAATGTTTGAAATGTAATTGACACGATAAGTTTTTATAGAGGTTCGAAGATGGGGTAATTCTTCTACTCCTCTCTTCTCCAACTCCTGGAGGAATCCACTAAGTATTGATCAAGATACGAGTGGTAACAGTCCGATACAAGTCTTGATCACACAAAACACTTGATCCTTTGGGACTCGATGCGGAGATGCCTTGTCACGCACCGGCTTCTCGTGAGACTCAACTTCTTCACAGGGCGTTTTGCCTTGCTACTACACTCACTTGCTCAAGCTCTTTGGATTTGATCACGAAGCCCTCCAAAACTCGAGACTGGTTCGACCTTGAACCTTCCTACAATCCTCCGCGGAATTTAGACCCATTTTCTTCAAAAGTTTTCTCTTCAACTGATTGAGGTTATCTTTCCTTCACAGTGAGTGTTGGATTGATTTCCTTCGTAGTGTAGGCTTGAGAATTAATCTTGAATGATCTTTGAGAGTATTTCGATTACGATTCAAAATATTAGCTTGAATGTTCGTGGTTCGTAATCAAGGTCCTCATTTCTCGTAGTCATTCCTCGGCCTTTTATAGTGATCTTTCAAAAATCGCCCGTTGAAGAGATATGCTTATTTTTGAAAGTCACTTGTGGTCGTTGGCTAGTCTTGTTGCGATCCTTGAGTTGCCACTTCCTCGTATGAATTGTTCTTCACTTTTGGAGTTCGACACGGTGTAGTGCTTCCCATTGGTTTATTTCCCTTGCACGCTTCCTCGGGGTGAGCACTTCGAGAAAGGTAGCATGGAGGTATTACTTGTTTAAGTAATTCTCTTAATTTACTGTACAACGGTGTAGTGCTTCCCATCTCGACTTGATCGCATTTCCTTGCTTTCCCCAAGTGACTTAGAGTCACTTTCAATCATTGGATGACTCTTCCCGTCACTTCAACTTGAGACTTGGCTATCTTGAGTTGACTTGATCGTACTTTACTCGGTTGCATCTCACCGCACCTTCAATCGAGTTCCCGTCTTCTCTTCTTTGCCATACTCAAATGTCTTTGCAGTGAGTCTTCCTTCTAGTCTCCGGTTGTCTTCTTGCATGTTTAGGCATAATCGACTTAACTCAACTTGACCAGCCCAATTTGTTACAATGCGCTTTACAACAAAAAGAGGGGTGCCAACTTCCTATTCTAAGTTTTACATGGCATTCATCAAAATCTAAACAATAAATTTCCCAACAATTCCCCTTTTTGATGATGCCAAAACTTAAAACATTCAAAATGTAAATAGCATAGATACATACGGATAGTGTATTTACGAGAGAATGTATGCGTAGAATCAATTCTATTATTGATCATAACATTCTTGTTCTTTTACACAACTGTTTACAAGGTGTATCAGAGCAACATTTATGTTTACGCAAAAATAGAGAATTTACAGATTTATTACAGAAGACTTACATGAAATGTATTTACAAAGTAAGATACATAAAGGGGTGGACAGCAACACTTCATCTCCTTCGCTGCCTCCTTCTTTCATCTTCTTCAAAATCTTCCTTCTTCTCTTTTTTCTCATCTTGTAGCCTTTATTCTTCTTTTCATATGCCTTCCGGGCAGCTTCATCTCTTCTTAGTCTCTCTTGTCTTTCCTCCCATAGCTGAGTTTGTCTTTTGTTTTCTTCTTCAATTCTTTTCACATACTCAGCATTGTTCTTAGCCACTTGCAGATTGGCTACTTGGTCAAGACCAGCCCAGTAGATCCCTCCTTTCTTGCCTGGATCTATGTACTCAATGTTTTTGGGCAGAGGCCTAGGTCTGAAACCTCTTCCTCCACCACTGCTTCTTTCTCTACCTCTTCCTCTGGGCGTGTATTGTACTGGGGTCTTCTTCTTCCCAGCTGAGTGACCAGTGGAGTGACCAGCAGAGTGACCGCCGGTTGTCTGTCTGTCGGCTTCTTCACATAGCGTGAGACCTTTTTCCCAGTACAAGTCCCAGGCTTGAGCCATGGACATGTTTGCGAAGTATCCTTCAGATGCGAGCGTTTTAAATTCATCAACTGATCTTGGCTCAGTTCCGGCATCTGAGATGGCATAAGTGTCTCTGTCTACTGGAATGCCTCCATGTTGTTTCAAGATATTCATAACTCGGGCATTCATCCTTCCTTCCACTTCCTCCATCCTCGCTTTAATCGTCTTTCTCTTTTGACCATAGACACAACAGAGTGTTGAGGTGGCGGAGTTCTCGAGTTTGTCTGCTGATAATATCACCGTGACAAGACCTTGTTGGGGGTTTGTGCAATCATTAGAGTGACATCTCCCGATCTTTCCTCCTCAACAGACTTTCCTTTCTTTGCTCTTGAGACCTCCTCGAGATGTCTTTCCCTTTACAACCGCTCCCTCCTTCTCAACGCCCGATCTCTTGACACTTTTAAGGTATTCCTCTTCCCCCTTTTTGGCATCATCAAAGGAGAGAGGAACGCCGAAACATACTAGCAAGCGTAAAGTCGAGTCTGGCGATAGTCAAGTTCTACTTCGAATCTGCTGTGGAATATGCTTGCACGAAACTCGAACAGTAGCGTTGGATTCACTTTAAGCAACTTCATCTCAAAATGCATGAGAAGGCTGAATTTTCTATCCATGTGTTCTTCCATACGCAGGGAGCTCATTCTTATTTTGCTCACGCAGCAGCTTGATCTCAAAGAATGTGAGATTCATGCAAGTGCTCAATGTGTTCTCTCGGCTTTGTCTTTGCATCAAAGATTCTCATTTCGCCATACCAACAGTTTGTTGAACAATGTTCTCAAATATCTAGCTTGTTCCACGCGCATTGTTTTCTTTGTTGCCACCATTCCCGATTCTCGACTATTATGCCTCTTAAGTCGCCAGAGGGTGGCATCTCTCATATCCATCTCATGTCCATCGAGGCCTCGATGCCTCTCCATCCGCTTCAATTTCAAAAATAATGCTTTGAACACCTCCCGAACTTCACTGTTCTTCATTGCGGTGACGGCCCAACAACGTCAAAATCATAGTCACCGAACGATGGTGTCTCGATGGAATGACAGGATCTGTCTCAATGAAGCGCTCGAGATCTCTTTCGACTCTTTCGTAGGTCGGGTACCTCCAGAGAAAAAGGAAATGATTCTACGAAGGAATCATCACGCCACCGGGATTTGTTCAATGATGAGTGGTGCGCGTGAAGTTCCTTGTGGAGTCGAACTCCGCTGCACTTGGGAGCTCCGCGCAGTGGACTCTGTTTCACCAATGCATTTGTGAAGTTGACCCGACTTGGCGAGCCTCAACAGTCTCAACAATTCGGTCTCACTGGTTTTTCCAATTGAGTTGATTGGTCCTCGGCCTTATCGGAAAAGCGTCATCGGACGATGATGAGATTTCCATGGGGGCACATCATCAAAATTGAAAGTTTGACGAGTAGTCTTGAGGTCGACATGCTCGTGGTTGGAACATCCTCACCGAGTCTTTTGGATCGATCCAGGGGGATGACTCCTTCATCGTCTTCTTCCCGATCCCAAAAAGGTTACATCGGGGTTGTCCGGGAATCGTGAAGTGCGCTTATCTCCTTTTTCGGATGGATCAATGATAGCGGGAGGGATGTTCTCAGACTTGACTTCTTTACCACGAAGTCTCAACCTCCCATTGGCCTTCATTACCTCCTGTAGTCTCAATCAGCAGCGAGGCCTTGGACATCCCTTTTCGACAAAGTGTCAACCAATGTCTTAGGTCTTCTGCGGTGGCATCCATTGGAGTCTCAACCCCATGGATTGCACTTTCATCGCCAGTGTTAACTCCCATGGTTGTTCCTTCCTCGTGCCTCGATCGCATCGCAACGCCATTAGCCTTCGAGCGCTTGGCACTTCACCGAGACAGAGTCTCAATCGCCTCGAGCCGTTGATGACAACTTGTCATGTGTACTTTGTGTTTGTTCCTTCTCCACTTCGCCTCCTAGATTCGTTGTGGAGTCATCCGCAACATCCTCCGACCTTGCCGCAGTGGAGGAGTTTCCCCCTCGGTGGCGCACCACCGAGTGACTTGGAATGGGGTCACTCGTCTCCAAACTCCCTACTGCTTTCTACTGAGTGTTCAACCGTTGGGGCAGGTGGTAAGACACCTTCATTAGGGGTTGGCTCAACTGGTGTCCCCACTAACCCAGTTTCATCGCCATTTCCCTTAGTTCCTTCTTCCGAGTGAGCTGGGGAAGTGGTGGCAGCAACAACGATGGCAATATGCTGCACCACTCCCATTGGGTATATCTCCAATTGTTTTTGGAGGACTCTCCTGGTCCCTCCATCATTCTTTGTTCATGAAGGACTCGGATTCGCGGCATTGCTTGCCGTGACGCATTTGCAACTCTTCTCGTGGGAGCAACAGGGTCCAGATCCTCATCGCTTCGATAGTACGTTAAGGAGAGGATGTGTATGTTCTCAGTGCCGGTGATAGGGCGAATCCGGCCTTCTCACGTGCCTCGCCTTCCTCTACTGTCTCTCCTTCTCCTTGTCCTTGAAGATCCGCAAGATATCCGTGCGATTTTCTTCATCCAGTGCTTGGACCACAGTGGTCACTCCAAGAAAATTCATCAGCTTCCTCTTCTTCTTCGATAAACTCGGGCCATTGGAACTGCTTCCTGGATCGACTTAACTTCCACTTCCTCCACTCTCGCAGACGATTTTGGATGTCCGGATAAGGTGGGGATAGGATCATCACATCATCATCTCTATCGCCTTCTTCTTTGTCCCTCATTCTCGTGGGATAGAAGGTAGCAAGCTCGTGCTCCATTCTCACGCCAAGTGCGTCATTGCGGGAGGGGGATACGATCCTTTCAACAAAGTAGAGTTAGATTTCTCGGCTACTTCTTGTGTCTCAAATGTTCGAACTATAGTGGTGTTCGGTTTGCTCTGTCACGCCTTGACGCCTTCAGAGACTTTGGTTTTCATCAATAATTTCGGGAGACTCTACTTCTCCAGCAGCCTCCGATGTCTGTTTCACCGAGTGAGTGGTGATCGGCCCGGTTTCTCAAGTTCGAACGCTTGAAGATTCTTCTTCTTCTCCTAGTTTGTACCGAGGGATTTCTGTTCGGAGAGAGTTTCTTCTAAGTCTTGGGCGGCGGGGGCCCGTCTTGTTTTTTTCTTCGAGGAGCCGGCCGCCTTGCTTATCGGTTCTCCTCTTTTGACGGCCGGAGAAAGGTATTTGAGATTCCTTCTCGGCCCGGCTAGCTGTGAGGCGAGACACGGCTGCGGGCGGTGTGACTCACCATGCAAGGGGGGGAGCAGATTTGGTTTTCTTTTCTTTGCAGGGGCAACAGCTTCTCTTAGTAGGGGGGCAACTTTCTTCTTTGGTGGAGAGGAAAACAACAGATCTTCGTGGTCACCGATTCCCCCTCACTTGTATCAGCTCTCTTGGCGTAGGCTCTCTCTTCTCGTGCGCCTGAGAGGTTTGATCTCAACATCCTCTTATTTATATGGAACACCTTTCCATATCGAAGAGGGACTCCTTGTACCTCCATCACCGACCAATCACCAGGCCGTATCCCGGATCCTCCAAATGCTCCATTCTCCTTGAATGATTTGTTTCCTACATTCTCGCGAGTCTCATTGTAGACAAACTCACCCGCCACTTGCTTTTCTTCAATGATCGCGCCATGACGATCAATTTTGCTTTGATAGTTGGTCAAAGCCCAAATTTGATGTCTATGCATTTGGCAACTATGTCCAACAGCTTTGTGGTAGTCCTCCTTCAAAGAACCTCTTGTTGGTCATGTAGACTATCTTATCAATAGTCGGTCTTGGCTACTTCCTTCCAAGCGCGTGATCAAGTCTACATCATCTTCATTGATTTCTCGCGCTCCTTCCGTCGGTAATGAGCGTGTGTTCGCCAAATCTTTGGCAGAGATGATGAACTTCTTCCCGTGAACGGAGGATTTGATCCCCTCATCGTGTATTTCGCTCACGTAGAACTCGAGCGACCTCTTCCACATAGGTCATCGGGAGCTCCATTTCGACGATGGAGCTCCCGATGACCTATGTTTTTAAGAATGACGTTAGCCCGACTTTTCAAGCTTTTCAACAATCTTCTTTATGAGGGCGTCATCGGACCCTGTTTGACCATACCCTTGAAATCCACAAAGAGACCCAGTGTGGATTTGCTTCCCTAGCTTGACGAAATCATAAGTTGATGCCATTTTTCAAGATTTCACGAAAAGAAACTTAGAGGTTGATTTGAAGATTGATAGGGTTTTGAGAGAGTTTTGCCTTTGCTTCTGAGAGAGAAATGAACAGTTTTGGTAATATGTGAGAGAAACGGACGAAAATGGTTTAAGTATGGTTTACGAAAGGACGTGCGGGTGATTTTTGAAATGTGATCGAAATCAACGGCTTAGATTTTGCATGCCGATTAGCATTTAATGTCTCGAATTTAATGCGGAACATTTATATCCAATCATAAGCTTGGTGTGCGACTTTTGCCTGTACACATCATCATTATGCTAACGTCATTCTTAAAAACATTCCCGCTTAGTAAAAACGACTGCGTTTTTGTCACTTTGCTAATAAATGACTCAACATCCTTTAGCCGATTTAACTCTTCTTCTCACAGTTATCATAATGACTCAGCTGTCAGCTAATTCGGTATAGCTGACTTTCCGATACGACTGATTCATTTAGATGATTTTGAGAATTAAGCCCTTTTTCCTTTTTGTGTTTCATCGCTTTCTTTGAGTCTTCCGAGTGTCACCAAAGACAATTAACCCTAACTCATGCTTGAGTTCTTCAAATCTTGACTCATATAATGGTTTTGTGAATATGTCATTAACTTGTTTATCGGTTGAAATATATTCCAAGGTGATGTCTTTCTTTTCAACAAGATCTCTTATGAAGTGATATCTCGACATCGATATGCTTTGTTCTTGAGTGCAACACAGATTTTGAGTGATTGCAATTGCACTTGTGTTATCACACATGATTGGAATTTCCTTTTCTTCAATTTCATAGTCTCTCATTGCCTCTCATCCATAGGATTTGGGCACAACAAATGCCTGCAATTTGCCTATGTATGTATCGCTTCAATCAGTAGAGGTGGCTATTGAATTTTGCTTTTTGCTAAACCAGAAATTAGTCTGTTTCCAAGCATTTGACATGTGCCTCGAGGTGCTCTTCCTGGTCAACTCTGCGCATCCGGCGTAGTCGAGTCCGAATAGCCAATTAGCTTGAATCCACCTTCCTTTGGATACCATAAGCCAACTTCTTGGCTTCCCTTCAAATATCTCAAGATCCTCTTAGCATTTTGCGTCATATGGCTCTCTTTTGGAGCGATTGAAATCTTGCACATACACCTACAAAGAAAGGTGATGTCGGCCTGCTAGTTTGTGAGATAAAGCAATGATCCAATGAGTGCTCGTATCTTGTTTGATCTACGGCTTGCCATCCGCATCCATGTCCATTTTGGTGATGTATTCATTGGTATTTTCACGAAGATTTCTCTTCCATACCAAATTTCTTCATTAAATCTCGGTGTATTTTATTTGACTTATGAAGGTTCCATCCTTCACCGCTTCACTTGGAGTCCAAGGAAGAATGTCGCCTCTCCCATCATGCTCATTTCGAATTTGCTTTGCATGAGTTTTGAAAATTTTTCACACAGCTTCTTTGTTTGTGGATCCAAAAATGATGCCATCCACATATATTTGAACAAGCGATATGCTCTTCTGTCTTGAATTACTCAAGAGTGTTCTATCCACTTTTCCTTTTGTGAATCCATTCTCAGTTAGGAATTGTGACAAAGTATCATACCATGCTCTGGGTGCCTGTTTTAATCCATATAGAGCTTTCTTGAGTTTGTATACCTTATCTCCAAGAGTCTCATGCTCAAATCCTGGAGGTTGTTCAACATACACTTCTTCTTCCAATAAACCATTTAGGAATGCACTTTTTACATCCATCGATATACAATAAAATTCTTGTGAGTTGCATAGGCAAGAAACATCCTAATAGCTTCCAATCTTGCTACAGGGGCAAATGTTTCATCAAAATCTATCCCTTATTCTTGGCAATATCCTTTGGCTACTAATCTTGCTTTGTTTCTTACCACAGAACCTTCCTCGTTCATCTTGTTTCTGAACACCCATTTAGTGCCAATAACATTTTGATGGGTGGGTCTTTGAACTAACTCCCATACTTTATTTCTTTCAAACTGATTCAGCTCTTCTTGCATGGCTTGAATCCAATGTGTGTCATCCAATGCTTGTGACACATCTTTAGGCTCTATTTGTGAGATAAAGCATGTGAACATGGCTTCTTGTTGAGTTCTGGATCTTGTTTTGACACCTTCTTTTATATCTCCAATGACAAGTTACGTGGATGATCTCTCGGCCATTTTACATCAAAGTTGAAGTAAGTTAGGCTGGATTCGATCGTCTTGCGCTTGTATTGCTTTGATCGCTCTCTCGTTATCACTTAGCCGCAGATTTTCCAGTGTTTTTTTGAGACTCACTATCTCATCTTCATCTGAGTTTATAATTCCAGCCTTGACTTCAAAGATAGGGACTTTTCTCGCATGGTCGGATGATTCACTTATCACCGACTCTTCAATGTCTTCTCCATTTACATTTGGCTCATCGAATACCACATGAATGGATTCTTCTGCAACCATAGTCCTCTTGTTGAGTACTCTGAGGGCTTTGCTTTCACCGAGTATCCCAAGAAGATACCTTCATCGCTTTAGCATCAAAAGCCTTTAGATTATATTTGCCATTGTTATGGATGAAGCATTTACATCCAAATATTTTAAAATATGCAACATTTGGTTTTCTCCCCGTCCAAATCTCATAGGAGTCTTTGTCACCGTCTGTTTATCATGCATCTATTTTGAGTGTAGCATCTTTGTGTTTATTGCTTGACCCAAAATCTTTTAGGTAGCCCCGCTTCGCTAACATGGTCCTTGTTGCTTCTTTGAGAGTTCTATTCCTTCTTTCTCGCAACTCCATTCTCTTTTTGTGGAGTGTTTGTCTGCAGATAATTCATGACCAATGCCATTTTCAATACAATATGAGTTATTATACCATTTACAAACTCGGTTCCTCTCTCCGATCTTATTTTGATAATGGTTTGGCTCTTCTCATTTTGAATCCTCTTCATCGATTGTGGTAGTTTCTACGTAGAGTTTCTTTCTTCTTACACATGAATATTGTCCATGTATATCTTGAGTAGTCATCTACTACCACCAAGGTATATTTCTTCCCACTTATGTTTGGTTGGTTCAATCGGACCAAATAGATCCATGTGTAGCATATGCAATATTCTTGTTGAAGATGGACATGCCTTTTCTTTGAATGATGATTTGATTTGTTTTCCCTTCTGACATGCGTCACATATACTCTCCTTTTTGTATACTGAGTTTGGAAGTCCTTCCACAAGATTGCTTCTGGCAAGCTTGTTAATTGTTTTGAAATTCAGGTGACTCGGCTTTTTGTGCCACAACCAACTTGATTCAATTTGTGCTCTTTGCTAACGAGACAGTCTTTGGTGTTCTTTGTTGACCAATCCACGATATACATGTTCTTTTGTCTGCATCCTTGCAACACAACTTCATTTGATTCTGTATCCTTGATTTGGCATATACCCATGTTAAATCCAACATTATAACCCTTGTCACAGAGTTGGCTAATACTCGTGATTGAAATTTAGTCCTTCAACATATGCAACATCCGTGATTTCTAATCCATTTTCCTTGATGGATCCAATGACTCTTATTTCTCCCGGAGATTCATTTCCTCCAAATATGACTTTTGCTCCTTTAACTTCCTTGAATTTTGACAGATTTTTCTTGTTTCCTTTCATATGTCCGAATGTACCACTATCCATGTACCAGGTTCCTTGGCACTCGGATGTTCCATGAACCCGCAAACAAGGAAATTAAGTTTTAGGTACCCATACTTGTCCGGGTCCTGAGGGGTTAGTATTGTAAGATGATCCAACCAACCTATAGCCGGATGATTTGGCTCTAAGGGGTTGCCATCTATCGATGCCATAATCATAACTAATTTTGGCAAATGCTTGGGGATTCTAGGTTCATACAAATTGTCTCTTTTGTCCGTATGCCCGTATGTGTGTTTTAGCAATTGCCTTCTTTGGGTAGTTGTGATGTCTCCGAGTGTAGTGCCTAGGTGCATATGTGTCTTGATGAAAGCTCTTATACCTTTGGAATGGCCTTTCTTTGAGTTCTAGGCCTTTGCCATTTGGGCTTATATTCCATAGGTCTTTGCCGATAGTTTACATCATTCCAATCAGCTTGGCTTGGATATTTTCTACCATTCCAATCAAATGTGTTTCTTTTATAGAACTTCCGGGTTTTTGGTAGCTCTGTTTCTCCTTTACAGAGTATTTCTGTTTGGAGTTTGCCGAGGAACTCGGTGAATTTCTTCTCACCGTCCTCTCAAAGACACTTAATTGGTCATTTTCCTTTTCCTCTATAACCAATGCCAGTTGCTTGTAATTGTGCTTTGGAATAAATGTGTGTGCACCATTTGGAGTTTTGGATTTTGAGATACTTCATTGCTTGAAGTTCCTTTTTCCAAGGGTGTGAGTGTAAGGTTTAGAAGGGGGTTGAATAAACCTTACAAACTTTTCGATTTAGTCCTTTTTAAAGTTCGAGTTGATACTACACAATCAGTCCTTGGTGGATAGCCAATTTAGTTAATCAAGAGAGTTAGTCACTCAAATGCACTCGAGAGCTTGATAGAATAACTCAAATTGTTAAGACCAATTAGCTCAATCATGAGTTTGTTTTTAGCGGAAGACTTAACACCCTTGAATTTGGTTTAGTTATGATTTAGTCCTTGGTTTTAGTACTTAGAAATTATCAAGTGGATAGCACATTTATCAAGCAGAATTAAACAGCTTAAAGTGCAAGAATTAAAATGTCAAAATGTAAATGACATGATAAGTTTTTATAGAGGTTCAAGATGGGGTAATTCTTCTACTCTCTCTTCTCCAACTCCCGGAGGAATCCACTAAGTATTGATCAAGATATCAGTGGTAGCGAGTCCGGATACAAGTCTTGATCACACAAACACTTGATCCTTTGGGACTCGATCCGAGATGCCTTGGTCACGCACCGGCTTCTCGTGAGACTCGGCTTCTTCACAGTGGCAGCCGCTTTGCTACTACAGTCACTTGCTCAAGCTATTTGGATTTGATCACGAAGCCCTCCAAAACTCGAGACTGGTTTGACCTTGAACCTTCCTACAATCCTCCGCGGAATGTAGACCCCTTTTCTTCAAAAGTTTCCTCTTCAACTGATTGAGGTTATCTTTCCTTCACAGTGAGTGTTGGATTGATTTCCTTCGTAGTGTAAGCTTGAGAATTAATCTTGAATGATCTTTGAGAATATTTCGATTACATTCAAAATATTAGCTTGAATGTTTGTGGTTCGTAATCAAGGTCCTCTTTTCTCGTGAGTCATTCCTCAGCCTATTATAGTGATCTTTCAAAAATCACGCCGTTGAAGAGATAGGCTTATTTTTGAAAGTCACTTGTGGTCGTTGGCTTGTCTTGTTGCGATCCTTGGAGTTGCCACTTCCTCGTATGAATTGTTCTTGACTTTTCGAGTTCGACACGGTGTAGTGCTTCCCATTGGTTTATTTCCTTGCACGCTTCCTCGGGATCGAGCACTTCGAGAAAGGTAACATGGAGGTATTACTTGTTTAAGTAATTCTCTTGATTTACGTGCAATTGATCTCTTTCGATTATCTCGACTTGACCGCATTTCCTTGCTTTCCCCAGGTGACTTAGAGTCGCTTCCAATCATTGGATGACTCTTCCGCACTTCAACTTGAGACTTGGCTATCTTGAGTTGACTTGACCGATACTCTACTCAAATACTTCTTCAATCGAGTTCCCGTCTTCTCTTCTTTGCCATACTCAGCTGTCTTGCAGCGGAGTCTTCCTTCTAGTCTCCAGTTGTCTTCTTGCATGTTTAGGCATAGCTGACTTAACTCAGCTTGACCAGCCCTATTTGTTATAATGCAGTTTACAACAAAAAGAGGGGTGCCAACTTCCTATTCTAAGTTTTACATGGCATTCATCAAAATCTAAACAATAAATTTCCCAACAGGTTGCCCTATAGAGCGACCGGTCGACCTTGAGACAGAAATGTTGTCCAATTTTTTATCGAAAATAAACTCTAAGAAATACTCCGAAAAATAGTAAAAACATTTTAAATCGATCGGAAGTATTTAGACAACATTTAGGGACATTGTTTTGGTTTAAAAACTCATTTTAACAAAATCAACAAAATCATGATAAAAACATTTATCTAATAAACTCCCCCTTTTTGATGATTACAAACCAAAACACTTTTCTCGAGAATGATTTAAAAAACAAAAAAAAAATTCCGGTTTTTCAAGTAAACTATCCGTTAAAAGCATTTCATACAAAGCTCCCCCTATCTATGAGCATATCAACAAACAATTATTATAAGTTAGAAGCACAAGCTATAACAAGCTTATATAAGACGCATATAGACATCATGAGCTAAGAAGCTCCCCCTGTCACAATACTTATAATCTTTTGTAATTAAGCCCATAATATAAGCCATGGACTAGGTATTCTTGGCTATAGAAAGCCATCGCTCATAGCTTTTATTGCGAGCTTTTAATAGCTTCTTTTGGCTAACGAGTCAATTTCCTGTTTCTCCCCCTTTGGAATCATCAAAAAGAATGTTAGAATGGTAAAAACACCATACAAGAATATCAAAGTGCGCCAAAGGGACGGTTTATCAACCGTTGAGCATTTAAAGCAAAAAAATCCAAGGAAAATGGGAGAAATATATCATGAAGAGTTCATACGCTTGTTTTATTAGGCAAAACATGATCTCAATAGATGTTGGAGACTTTTGGAAGCAAGAGAATCATGTAAAAGTTGAAATTTTCATTGCGACATTTCATCGAACACCTTGTGTGCGTGAAAAATAAAGAGGTTGTATATAACCCTTGTAAATGTTTCAAGCCAAAAATTTTATCACCAATTCACCTCAATCATTATACAATACAACATAATAGATAAGCTCATCAAAATCATTTGCAAAAAATATCAAGAAATATACCATAAGGTCATAAACTCAAGGGTTCAACCCAATTGAGCAAAAGAAGAGAAGTTCTTACCATTTGATCGGAAAAGATGAGCCATAATGATGATTATTATGATATATAATGTCCATGTTGTGAAAAAGATGCATAAAAACCATTTTTGAATGAAATATGTGAAAATTTGGCAAAGGGGACGAAAAATGGCCAAAAAAGGTTAAAGTTGCGAATGCTGAAGACAGAACCATTTTAATCCAAGAAATGGTTTAGGGCGACCGGTCGACGTTGAGGGCGACCGGTTGCCCTCAACCCTTTCAGCCCACTGTCTGTCAGTTTTTCCAAAATCCGAATTTTCAACCAAAAATCTGATTTTTCGCCCCTAAGTTTTAAAAACGTGCAAAATACAAACGTAAGCCTCATTCAATATGCATTATGCCTAACCGAGCTCATATCGATGTAAAAGTCTCGGAAGATAGCGGTTTTGTAAAAATGTCCGCTAATTGATCTTGAGGTGGTACAAAAGATATCTCAATTTTTTGTTTTGAAACACAATCCCTTAGAAAATGATGTCGAATCTCAATATGTTTGGTACGATTATGATGAACCGGGTTTTGAGCAATATTAATACCGGATATATTATCACAAAAGATAGGTACGTTTTCAAAAGAGCATTTGTAATCCGCTAAGGTTTGTTTCATCCAAAGAAGTTGAGTACAACAAAAAGCGGCGGAAATATATTCGCCGTAGTTGAAAAGGAAACACTGTTTTGCTTCTTTGAAAACCAAGAAACTAGGCAATCGCTTAAAATTGACATGATCTCGAAGTACTTTTCCGATCATCAATATTTCCCGCATAATCCGAATCACTATAACCTTTAAGAGAAAACTTTTCATATGAGATTCTTTGGGATTGCTTTGAAAACGAGCACATAGGCATACGGCATGAAGAATGTCCTCTACTAGCGGTTAAATAAAGTAAACTACCAATCATACCTCGATACTTTGATTCATCCACGGACTTGCCTTTCTCATCTTTGTCAATTTTGACATTTGTTGCCATGAGAGTAGAGACGGTTCTTCCTTCTTCAATGCCAAACTTTTTCAAAAGTTCTTTTGTGTACTTAGATTGTGAAATGTAAATACCTTCTTGACATTGCTTAATTTGGAGTCCAAGAAAGAAGTTGAGCTCCCTATCATGCTCATTTCAAAATTCTCCTTGCATCAACTTAGAGAATTTCTTGCACAAAGAATCATTAGTAGCACCAAAGATAATATCATCAACATAAATTTGCACAAGTAAGCAATCTTGCCCTTTTTCAAAAACAAAGAGAGTTGTATCAACTTTACCTCTTATAAAACCATTTTGTAAAAGAAAAGAGCTAAGTCTATCATACCATGCACGGGGTGCTTGTTTTAAACCATACAAGGCCTTTTTTAGTTTATAAACATCATTAGGCCTAGAAAATTTTCAAACCCGGAGGTTGTTTTACATAGACTTCTTCTTGAATAATACCATTTAAGAAAGCGGATTTAACATCCATTTGGTAAAGTTTGAAATTTTAAAACAAGAATAGGCAAGTAAAATACGAATAGCTTTTAAACGTGCTACGGGTGCAAAAGTTTCATCATAGTCAATACCTTACTTCTTCTTGACAATACCCTTGAGCTACTAACCTTGCCTTATTTCGAACAATGTTGCCTTGATCATCAAGTTTGTTCCGAATATCCATTTTGTACCAATGATAGTTTGAGATGGAGGACAAGGTACTAATTCCCATACATCATTTCTTTCAAATTGATTTAGCTCTTCTTGCATTTCTAAGAACCAATCCTCATCCTCAATGGCCTCTTTAGCATTTTTCGGCTCTTTTTGAGAAATAAGAGCTTTCTCGCAAATTTTCTCCGGGTCATCACTTTGTCAAGGGATCACCAATAATAAGATCTTTTGGGTGATCTCCTTAAATTTCAATGCAACGGGAAGGTCCGAGATATCACCTCTATCTTCTTGAGGGCCATTTGAAGTGGACGGTTGATCATTTGATATAGATGGTTGATTATCAATTTGAACAATTTGTTCAATAATATCCTCTTCATCACTTTCATCATTAGGTATTCTTTCAACTCCCGAAGCTTCATTGAATTTAACATGGATGGATTCTTCAACAACTCCACTAGTCTTATTGTAAACCCGATATGCTTTGCTTTTTGTTGAATATCCCATGAATATCCCTTCATCGGCCTTAGGATCAAGTTTGTCCAATTGATCCTTGGTATTCAAAATAAATCATTTACAACCAAATATCTTGAAATAACTAATATTTGGAGTTCTACCTTTCCAAAGCTCATATGGAGTTTTATTCATTTTAGGATGAATATAAACTCGATTAATGACATAGCAAGCGGTACTTACGGCTTCGCCCAAAAATATTTTGGAAGTGAAAATTCATTGAGCATGGACCGACTCATCTCTTGTAATGTCCGATTTTTCCTTTCAGTTACTCCATTTTGTTGAGGTGTCCTTGGAGCCGAGAAATTATGAGCATATCCTTTGGTTTCACAAAAGACTCTAAATTCACCATCAAATTCTCCACCTCGATCGCTTCGAATAGACTTAATAGTGTCTTCCTTTTCATTTTCAATGAGTCTACACAACTTAACAAACTCATTAACGGCATCGCTTTTATTGGTAAGAAAAAGACCCCAAGTATATCTAGAAAAATCATCGACGATAACAAAAGTGTAATGTTTTCCACTTAGACTAGTCGTACCAATATCCCCATACAAATCAAGGTGAAGCATTTGTAGGAGTTTGGTTGTGGAAATTTCGTTTTTGGGCTTAAAACTACTTTTAACTAATTTGTTCTTTTGACGAGTGTCACATAAGCCAAGATTTTCAAAATTCAATTTGGGTAGTCCTTTCACATGTTGGTTTTTGTAAATATTTTTCAAATTCTTGTATCCAACATGTCCAAGTCGCCTATGCCATAAACTAGTTAAATCATTATTGGCGACTAAACAAGAAACATTTTGACTAACCAAATCACTTGTACAAATTTTGTAAAGATTTTCTATTTGCTTCACAGATAATTTCACCCTTTTTAAGTATAAGACATTTTTCTTTATTAAAGGAGACATCATAATTTGAATCACAAAGTTGGCTAACACTTATCAAATTAAACTTAAGCCCTTCAACTTAAAGAACATTACTAAGAGATAAAGAAGAGTTACCAATTTCTCCATTTCCAATAATTTTTCCTTTGCCATTGCCGAACATGACCATACCTTCTTCTTGGAGCTTGATGTTGGTAAAAAGTTCTCTCCTCCCGGTCATATGGCGTGAACATCCGCTTTCCACGAGCCATTTTGAATCTTCCATTGTTGTTATAGCCCCTATTACCTACAAAAGAATTTCTTTTAGGTACCCTATAATTTTGGGGTCCATGGGGGTTAGTCTTGAGACCTTTGGGTCTCCAAACATGTCTTGAGCTATTTCTCAATTTGCAATTATTAGCATAATGTCCAACTTTGCCGCAATAAAAACAAGTAGGAGTATTATAATTATTAGCACGTACAAAAGTCGGACCTTGGTTATTTTACTTAAAAAGACTTTGAAATGGCTTGTAACCAAGTCCCAATTGGAATGCTCACCTCTTTGTGCATCTAAGATTTTTGTGACTTTATCCGTGCTTATGTTAAAACGATGCACATCATTTTTCAAACATTCAATATCTTTTGTGAGCGATTCCTTTTCGGTTTCAAGAGAATGAACTCTAGTAAGAGTAAGAGCATGAGCTTTGTCTAGAGATTCATAAGAGGTGAATAATTTTTCTTTTTCAATCTTAAGCTCCTTATGCTCCTTTTTCAAATTTTTGTATTTAACAATTAAATTTTGAAACTCAATTTGCAATTCATCAAAATCACATTGCAAGTCATCAACTATGGAGTAAGTAGAGGAATTAGAGTGTACCTCATTGTTTTCATCGTCTATGGCCATGAGACCGTGTTCGGTTTCTCCTTCCTCATCGGTTGTTTCGAGTAGTTCATCCCATGTTTTGACCTCCGCATTTAGAGCCTTCTTTTTTGTGAAAGGCTTCTTTCTCTTTTGCTCCTCTTCATCGAGCTTTGGGCAATCGGCAATGAAGTGCCCGGGTTTTCCGCATTTAAAGCAAGCATTATCTCTTGGTTTTCTTGCTTTATTTTTATTAACAAATTTCGCAAATTTTCGAACAAGTGCGGCCGTCTCCTCATCATCATCATCATCATTATCATAGTATGCATTATTAGAGGAGGAAGCAAGACCTTTAGGAATAATTTGCATACCCGATTGATTTGTGGATGGTTTGGAATTTTTCTCTCCTTGAGATAGACTTCATAGATGAGTAGATTTCCAATAAGCTCGTCAAACCGAGTGTCTCAAGATTTTGTGCCTCCGTGATTGTCGTTACTTTTTTGGACCATGAGCCGGGAAGAGCATTCAATACCTTGGTCACCTTGTCTTCTTCGGAAATGACTTTGCCAAGGGCCACAAGAGGATTGACAATATTGTCAAGCCTTTCTACCATCTTGGAGATGCTTTCGCCATCATACATGTTAAAGTTTTTGAAGTCTTTAACAAGCATGGTCTTTCTTGCTTGCTTGACTTTCTTAGTCCCTTCATAGATTGTCTCCAATTTTTCCCAAACCTCATGTGCCGACCTTATGCCTCTTATGCGATTGTACTCGGTGGCGGTAAAAGAACAATGCAAAATATTTAAGGCCTTACCGTTTAGAGAGAAAGCCTTTTTGTCGTTTTCATCAAACTCCTTGAAAGGTTTAGGAGCCAAGGTGCCATCCTCCGATTTCTTTGTTGGTTGATCAACTCCT
Organism: Rehmannia glutinosa; assembly: GCA_016081115.2. Taxonomy (NCBI): domain Eukaryota; kingdom Viridiplantae; phylum Streptophyta; class Magnoliopsida; order Lamiales; family Orobanchaceae; genus Rehmannia; species Rehmannia glutinosa. The sequence continues at coordinate 214,266 of JABTTQ020000547.1, read as the reverse complement.
TCAATGACCACATTCCAAATGTCAAACCCGCACCCTTATATGAAGCACTCCATACGGTCTTTCCAAAATGCGTAGTTGTTGGCGTCGAATAGTGGTGGCTTATTGGTGGAGGCGCCGGTGGTGAGATGAGCATCATTTGTAGCCATGGATCTTTCCTCTTTACTCGGAACGAGCTAGCCAAAGAGTATGGCTCTGATACCACTTGTTAGTCCAAGTGGCTACAATAATCTAGAGGGGGGTGAATAGATTATCCCGGTTTTTCAGATTTTGCCCTCTTTTTCGAAAAACTCAAGCAAAGATGAAATGCTAAATGCGGAAAGTAAATAGCACACGTCGATTTATAGTAGTTCAACCCACCTAGGGCCTAATCTACTACCACCCCAAAGATATCCTGGATGGATTTCAAAAAAAAAAAGATTTTATTAATTTACCAAAAATTAATACAACACCTTGAGGATTACCACAACCCTCTTTCACCACCTTGAGGATTACCACAACCCTCTTACAACACCTTTGAAGATTACCATAACCTTCAAACACCTATCACCTAGATCACCCAAGTGTATTCTTACCACAAGAATACTCACAAGGATGTATTGTGTTGAATGATGACCAAAATCAAGATTACAACTCAATAATGATTGATACAATATGAGTACAAGTGTAATCAAGAATTGAAAGTCAGGACCTCAAATTTGTGCAAGTGAAAGTGCTTAGGCTAATACAACAAGATATATGAAAGTGTTTGCTCAATTGCTCTTTGCTTGTATATTGTGTTGTATCTTGTTGCTTGAATGAAGCCTCTATTTATAGGAGAGGACTTGGCTTTCATTTCCAGACATTGGCTCCTCCTTGGGGAGTGATTTCTTTGCAAAAGAAACCATTTAAAATGATCAATATAGCTGTTAGAAATCAATCCCACAAAATAAGGAAAAGTCTGCTCCTGAAACGCAATGGATTGTTTGCTGATAAACATGGGGTTCGACCGGTCGCGCAGAGATAGAAGATTTGAAAAACACATTGAAAATTACAATAGGGCAACCGGTCGACATGGGCTTCGATCGGTCGACCTTTGTCTCAACCGGTCCCCTAAAGCAAAATGCAAGGTCCGAAGTTTCTATAAGAGAGCCAAGCTTGTGCACGGTCGACAGGGGTGTCGACGGTCGACGGACTCGACCGACTCGACCCCCTGGCCGACCGACGACTGTCCAATTTCATCTCGGGTTCATTTTCTGTTTCAAACGTGCTCTTCGTGCGGGTTGCCCTATAGAGCGACGGTCGACCTTGAGAGACAAAATGTTGTCCAATTTTTATCGAAAATAAACTCTAAGAAATACTCAAAAAATAGTAAAAACATTTTAAATCGATCGGAAGTATTTAGACAACATTTAGGGACATTGTTTTGGTTTAAAAACTCATTTTAACAAAATCATCAAAATCATGATAAAAACATTTATCTAACATTGCCTTCTTTGGGTAGTTGTGATATCTCTGAGTGTAGTGTCTAGGTGTATATGTGTGCTGATGAAAGCTCTTATACCTTTGGAATGGCCTTTGCTGAGTTCTAGGCCTCTGCCATTTTGGCTTATATTCCATAGGTCTTTGCTGATAGTTCATATTATTCCAATCAGCTTGGCTTGGGTATTTTCTACCATTCCCTTCATATGTATTTCTTTTATAGAACTTCTGGGTTTTTGGTAGCTCTGTTTTCTTCTTTCTGAGTATTTCTGTATGGAGTTTCTTTGAGGAACTCGACTGGATTTCTTCTCGCTTGTCCTCTCAGACACTCAATCTGGCCGTTTTCCTTTTCCTTTATAAATCAAGGCCAGGTTTGTTTGTAATTGTGCTTTGGGATAAATGTGTGTGCACCATTTGGAGTTTTGGATTTTGAGATACTTCATTGCTAGGATATCCTTTTTCCAAAATCACTTTTGGAGTTTGACATAGCACGAGAGAATTAAATCCTAAGCCTGTCTTGTCTCCACATTCTCTTTGACTCATAATAAGATCATCCAATGATTTAGATGCCTTATTGAATGAGGCAATCACATTTTTGAGGTCATTTTCCCTCTTTTCTATAGTAGTTATTTCGCTATTAGCTTAGCATTTTCGATCTTTAAACTTTCATTCTCATCACTATTTGACTTAGAGTACTCGGCTCCTTAGTCACCGGTGTGAGTTTTAACTTTTGAGTAGGTCTGTTTTCCTCATTTAGTAGTGTGTGTGAGGATTTAATGTGTTCAAAGTCTTTCATCATTTTGCCTAATGAATCATAAAGATCAGTGGGTGATGAAGTGTGTGTGTCACGATCACTCTCACTAGAATCGAGTGTGTGATGAGTTAGAGTGTACGTCATCTTCTTGGTCGAGTTGATCTTGTTCCTTGGCCATCAAACGGATCAAGGCTTCTTCTTCGAGTCACTTGAGTAGCCACTTCACTACTCTCTCAATCGGATGTGTCTCTTGACTTGGCTGTCTCGGCGATCTGCACCAACATTGCCTTTTTCTTTTCTTGTCTTCTTTCTCTCAAGACCTTTCTTTCTTCTTCATTCCTGTATTTGTTGACTACGGATATGGGCAATCAATGGCATATTGACCTGGTTGTCTGTTCAGGCATAGATTTTCAACCTTTTGATCACTCTTTCCATTCTCGGGGATTGTCGGCCTTTGATATTCACTTTTTGATGCTCTGTTCTCTTCGTTGGCCTATCTTCCCTTGACTTGGAGGAGCCGAGTGTCTTCCGGAGGATTCGCCCTTGCCTCTCTTGTAGTTCTTATTGAAGAACTTATTAAACCTTTTGACCATCGTGGGCTATTTCCTCTTGGTCAATTACTTCTTTTGACCTCGACTCTCTTGCCATCCTTAACAATTAGAGCGGTTTGTTTGGGTACAACTGTCTCTTCCAGTCTTTTCTTCTCACTCAAATTGTAGGCTTTGAGATCCGAGAATAGCTCATGGTTGGATGTCTTGGATAGGTCCATGGAGTGTCTCATGCCCATGACTTTCATATCCCACTCGGTTGGGAGATTTCTTAGAATCTTCATACACATTTCTTTACTCGTGTATATTCTTTTCCAAGTGCGGATAGCTCGTTGGTAATTTACGTGAACCGAGCATCCGGTTGATCCAGGGTCTATCCTGCGATCATTTTGAAATTTTCAATTTACAGACAGCTACGACTCTTGATAATTTATTTTCCTTGATTTGCTCACGAGCCTTCACAAATCAATGTTAGCTTGTCCCATATTTCTTTAGCCGTTTTGCATGATTTGACTTTATTGAACATGGCTTTGTCAAGGTTTTGTAAAGAATATCCTTGGCCACATTGTCCAAGTTATATCTTTTTCGGTCATCATTTGTCCATTCAAATCTTGGTTTTTCAACCATGACTAGTCCGGGAGCAACATCCTCTTCACCTTCAAATGCAGCTCTCCTTACAAATTGTGTTCACTTTTAAAATTTGCGGTGGCCCATCCTCTATCACTATCCACATCTCATCATGTAATCTTTGATAGATGAGCCTGCATGCGAATTTTCCAATCATCGAATTCTTCAATTGTGAACATAAGGATGCGTGTCAAATTTGCTTCCATGCTAATAACTTTTAATGATAAAAAGAGTTTTGAAGAACTTAAGTACTAAAACGGACTTTGAAAAATTTGGAGATCTAGTTCAAACCGAACTCACGGAAAGCTCAATGAACCAACCGCTCTGATACCACTTGTAGGTCCCAAGGGGTGTGAGTGTAAGGTTTAGAAGGGGGGGTTGAATAAACCTTACCAACTTTTCGATTTAGTCCTTTTAAATATTCAGAGTTAATACTTCACAAATGAGTCCTTGATGGACATCTAAGTTAGTTAATCGGCATAGTTAGTTACTCAACAGACTGACTCGAGTTTGTTGATAGAATAACTCAAATTGTTTTGACTAAAGACTTAACTCGATTGTGATTTGTTTTTAGCGGAAGACTTTACACCCTTAACTTTGGTTTAGTACTTAGAGATTATCGGTGGATAGCAAATTTATCAAAAGAGTTAAATAAATAAGATGCGGGGAATTAAAGTGTTGAAATGTAAATGACACGATAAGTTTTTATAGAGGTTCAAGATGGGGTAATTCTTCTACTCCTCTCTTCTCCAACTCCCGGAGGAATCCACTAGGTATTGATCAAGATACAAAGTGGTAGCAGTCCGGATACAAGTCTTGATCACACAAATGACTTGATCCTTTGGGACTCGATGCCTGAGATGCCTTGGTCACGCATTGGCTTCTCGACGACTCGGCTTCTTCACAATGCAGCTGCCTTGCTACTACAGCCCACTTGCTCAAGCTCTTTGGATTTGATCACGAAGCCCTCCAAACACTTGAGACTGGTTCGACCTTGAACCTTCCTACAATCCTCCGTGGAATGTAGACCCTTGATTCTTCAACAATTTCCTCTTCAACCGATTGAAGTTATCTTTCCTTCACAAGTGAGTGTTGGATTGATTTTCTTCGTAATGTAGGCTTGAGGATTAATCTTGAATGATTTGAGAATATTTTTGGTTACAGTTCAAATATTTACTTGAATGTTCGTGGTTCAGTAACCTTCTCTCGAGTCATTCCTCGGCCTTTTATAGTGATCTTTCAAAAATCGCCCGTTGAAGAGATAGGCTTATTTTTTAAAGTCACTTGTGTGTAAGTCCAAGCGGCTACGATAATCTAGAGGGGGTGAATAGATTATCTCCATCTTTTCGATTTCGCCCTCTTTTAACAATCGAATGCTCAAACAAAATAATGAAGGTGCGGAATGTAAACAACACACGCGATTTAAAGAGGTTCAACCCACCTAGGGCCTAATCCTCTACCACCCCAAGATATCCGGGATGGATTTGAAAGAAAAAGAATTTTATTAATTACCAAAATTAATACAAATTCAACTTACAACACCTAGAAGAGCACCACACTCTTCTTCAACACCACCTTTGAGATTACCACAATCTCATTTGAAGATTACCACAATCTCCAAACGGCACCTTATGAAGATTACCACAATCTTCACCCTTGAAGAGCACCACACTCTTCAACACCTCTACAAGAAGATTACCACAATTTTCTTACACCTAACACCTAGTTCACCCAAGTGTGTTCTTACCACAAGAACACTCACAAGGATATCTTGTGTTTGAATGACAACCACAAATTCAAGATTACAACTCGATAATTGATAATACAATAGAGTGCAAGTGTAATCAAGAAAAGCCTAGACCTCAAGGATGTGAAAGTGAATAGCTAGGCAAATTACAACAAGAAATAAGACAATGTAAGAACAAGTATATTCTTGAGTGTATCTTGTTGTGTTGTAGTTTTCTCTCTTGTTGTGTTGCTTCAATTCTTCCTCTATTTATAGGAGATGATTGATACTTGATAGGCTCCTCTTGGAATCTGATTTCTACAAAAAAATTGCAATTAAAATCAAGATTATAGCTGTTAGAAATCAATCCCACAATTTAGGGAAAAGTTGTCTGCTGCACAACGGTTAGAATTTTGCTGTCAAAGCATAGGGCGACCGGTCGCACAGAAATAGAAGTTTGAAAATGAGAATACACATTTACACAGGGCGACCGGTCGACGTAGGGTTCGACCGGTCGTCCCTGACTTCAACCGGTCGCACAACCTCAAAAACGAAGGGCAAATGTTCTGTTTCAATTTTTGCTCCCAGTGCACGGCCGCCCAAGGGGTCGACGGTCGACGCGACGCTCACCGCGGTTGCCCTATAGGGCGACCGGTTGCCCTGACCATTTTCTGCAAACATGAATTTTTCTGTTTTTCTCAACTTTCAGGTACGGGTTGCCCTATACGGCGACCGGTTGACCTCAAAACAAAAGTGTTGTCCAATTTTATATCGAAAATAGACTTCAAGAAATACTCCGAAAAATAGTGAAAACATTTTAGACCGATCGGGAGTATTAGGACAACATTTAGAAAACATTGTTTTGGTGTAAAAATACATTAACAGAAAATCATTAAAAGTGTTGTCCAATTTTGTCGAAAATAAAACTTGAAGAAATACTCCGGAAAATATTAAAACCATTTTGAATCATTTAGGAGTATTTGGACAACCTTTAAAACCATTGTTTTGGTGTAAAATCAAAATCATCAAAATCATGATAAAACCATTTATCAAACAATCTCCCCCTTTTTGATGATTACAAACCAAAACAATTTTAACGAGGTCGATTTTGAAAACAAAACAATTTTACTCTTAAAGAGAACTATCCGTTGTGAGCGACAAAATTCCATGCAATAAAAACGCAAGGATGGGAGTAGAGATATTCAAATACATATAACAAATGCTCCCCCTATCAACATGCACAACAAGAGTTATAAAGAAGCAACTAAATCAAAAGCTAAAGGCTTAGCTTTTCAATATTGAGCTTAAGTATCAAAACTTAAAAGCTCCCCTGTTAAAGAGACATCGTTAGAAACATATATAGGTCCATACTACAACAAATGGACTAAGAAACATATACAACCACAATATACCAAGAGTGGACAAAATATGATCCACAACTTATGACTTTCAATAGCCACAACATGACTTTCAATAACCGCAACTTATAGCTTCTTTTCGTTAAGCTTTTCTTAGCTTCTTATGAGCTAATGAGCTTATAACCTGTTTCTCCCCTTTGGAATCATCAAAAAGAATGTTAGCACGATAAATACATCATATATTCTTATCAAAGTGCGCAACAAAACCGATGTATCGAGCTCATTGAAGCTAATAAACCAAATAAGGAGGTAAAAGTCGAATCATACGACTTGAAGAAGCTTATGAAAACTCATTTGATAAACGAAACATGATCTCTATAAATATATAAGATTTTTGAAATCGAGAGAATCATGTAGGTGATGAATTTTTCATTGAAACGTTTTATCGAACACTTGGCGGGCCAAAAATTTAGAAAGATATATATAACCCTTGTAAATGAAATCAAGCCAAGTTTTTCATCACCAAATTCAATTTAACAAATATCATTCATCAACAATCAATAAGCTCATCCCAAACATATATGAATTACATCAAGAAAAATACATATAAGCCACAAACTCATGGTTCTACCCAATTGAGCTAAAGAAAATGAAATTCTTACCATTCAATCGGAAAAGACGAGCAATGATGATGATAGTCGAGCTAGATAATCCCCAAAATATATAATTCATGCATCAAAACTCATTTGAAGTAAATTGTGTGAAATTTGCAAAGGGGACGAAAAATGGCCAAAATGTGTCATCAAAGTGACGAATGCGTCAAGATGAACCAATATAATCCAAGATTTTGCTTAGGGCGACCGGCCGAGGTTGAGGGCGACGGTCGAGGTTGAGGGACCCGGTTGCCCTCAACCCTTTCGACCCCACCTGTCTCTCGCTTTTTGAAAAATCCGAATTTTCAACCAAAAATCCAATTTTTACCTAAGTTTTAAAAACGTGCAAAATGCAAACAAGGACCTCATTCAATATACATTATGTCATGATCAAGCTCAAAATGAGGTAAAATACTCGGCGGTTAACGATCAAAAAGTCCATGAGTTATCCTTGAGACGGAATTAAACACATCTCAAGTTTTTGTTAAAAATCACAATCCCTTAAAAATATATCGAATCTCAATATGTTTAGTTCGATTATGACGAACCAAATTTTTAATACGAATAACCGTATATTAGATACCGAACTTGTTATCCCGAAAAAATAAGAACGTTTTAAAGCTTTGGATACAACAAGTCATAAGAAGAAGTGTCTTTCAAATATTTGAAAATTTCTTTTAATGGCACTTTAATGAGATTCGTTGGGATAGTTTTTTTAAGTCGAGCATATAGACATAAGGCATATGGAATGTCGAGTCCATAGGAATAATACAAGAAAACATACCTCGAATTTGTTTGTCAACCGACATGCCTTTCTCAACCTTTGTCAATCTTTAGCCATAGAGGTTGAGATAGTTTTTCTTTCTTCAATGCCTAACTCCTTCAAGAGTTCTTTTGAAATATAACCATCTTCTTGGCATTGAATAATTTGAAGTCCAAGCGATAAATTGAGCTCCCTCATCATGCTCATCTCGAGTTCACCTAGTATCAACTTAGAAAAATATCTTGCACAAATATTCATTAGTAGCACCAAAAATATTCTCATAAATATGCACAAGTTTAAACAACCTTGCCCTTTTTCACAAACAAAGAGAGTAGTATCAACTTTACCTTTTGTAAAATCATTTAGCAAAAATAGCTAAGTCTATCATACCATACACGGGGTACTTGTTTAAACCATACAAGGCCCAAAAAAAATCATTTGGCCTAGAAAAATTTTAAACCCCGGAGGTTGTTTTACATAGACTTCTTCTTGAATAAAACCATTGAGAAAATTGGATTTAACATCCATTTGGTAAAGTTTGAAATTTTCTTAGAACAAGAATGGGCAAGTAAAATGCAAATAGCTACTAAATGTGCTATGAGTGCAAATGTTACATCAAAATCAATTACCTTCTTCTTGAAAATACCTTCGAGCTACTAACCTCGCCTTAGTTCGACCAATGTTGCCTTGGTCATCGAGTTTGTTCCGGAATACCCTTTTTGTCTTCTTCATCATAGGGCATCCAATTGATCTAATACCATTTTGAGGTAACTAATATTTGGAGTACTTCATTTCTCATCTACACAACTTAACAAACTCATTAACGGCATCGCTTATATAAGCAAGAAAAAATAGTCCAAGTGTAAAAACATGCCTCAATCATCAATCACAAAAATATCTTGCATAAGAACATAGTAGAAATCGACACTATATATATATATATATAGATCATGAAGCAAGAAACACATACTATGCATTTAGAATATCATCAAGAGACTAATAAATCATGCAAGTTCAAAATAAGCTTAAGAAAGCTACAAAAAGTCTCTTTTGAAATTTGAGAATCCGATAGCATATAATTGAGACCTTATTTAAAAGAAGTATTTGAACAAGAGTTGATACGGCAAATATGTGCAATCAAATATCGAATAGTGCCTTTCAAAAAATCTAAAAATCCTCTTAATGACACTTGTATGAAATACTATGAAAAACAAGCACATAGGCACATGACAATACATATATCGAGTCTATAAGAGTAAGAATAACACAAGTAAACGTCCTCGATAATTTATGCCTTTCTTGACAAATAATGACATAAATGGCCATTTGTGAAAATATGTAAATCCTACACAATTCTTAAAACAATTCTAGCACAAATCATAATGATAAAAGTGTAGGCTAAGATATATCACAAGTAAGCTCATGCCAAAAAAATCCATAAGAAATGATAACACACTTTAGTCTACAAAAATGCTCAAGAGTTTTAAAAACATCATATAAGGTCTTCTTTTTCAAAAATATTTTAAAAGCACAAGTATATATTGAAGACCTTAATTAAAATACATGAAAACTCATTTTGCAAGTAGGACACAAATAAAAACATGCATAATAGACAAATAAAATGCATATTTAATTAGGGAGATACGGTTTACCAATTATGCCGTTTCCATGGGTTTTTCCATTGTTGATGATATTTTCCTTTTGAAAATCTTCATGTTGATAGTAATCTCTCCAATTACTCCATCTCCAAAATTTTTGTCCTTCCCATTGTTGATGGTCTCTTCTTCTTTGAAAATCATCTTGTCTTTGCCATTTCCAAGGATTGTGTTCTTCCCATTTTTGATTATATCCTCTTCTTGAAATTGGCTTTGTCGAACATAGTTTCTCCTTCTTTGATCACATGAAACGGTCATTTGATGTCTTCTTGGCGGTATAAATTTTCTTCGATCATTATTTCACGGGTACCTAATATGACATTGTTTTGTGGTACCCTCATGTGTTTGGGTCCTTTGGGATTAGTCTTGAGACTTTTAGGTCTCCAACAATAATTAGAGCTATTTCTAGCCCGACAAGTATTTACCGTATGACCCTTTTTACCGCAATAAAAGCATGTAATAATTCTAGGAGCATAATGACCAACGTGCTTAGAGACTTGATTCTTTTTCATGTGATTGACACCCTTAGGCTTATGATCAAGTTCTAATTTCGAATTATTACAACAATCAACAATATTGGTTATTCTATCTGACTTTTCAAGTTGGATTTAGATAAGTCATTTTTCAAGCAATTTATATCCTCAACAAGAGTACTATTTTCTTTCTCAAGGTTTCTAACCTTGTCAAGAGTGGTGGTGTGAGCACATGATAGTGATTCATAGGAAGTAAATAAACTATCCTTATCATTTTTCAAAACAATGAATTCCTTTTTCAAATTTTTGTATTTAACAAGTAAGTTTTGGAATTCATCTTGTAGCTCATCATAATCATTTTGCAAGTCACTATATTCATTTTGCAATTCATTGTCATAAGAAGTAGAGGGTTTAGAACTTACCTCATTTTCTTCTTTGATGCCCATGAGGCATTGTTCAACTTGTTCATCATGGGAGGTTGTAGAAGGCTTATCCCATGTTGTTGAATTTGATGTTGTATCCATTTGTGAAGTAGATGCTTTTGAGTTGCTCCTTTCATTTGCATATACTTCATAGATGGCTTCTAATTTTGCCATACTTCATGTGCCGATCGAATACCTACAACATGATCAAATTCCAAAGTGGTAAGTGAACAATGTAAAATATTAAGAGCTTTACCATTTAAGGAGATGATTTTCTTCTCTTCATCATTGAGCTTTTTGAAGCCTTTTGAGGTGTGTGGTGTATCTTTCATCGGAATGGATTCTCCATTGATGACGGTGTTCCAAATATCGAACCCGCAACCTTGTAAATAGCATTCCATTCTTTCTTTCCAAAATATAAAATTTTTGGAATCAAACCGAGGTGGCTTGGTGGTGGAGGTGCCGGAAAGTTGAGCTTCGTTCGTAGCCGACGATCGTTTCTCTTCACTCGCGATGTGAAACGAGCTTGCCAAAGAGTTTGGCTTTGATACCACTTGTAAGTCCAAGCGGCTACGATAATCTAGAGGGGGGGTGAATAGATTATCTCCATCTTTTCGATTTCGCCCTCTTTTAACAATCGAATGCTCAAACAAAATAATGAAGGTGCGGAATGTAAACAACACACGTCGATTTAAAGAGGTTCAACCCACCTAGGGCCTAATCCTCTACCACCCCGAAAGATATCCGGATGGATTTCGAAAGAAAAAGAATTTTATTAATTACCAAAATTAATACAAATTCAACTTACAACACCTAGAAGAGCACCACACTCTTCTTCAACACCACCTTTGAGATTACCACAATCTCACTTGAAGATTACCACAATCTCCAAACGGCACCTTATGAAGATTACCACAATCTTCACCCTTGAAGAGCACCACACTCTTCAACACCTCTACAAGAAAGATTACCACAATCTTCTTACACCTAACACCTAGTTCACCCAAGTGTGTTCTTACCACAAGAACACTCACAAGGATATCTTGTGTTTGAATGACAACCACAAATTCAAGATTACAACTCGATAATTGATAATACAATAGAGTGCAAGTGTAATCAAGAAAAGCCTAGACCTCAAGGATGTGAAAGTGAATAGCTAGGCAAATTACAACAAGAAATAAGACAATGTAAGAACAAGTATATTCTTGAGTGTATCTTGTTGTGTTGTAGTTTTCTCTCTTGTTGTGTTGCTTCAATTCTTCCTCTATTTATAGGAGATGATTGATACTTGATAGGCTCCTCTTGGAATCTGATTTCTACAAAAAAATTGCAATTAAAATCAAGATTATAGCTGTTAGAAATCAATCCCACAATTTAGGGAAAAGTTGTCTGCACGCACAACTTGTTAGAATATTCTTTGTCAAAGCATAGGGCGACCGTCGCACGAAATAGAAGTTTGAAAATGAGAATACACATTTACACAGGGCGACCGGTCGACGTAGGGTTCGACCGGTCGTCCCTGACTTCAACCGGTCGCACAACCTCAAAAACGAAGGGCAAATGTTCTGTTTCAATTTTTGCTCCCAGGTACCGGTCGCCCAAGGGGTCGACCGGTCGACGCCCACCGGTTGCCCTATAGGGCGACCGGTTGCCCTGACCATTTTCTGCAAACATGAATTTTTCTGTTTTTCTCAACTTTCAGGTACGGGTTGCCTATCTATACGGCCGGTTGACCTCAAAACAAAAGTGTTGTCCAATTTTATATCGAAAATAGACTTCAAGAAATACTCCGAAAAATAGTGAAAACATTTTAGACCGATCGGGAGTATTAGGACAACATTTAGAAAACATTGTTTTGGTGTAAAAATACATTAACAGAAAATCATTAAAAGTGTTGTCCAATTTTGTCGAAAATAAAACTTGAAGAAATACTCCGGAAAATATTAAAACCATTTTGAATCATTTAGGAGTATTTGGACAACCTTTAAAACCATTGTTTTGGTGTAAAATCAAAATCATCAAAATCATGATAAAACCATTTATCAAACATTGTGGTCGTTGGCTTGTCTTGTTGCGGTCCTTGGAATTGCCACTTCATCGTATGAATTGTTCTTGACTTTTCGAGTTCGACATGGTGCAGTGCTTCCCATTGGTTTATTCCTTTTGCACGCTTTTGGGGTGAGCACTTCGAGAAAGGTAGTATGGAGGTATTACTTGTTTAAGTAATTCTCTTGATTTACGTGCAACGGATCTCTTCCAGATTATCTCGACTTGATTTGCATTTCCTTGCTTTCCCCAGGTGACTTAAAGTCGACTTCCAATCATTGGATGACTCTTCTTGTCTCACTTCAACTTGAGACTTGGCTATCTTGATTGACTTGATGATACTCTACTGTTTGCATCTCACCGCTTCTTCTTGATCGAGTTCCCGTCTTCTCTTCTTTGCCATACTCGGTGTCTTGCAATGAGTCTTCCTTCTAGTCTCCGGTTGTCTTCTTGCATGTTTAGGCATAGCTGACTTAACTCAGCTTGACCAGTCCTATTTATTACAATGCAGTTTACAACGAAAATGGGGTGCCAACTTCCTATTCTAAGTTTTACATGGCATTCATCAAAATCTAAACAATAAATTTCCCAACAATTTTTATTAAAAAAAGTATCACCTTTTATTAAAAAAAGTATCACATGTTATTAAAAAAAGTATCATTTCTTATTAATAAAGTATCACATTTTATTAAAAAAATATCATTTCGTATTAAAAAGGTATCACTTATTATTAAAATAAATATTACTTCGTTATTAAAAAATATCACTTTTTTAAGAAAAGTATCAATCATACCATGAAAAGTATACGTTTTTAAAGTATCATTTCTTTGGGTATTTGTTTTCTGAATAATTTGGATTTTGTGAATTTTTATATGTAAAATGTGTGTATAGAGAGAGGGACAAGAGGAGAGAGAGAAAGGACCAAGTGAAGAGAGAGTAAGGGTGGACCAATAAGATGAGAGAGAAATAAGGGAACAATTAGAAAACACGTGTGTGAGAGAGAGAAAGAGAGAGAGAGAGAGAGAGAGAGAGAGAGAGAGAGAGAGAGTAGGAGGGGGGACCAATGAGAGGAGAAAAAATAGGGAGGATGGGACCCTGTGAGGATCCATCTCACGGATTTGAACCCCTGAGACGGTCTCACATAAATTTTTGTTAAAAGTAGGAGATCTCTTATGAGACCGTCTCACGGATCTAGATCCGTGACACGGAGCTCCAAACCCAAAACCCGAATCCGCTGCCAAACTCAAAGCCAAAACTCACTGCCAAGCCCTTTTTTCTCACGCTCTCTCTCTCTCTCTCTCTCTCTCTCACACACACACACACACATTCAATAGGAAAAAATGGAGCAACCATATCTTGTAAGTCCAAGCGGCTATGATAATCTAGAGGGGGGGGTGAATAGATTATCTCCATCTTTTCGATTTCGCCCTCTTTTTTGAACCGAATGCTCAAAGACAATAATAAAGGTGAGGAATGTAAACAACACACGTCGATTTATAGAGGTTCAACCCACCTAGGGCCTAATCCTCTACCACCCCAAGATATCCGGATGGATTTCAAAAGAAAAAGATTTTATTAATTTAGCACAAATAATACAACACCAACTTACAACAACACCTTGAAGAGCACCACACTCTTCTTCAACACCACCTTTGAGATTACCACAATCTCACTTGAAGATTACCACAATCCCCAACGGCACCTTTTGAAGATTACCACAATCTTCAACCTTGAAGAATACGAAATTCTTCAACACCTCAACAAGAAGATTACCACAATCTTCTTACACCTAACACCTAGATCACCCAAGTGTGTTCTTACCACAAGAACACTCACAAGGATATCTTGTGTTGAATGATTACCCAAATTCAAGATTACAACTCGATAATTGATAATACAATAGAGTGCAAGTGTAATCAAGAAAAGCCTAGACCCCAAGGATGTGAAAGTGATAAGCTAGGCAAATTACAACAAGAAATAAGACAATGTAAGAACAAGTGTATTCTTGAGTGTATCTTGTTGTGTTGTAGTTTTCTCTCTTGTTATGTTGCTTCAATTCTTCCTCTATTTATAGAAGATGTCTTGTACATGATAGGCTCCTCTTGGGGACATGAATTCTGTAAAAAATTGCAAGACAATTGAAAAAAAGAGCTGTTAGAAATCAATCCCACAAATTAAGGAAAAGATGTCTGCCTGCACAACGGTTACATTTTTGTTGTCAAACTTAAGGGCGACCGTCGCGCACTATTAAGTTAAGAAAAGAACGCAAAAAAAATCAACGGGAGACGGTCCGGGGGTCGACCGTGCACGCCTCTAGGGTGCAACCGGTCGCCCACCATGGTGACCGGTCCCCCGACTCATTTGGGAGTTCCGTGAGTTCTGTTTCGTGCAATGCATTCCCGGTACTGCCGCCTCTTTGGTCGACCTGGCGACCCAAAATGAAATGTTGTCCGATTTTTGTCGAAAATAATCCTCAAGAAATACTCCAAAAAATTCGTAAAAACATTTTAAACCGATCGGGAGTATTTAGGACAACATTATAAATATAGTTTTGATGAAATAACACATTAATACAAAAAGTGTTGTCCGATATAAATTCCAATAAATACTCCGAAAAATTCGTAAAAACATTTTAGACCAATCGGGAGTATTAGGACAACATTTAGAAACTAAGTTTCCATGTAAAAACCCATTGACATAAAATCATTAAATGTGTTGTCCAATTTTATCAAAACATAACTTGAAGAAATACTCGAGAATATTAAAACCATTTTAAATCATTTAGGAGTATTTGGACAACCTTTAAAAACATTGTTTTGGTGTAAAAACAAAATCATCAAAATCATGATAAAACCATTTATCAAACAATCTCCCCCTTTTTGATGATTACAAACCAAAACAATTTTAACGAGGTCGATTTTGAAACCAAAACAATTTTACTGGTTAAAGAGAACTATCCGTTGTGAGCGACAACATTCCATGCAAAAAACACAAGGATGGGAGTAGAGATATTCAAATACATATAGCAAATGCTCCCCTATCAATATGCACATCAATAGTAATATAGAAACAACTTAAACATAAGCTAAAATCTTAGCTAATTGATATTGAGCTTAAGTATCAATAACTTAAAAGCTCCCCTGTCAAAGAGACATCATTAGAAACATATATAAGTCCATACTACAACCAATTGACCAAGAGTCATACACAACTTATGGCTTTAGGAAGCCATATATTGAGCTTAAGTATCAATAACTTAAAAGCTCCCCTGTCAAAGAGACATCATTAGAAACATATATAAGTCCATACTACAAGCAATGGACCAAGAGTCATACACAACTTATGGCTTTAGGAAGCCATAGCTTATAGCATAGCTTAGCTTCTTTTGTTTAGCTTAACTTAGCTTTTATGAGCTAATGAGCTTATAACCTGTTTCTCCCCTTTGGAATCATCAAAAAGAATGTTAGCACGATAAAAACATTATATAATCATATCAAAGTGCACAACTAAACCGATGTATCGAGCTATTTAAACAATGAAGCTTATAGGCCAAATGGGAGCGAAAGGTCGATCATACGACTTGTAGAAGCTTATGAAATAATCATTTGATTTGTAAAATCATGATCTCTATAAATATATGAGACTTTTGAAATCGAGAGAATCATGTAGGTGATGAATTTTTCATTGAAACATTTTATCGAACACTTGGCGGGCGTCAAGTTTTAAAGAAGATGTATGTAGCCCTTGTAAATGTAATCAAGCCAAGTTTTTCATCACCAAAATCAGTTCATACACAATACAATACACCATAAGTGACAAGCTCATCAAATTCATATGAAACTACCATCAACAATATAACAAATAAGTCACAATCTCAAGGGTTCAACCCAATTGAGCAAAGGAATTAGAATTCTTACCATTCGATCGGTAAAGATGAGCACAAATGATGATAACCGAGCTAGATAAACCCCAAAATGTATAATTTATGCATCAAAACTCATTTGAAGTGAAATGTGTGTGAAAATTGCAAAGGGGACGAAAAATGAACCAAAAGAGCCAAAATGACTAAGTCTGGAAAATGCGAACGTTTTTAACAAGGAAAATCATCAAGGCGACCGGTCCAGGGGGCGGCGGCGGTCGACGCATGGGCGACCGGTCGGCCTTGCCCCTCGATACCCACTGCTTTTTTGTTCTTTTGAAAAATCCGGTTTGATCCAAAAATCCGATTTTTCGCCCCTAAGTTTTAAAACGTGCAAGATATAAACGTAGACCTCATTCAATATACATTATGTCATAATCAAGCTTGAAATGAGGTAAAATACTCGTGCGGTAAATGATTAAAAAGTCCGCGAGTTAACTTTGAGACTAATTAAACACATCTCAAGTTTTTGATAAAAACGCAATCCCTTAGAAAGTTTTTCAAATCTCAATATGTTTAGTTCGATTATGACGAACCATATTTTGAATACGAATAATCAGTATAATAAATACAACTTGTTATCCCGAAAAATAAGAACGTTTTAAATATTTGGATATACAAGTCATGAGAAGAAGTGCCTTATAAATATATAAAAATTTCTTTTAACGGCACTTTAATGAGACTCGTTGGGATAATTTTTGAAGTCGAGCATATAGACATAAGTCATATGGAATGTCGAGTCTATAGAAATAATTCAAGAAAACATACCTCGAATTTTTTTGTCAATCGACATGCCTTTCTCAACCTTTGTCAATCTCTTCATTGGTAGCCATAGAGGTTGAGATGATTCTTACTTTTTCAATGCGTAACTCCTTCAAGAGTTCTTTTGAAATGTAACCATCTACTTGGCATTGAATGATTTGAAGTCCAAGCAAGAAATTAAGCTCCCCCATCATGCTCATTTCAAGTACACCTTGCATCAACTTGGAAAAATATCTTGCACAAATATTCATTAGTAGTACCAAAAATATTCTCATTAATATGCACAAGTAAACATTCTTGCCCTTTTTCAAAAAACAAAGAGAGTAGTATCAACTTTACCTCTTGTAAAATCATTTAGCAAAAATAGCTAAGTCTATCAACCGTACAAAGGCCTTTTTTTTAAAAAAAAAAATTTGGCCTAGAAAAAAATTAAACCCCGGAGGTTGTTTTGCATAGACTTCTTCTAGAATAAAACCATTGAGAAAATTGGATTAAACATCCATTTTGTAAAGCTTGAAATTTTCTTAAAACAAGAATGGGCAAGTAAAATGCAAATAGCTACTAAATGTGCTATGAGTGCAAATGTTACATCAAAATCAATTACCTTTCTAGAAAATACCTTCGAGCTACTAACCTTGCCTTAGTTCGACCAATGTTGCCTTGGTTATCGAGTTTGTTCGAATACTATTTTTGTCTACTTCATTACTATTATCATAGGGCATCCAAATATTTGGAGTACTTCCTTTTCTACACAACTCAACAAACTTATTAACGGCATCTCTTATATAAGCAAGAAAAAATAGCCCAAGTGTAATAACATGCCTCAATTATCAATCACAAAATATCTTGCAAAAGAGCATAGTAGAAAGAGATACTATATATATAGACCATGAAGCAAAAACACATACTATGCATTTAGAAGATCATCAAGAGTCTAATAAATCATGCAAGTTCAAATAAGCTTAAGAAAGCTACAAAAGGTCTCTTTTGAATTTTGAAAATTCGATAGCATATAGTTTAAACCTCATTTAAAAGAAGTATTTGAACAAGAGTTGACAAAGCAAATATGTGCAATCGAATAGTGCCTTTCAAAAATAAAAAAATCATCTTAATGGCACTTGTATAAAATACTTTTAAAAACAAGCACATAGGCATATGACAAAACATATATCGAGTGTATACGAGTAAGACTAACACAAGTAAACGATACCTCGATAGTTTATGCCTTTCTTGACCAATAATGACGTAGATGGCCATTTGTGAAAATATGTAAATCCTACACAATTCTTAAAACAAATCTAGCACAAATCATAATGATAAAAGTGTAGGTTAAGAGATATCACAAGTAAGCTCATGCCATAAAAATCCATAGGAGATGATAACACACTCTAGTCTACAAAAATGCACAAGAGTTTTAAAACATCATATAAGGTCTTCTTTTTCAAAAATATTTTAAAAGCACAAATATATATTGAAGACCTTAATTAAAAATAAATACTTGAAAACGCATTTGCAATATAGGCACAAATAAAGACATGCATACTAACTAGATAAAATGCATATTTTAAATGGGGAGATACGGTTTACCAATTACGCCGTTTCCATGGGTTGTGCCGTTCCCATTGTTGATGATATCTTCCCCTTGAGAAGTCACTTTGTTGATGATGGCTTCTTTGATTGCTCCATTTCCAAGGTTTGTTACCTTCCCATTGTTGATGGTCTCTTCTTCTTTGAAAATCATCTTGTTGATGATGTCTTTGCCATTTCCAAGGATTGTACTCTTCCCATTTTTGATTGTATCCTCTTCTTGGAAATTGGCTTTGTTGAAAATGTTTTCTCCTTCTTTGATCAAATGAATTGGTCATTTGATGCCTTCTTTGGCGGTATGAATTTTCTTCGATCATTATTTCGCCGGGTACCTAATATGACATTGTTTTGTGGTACCCTTATGTGTTTGGGTCCTTTGGGATTAGTCTTGAGACTTTTAGGTCTCCAACAATAATTAGAGCTATTTCTAGCCCGACAAGTATTTACCGTATGACCCTTTTTACCGCAATAAAAGCATGTAATAATTTTAGGAGCATAATGACCAACGTGCTTAGAGACTTGATTCTTTTTCATGTGATTGACACCCTTAGGCTTATGATCAAGTTCTAGTTTCGAATTATCACAACAATCAACAATATTGGTCATTCTATCGGTACTCAAGTTGGATTTAGATAAATCATTTTTCAAGCAATTTATATCCTCAACAAGAGTACTATTTTCTTTCTCAAGGTTTCTAACCTTGTCAAGAGTGGTGGTGTGAGCACATGATAGTGATTCATAGGAAGTAAATAAACTATCCTTATCATTCTTTAAAGCAATGAATTCCTTTTTCAAATATTTGTATTTAACAAGTAAGTTTTGGAATTCATCTTGTAGTTCATCAAAATCATTTTGCAAATCACTATACTCATTATCATAGGAAGTAGAGGGTTTAGAACTTACCTCGTTTTCTTCTTCGATGCCTATGAGGCATTGTTCAACTTCTTCATCATAGGAGGTTGTAGAAGGCTCATCCCATGTTGTTGGATTTGATGTTGTATCCATTTGTGAAGTAGATGCTTTTGAGTTGCTCCTTTCATTTGCATACACTTCATAGATGGCTTCTAATTTTGCCATACTTCATGTGCCGACTTTATTCCTACAATATGTTCATATTCTAAATTAGTAAATGAACAATACAAAATATTAAGAGCTTTACCGTTTAAGGAGATGATTTTCTTCTCTTCATCATTGAGCTTTTTGAAGCCTTTTGAGGTATGTGGTGTATTCTTCATCGAAATGGATTCTCCATTGATGACGGTGTTCCAAATATCGAACCCGCAACTTTGTAAATAGCATTCCATTCTTTCTTTCCAAAATGTAAAATTTTTGGAATCAAATAGTGGTGGCTTGGTGGTGGAGGCACCGGTAGGATGAGCTTCGTCGTAGCCGACGATCGTTCCTCTTCACTCGCGATGTGAAACGAGCTTGCCAAAGAGTTTGGCTCGATACCACTTGTAAGTCCAAGCGCTACGATAATCTAGAGGGGAGGTGAATAGATTATCTCCATCTTTTCGATTTCGCCCTCTTTTCGAACCGAATGCTCAAAGACAATAATAAAGGTGTGGAATGTAAACAACACACGCGATTTATAGAGGTTCAACCCACCTAGGGCCTAATCCTCTACCACCCCAAGATATCCTGGGATGGATTTCAAAAAGAAAAAGATTTTATTAATTTACCACAAATTAATACAACACCAACTTACAACAACACCTTGAAGAGCACCACACCCTTCTTCAACACCACCTTTGAGATTACCACAATCTCACTTGAAGATTACCACAATCTCCAACGGCACCTTGTGAATATTACCACAATCTTCAACCTTGAAGAATACCAAATTCTTCAACACCTCAACAAGAAGATTACCACAATCTTCTTACACCAAACACCTAGATCACCCAAGTGTGTTCTTACCACAAGAACACTCACAAGGATATCTTGTGATGAATGATTACCCAAATTCAAGATTACAACTCGATAATTGATAATACAATAGAGTGCAAGTGTAATCAAGAAAAGCCTAGACCTCAAGGATGTGAAAGTGATAAGCTAGACAAATTACAACAAGAAATAAGACAATGTAAGAACAAGTGTATTCTTGAGTGTATCTTGTTGTGTTGTAGTTTTCTCTCTTGTTATGTTGCTTCAATTCTTCCTCTATTTATAGAAGATGTCTTGTACATGATAGGCTCCTCTTGGGGACATGAATTACGTAAAAAAAATTGCAAGACAATTGAAAAAAAGAGCTGTTAGAAATCAATCCCACAAATTAAGGAAAAGATGTCTGCACAAGCACAACGGTTACATTTTTTTCATCAAACTTAAGGCGACCGTCACAAGACTATTAAGTTAAGAAAAGAACGCAGCAAAAAATCAACGGGAGACTGGTCCGGGGGTGGTCGACCGGTCGCCTTAGGGTGCGACCGGTCGCCCACCATGGTGATCGGTCCCCCGACTCATTTTGGGAGTTCCGTGAGTTCATTTTCGTGCAATGCGTTCCCAGTGCAATTTGTCGCCTCTTTAGTCGACCATCGACCTCAAAATGAAATGTTGTCCGATTTTTGACGAAAATAATCCTCAAGAAATACTCCAAAAAATTCGAAAAACATTTTAAACCGATCGGGAGTATTTAGGACAACATTATAAATATAGTTTTGATGAAATAACACATTAATACAAAAAGTGTTGTCCGATATAAATTCCAATAAATACTCCGAAAAATCGTAAAAACATTTTAGACCAATCGGGAGTATTAGGACAACATTTAGAAACTAAGTTTCCATGTAAAAACCCATTGACATAAAATCATTAAATGTGTTGTCCAATTTTATCAAAACATAACTTGAAGAAATACTTCGGAGAATATTAAAACCATTTTAAATCATTTAGGAGTATTTGGACAACCTTTAAAAACATTGTTTTGGTGTAAAAACAAAATCATCAAAATCATGATAAAACCATTTATCAAACATATCTCTCTCTCTCTCTGTTTCTCTCTCTCTCAATCACCGAACACCATAGTCTTCGGGGAGCACCACCTCTATCGCAATGATCCTCCGCGCCAACTCCGCTCGATGCAAACTCTTCCATTGTCCTTAATCTTCAGAGCTAATTTGCGATTGGGTATGCTTTCTTGTTCTCTTTTGGGAAAAACAATAATATTTTTCTAGGGTTTATTGTACAAACACAGAGTTTTTGTTGTTCAAATTTTGGGAATTGCATAATGGATTGTATTATGTATTATTTGTGAATTGGATCTGAGAGTTTTTTTTATTTACAATATAGATATTAAAAGTTGTCTTTTGCAAAATATAATAAAATTGGATGAGCTCCATCTTAAACAAAATTTTTCCATTGCTTTTGTGTTATTGTCGTTGATGATCAATGGAAGTTGAAGACAAAATGGAGAATGTTAAACAACAGGGCAATGATATAATGTCTAATGAAGGTAAAACAAAAGTATTACTTTTTCTATAAAAAAGTATTACAATTTTGACCAAAAGTATTACATTTAGATGGTGAATTCAAATGATCGCAACGTTGAACATCAAGAATTTTGGTCATTTTATCGGTACTCTTCATCATATCCTTTTTTATGCAATCAATATCATTAATAAGATTTCTATTTTCTTTTTCAAGGTTTCTAACCTTATCAAGAGTAACATTATGAGCACTAGTAAGAGATTCATAAGAAGTATGTAAACTTTCTTTTTCTAATTTCGTGCTATTAAACTCCTTTTTCAAAAGCTTGTATTTAACAATCATATTTTGAAACTCATTTTGCAATTCATCATAATCATTTTGCAATTCATAATAAGAGAGATAGAGGAATTAGAGCGTACCTCGTTGTCTTCTTCGATGCCCAATAGACATTGCTCCTTCTACCAATACAAACCAAGAAGCTGAAGGTAAAAGTCTTGTATAATTTTTGCTACTTTATTTTTAAAAGTATTACTTTTTCTGTAAAAAGTATAATAATTTTGACCAAAAGTATTACCTTTAGGTAGTGACCAAGAAGCTGAAGGTAATGTCTTAAGCATTGATTGATACGATGAATTCTACGGAGCAAAATGATGTTTCTAGTTCTTCTACCAATATTCTGGTTCCCACAAGTTCAAATAAGCAAGAAGAAGAGAATTAGTGATACGTCAAACTCACATCTCAAGGAGTTCGGTTCAAATATTCTTAATCTTCAACCGTTTTAGCAACTATTTTTGTATTTAGTAATTACTTTGATATTTATATTCCTCATGTTACAATGATTGTTTCCTTATAAAAAGTCAGTCATTCAATTCTTAGTTGTGTTAATAATTTTGCCATTTTGTATTAATACTTCAATACTTTTTTAATAGAAAGTGATACTTTTATGCTGAAAATTCACACTTTTAGACCGAAAAGTGATACTTTTCAACTGAAGAGAATTAGCGATACTTGTAATATTTTGTTAAAAAAAATGTAATACTTTTAATTCAAAAGACGATACTTTAAACACGAAAAGTGATACTTTTAAAATAAAGTTCGAAAAGATTGATTTCATTCTAGCGGCCATAATTTGCATACTGCTTGAATACCATGTTAATAAAAAAAGTGATAATATTAATACTAAAGAGATACTTTAATAGAAAAGTCATCCTAAAAAGTGATACTTTTGTAATAAAAAATGACACAATTAGACCAAAAAGTGATACTTTTCAACCAAAGAATATTAGTGATACTTGCCATTTTTCTTTTTAATGAAGAAGGTGATACATTTAAGAACAAAAGTGATACTTTTAAACCAAAAAAATATACTTTGAACTTGAAGAAAATGGTGATATAGTCATTTTAAGTTTTAACAAATACTCTTAGACCCAAAAGTGATACTTTTCAAATTACAACAAATAGTGATAATTTTAGTATGTTGTTAAAAAGAAATTGGTACTTTTAATTCAAAAAGTGATACATTTTAAGACGAAGAGTGATACTTTTATAATAAAGAGAAAATGATCGATTTTATTCCAGCTGTCATCATTTGCATAATATGTGAATACCAAACTATTAAAAAAATGGATACTTCTAGTATGAAAAGACAAACTTTTAATAGAAAAGTCATACTTCTCAAGTGAACACATCGATCAGAGTCATTGTACAAGAGTTAACCATCTTTCATTAACTTTTCACATGTTTCTTTCTTGAAATACAAAAAATTTATAACACCTAATCTACATATGATGACAAAAACTAGATATACGACACTATTTCAAATGACTAAGTGTGCATGCCTACTGAAATTTTCCATATGGTACTGCATCAAGAACACACCACAATCAACATTCGTCGATTCCGATTGCCAAGAGAAATGGACATTTTCCACATTGTATCGTTGAACATCTCGAGCTTTGGGATGATTATTCTCCATCAGGAAAATACTCATTTCATATACTTCACTGCAAAAATATATGGAGGAGTGATATCATTATAAATTGGGAAAAAAAGGTATGATATTTTTTATACGGAAAGTGATACTTTTATGCAAAAAGTGATACTTTTCATAGCATTACAAAATTATGTAAACATCACAATAAAACACATGTAAGACTTTGTTTACAATAACTGATACTTTTACGACCAAAAGTAATACTTGTAAGGGCAAAAGCGATAATAGTTATGTAAAAATACAGAAACATCAAAACATCAAAACACAATATTACTTCACATACTAATTAACTACAGAAACCTAAAATACATATTGAAATCAAAATACTAACAAAATACATGCTCAAATGTAAACCCTAACATACATTTCGGATAAAAATACATTCTCAAATTAAAAACTTAACAAAATACAAGCTCAAATTTAAACCCTAACATACATTTTCAAGAAAAATTCATAAAGAAAACTTTCGAAAATACCAAGATCGAAGAGAACCAAAAAAATGAAAGAAAAAACTATAGAAAACTGAAGAAATACCTGATTTTTGGTTGAATGGAAGCCAAGCTTCGAGCCACTGTGAAAAAACGGAAGAGAAACGCCTGAAAATTGCAAAGAAAATTGAGAAGAAAAAAAAATGAAAAAAATCGCAACTTCGAAGAGAGAGAACAGAGAACAGAGAGAACACAAAGAAGAAAGGGGTGCCAGC
Organism: Rehmannia glutinosa; assembly: GCA_016081115.2. Classification (NCBI taxonomy): domain Eukaryota; kingdom Viridiplantae; phylum Streptophyta; class Magnoliopsida; order Lamiales; family Orobanchaceae; genus Rehmannia; species Rehmannia glutinosa. The sequence continues at coordinate 189,390 of JABTTQ020000547.1, read as the reverse complement.
GGGTTGAGTAATTCTAGGGTTGGGTAATTTTTAATTTTAGCGGGTTGCGGGTAGAAGGCTTGGGTAGCAGGTTTGGGGCTCCATCTCACGGATCTAGATCTGTGAGACGGTCTCATATAAGTTTTTGTGAAATAACTATTGTTCATGGTTAAATATGGAATGGGTAAGGGATTCCACTATATTACCAGGCGAGCAGACTCAATTCAAATCTCCCTCTGATCAGGACGTCTTATTTTCTCTTTCCCCTGAAAAAAAAAAGAAGTAGCTCTTGATATTATGTACCCAACAAAAAGTGGAACGGGAGAAAATGAGCAAGATTATTCCTCTTATAAAAGAACATAGTAAAAAATAAGTGTGATTGGATATGAAAAATATAATGGTTATAGTTGATGTGATATGTTTTTCGAGATGAAATTGTGTTTGGATATTAAGGATGCGATTGCTTATGAAAAACTTCATTTCGTTTCGCTAGAGAACTTTTTTTTGTTTAACCAAAATGTCAATGCTTATGAAAATTTTCAAAAAATACATTATTCACTCACTTTCACTTTTTTCTCCCACCAATCACTTCCACAGTTCCACTCATTTTTCAATAAAACCAATCAAATCACCAATCATTACTACTCATTTTCTCATAAATTATACTATTCATCCACTCACATATTTTTGACTACCAATCATATTCCATTATTATTTTATTATTTATATATCACGTCAACTTTCATCATTATATTTTCATCACACATTCAGCCACAATATCAAAATTCATTCTTCTTCTTTCAAATTTTTTTTTATCATAATTATTTAGCAGAAATAAAATTTTCAAAATGTCAGGATATTCAATCGCCCCTAAATTTCAAGATAAATAGTATTATTTGAAGTTATAATTATACATATATATGGTATCCATAAAATAGACAAAGTAGATCTTGCTAGAAGTCTTATTAAATTTGAAGAAAGACACTTTACTCAAAACATTATATTTATTGATATTATTAATTAGTTCGAATATTCCATTCTTTCCATTTGGTGGAAAAGAATAATAGTAAAAAATATAATATGTGGAGGGAAGAGAATAAACAAAATTTAAAAAGAAAAATCGAAAATGAGATGAAATAAATAGTTTTATTTCAGATTTTTTTCCCACAATCATTCTCATCTTGTGTTGGATTTTTTGTACGAGAAGCAAAAATGAGGGAAAAAAATAAGTTTACAACCAATCGCACCCTTGAATATTTCATTCCTTGTTACTGAATGCGTCTGAGTGGTTATCACACATAATCTCTTATTTTTGACCATATTTTATTTAATGTTTTAACATATCAAATTTATAAAGTTGCTCCACATTCTAGAATAGCCTAGTCATTAGATTAAAATATTAAACTAGCTTGCCTAATCATTTAATTTCTGGAATAATCTTTTATAAAATAATTAATGAATCTTCTAGTTAATCTACAAAGGTGGTGAATGATACAAAAACTAGAAGATTCTCACCGACTCATACTAATATAAATAGGCCATCAACTCTAATCAATGTGTAAGAAAGTTGATCTAATAAAAACTTGTTTACTACTTGTATTCCTTCTCCATTAAGTTGTTTCACTATTTTAATTCTTATTTTAATTCCATTTGTTCATCTTTGATAATAATATTTCTCCTAAATTATTTATTCTCATATTTAATATCTCAAATACCAACAGTGGTATCAGAGCCCGGTTGGATTATTAACTTGGCGAAACTAGCTTCCGCTAAACTATCCCCTCACATTCACTAAAATTATCCCAACATCATTTTTAAAATCCCTAATACGTCAACTCTACAAAACAACTACCAAATCTCAATCCCTATATTTTGAGGAGAAAATTATAATTATTGGGCTATCAAAATAAGGACATATTTTATGTCCCAAGATCTATGGGATATCATTGACAAGGGATATACTATCCCTGAAAATACATCTGCTTTGTCTAAGGATGAAAAAGAAAAATTAAACAAAAATATGGAGAAGGACAACTTGGCTCTTTATACGCTACAGATGGTTATGGCGGAATTGCTATTTCCAAGAATCAGTGGAGCTAAAACATCAAAGGATACTTGGGACACTCTAAAAGAGGAATATCAAGGAAGTGATAATGTATGACATCTCAAACTACAAACTCTAAGAAGAGATTTGGAAAATATGAAAATGAAAGAATCTGAGACCGTAAAAGATTACTACACTCGATTGTGAGAAGTAGTTAATCAATTAAAAGCCTATGGCAAAAATATTACCGACAAGAGAGTAGTAGAAAAAATATTAATCACTCTTTCGACTAAATATGATCTTATTGTTACAACAACGGAAAAAACTAAAGATATAGAAAAATTGTCGGTAACAGAATTAATAGGCTCGCTTGAAGCCTATGAGAAAAGACTGAATATGCGAGAAAATGAATTTGTTGAAAATGCATTTCAGTCTAAAACTAATACACGGTCTCAGAATTCTAGAAATGGGGGAGAAGAAATGAAGAATATAATAAAAACAAAAATCATGGTGGAATAATAATAATTATTATTACAATCAAAGAAAATCCAAATATCCTCCATGTGGTATTTGCAAAAAGACCAACCATCTTGAAAAGGATTGTTCGCATCGAGGTAAACCAAAATGTGAAAGTTGTGGAAGATTTGGTCATCTTGAGAAAGATTGTCGCTCAAGGCAAAAACATCAAGCTAATTTTTCTGAAGAAAATGAAAAGGAAGACAATCTATTCTATGCATGTCATGCTGCATCAGAGGTGAAGAATGACACATGGTACATCGACAGTGGCTGCAGCAACCACATGGCTGGAAATGAGAAGAATTTTAAAGAGATTGACAGGTCAATCAAGTCCCAAGTCAGGCTCAGGAATGGCGAACTGGTGGAAGTTAAAGGAAAAGGTACAATTGTTGTCAACACTAAAACAGGTACGCGTCTCATATAAGATGTAAACTTGACACTAATCTCTTAAGTGTGGGTCAAATGGTGGAGAAAGGATATGAATTAGTTTTTAAAGGAGACTCATGCACAATATATGACAACAAAAATAAAAATACGGCGATAGCTGTAGTAAAAATGCAACAACAGAGGAACTTTCCACTCCACTGGCAGTACATTGAAGCAACACTAAAAGCCCAAGAAGATCAATCATGGCTATGGCACCGGAGGTTCGGGCACTTCAACTTCTACGGGTTAAAGATGCTCCACCAGAAAAATATGATGAAAGATCTTCCAGTAACCCAAATAAACGATGACGTCTGCGAGAGATGCTTGGAAGGCAAACAACACAGGAAGTCTTTTCCATCAGGACAAACAAGGAGAGCCAAACAAATCCTGGAGCTGGTACATACAGATGTATGCGGGCCAATGAGGACTCCAACGTTCGAGAAAAACAGGTACTTCATCCTCTTTATTGATGATTATACAAGAATGACTTGGGTTTATTTTATGAAAGAAAGATCAGAAGTCTTCAATATTTTCAAGAAATTTAAAAATCTAGTGGAAAATCAAAGTGGATGAAGAATCAAGGTATTACGGAGCGATCGAGGAACTGAATACACCATCAATGAGTTCAACAAATTCTGCGAAGATGAAGGAGTCAACCATCAGTTGACTGTCGGTTACGCTCCAGAGCAGAATGGTGTGTCAGAAAGAAAGAACAGAACAATGATGGAGATGGCCAGGACAATGCTAGCAGAGAAAAGCATGCCGAATGAGTTTTGGGCGTAAGCGATCACCGCACTTATCTACTCAACAGTGCCCAACAACGGCAATACAAAATAAAACACCAAGAGAAGCATGGAGTGGACGAAAACCATCAGCACAACATCTAAGAGTTTTCGGGAGTATCTGCTATGTTCACATCCCAAAAGAGAAAAGACATAAACTGGATGAGAAGACGGAGAAAGGCATATTCTCTGGCTCACTCTCTCTCTCCTAAAGGATATAGAATATACAACCTTAAAACCAAGAAACTAGTTATAAGTCGAGATGTCGAGTTCGACTTAAAAATGCAACATGGAATTGGGAAAAGGAAAAGATGGAAAAGCAAAATATTATGCTGCCACGACCAAGAAGTTCTATAGATCCTTTTGAAGGAGAAGAACCACAAACACCAGGAAATGGTACACAACCTTCAAGCCCGAGGACACCATCATCATCATCTTCAAGTGAAGATCAATCATCTCCAGAGTCACCACCAAGGAAAGTACGATCGCTTAGGGAGATCTACGAGACATGCAACTTTGTGACCATGGAACTTGAAAGTTTTGAAGCTGCCATTAAGGAAAAGGAATGGGTAAAAGCCATGGAAGAAGAAATCAAAATGATCGAGAAAAATCAAACATAGGAGTTGGTGGATCTACCCAGCAACAAAGAAGTCATTGGAGTTAAGTGGGTCTACAAGACAAAACCCAATCCATATAGCTCAATTCAAAAATACAAAGCACGATTGGTTGCTAAAGGATACTCGCAATTACAAGGAATCAACTACAATGAGACCTTTGCTCCAGTTGCTCGCTTGGACACTATAAGGTCTCTTATTGCATTGCGTGAAGAAATGGAAGATCTACCAATTGGATGTCAAGTCAGCTTTCCTCAATGGTTATCTTGAAGAAGAGATATATGTTGAACAACCTCAAGGGTTCGTGGCAGAAGGAAAAGAAGACAAAGTTCTAAAGCTAAAAAAGTCGCTCTACGGATTGAAACAAGCTCCACGAGCCTGGTACAGTTGAATTGACGACTACTTCATCAGTCAAGGGTTCAGAAGAAGTGAAAGTGAGCCGACTCTCTACATCAAGATCAAAGGTAATACAAACAAACTCATTGTTTCTTTATATGTTGATGATCTTATTTATACAGGAAACAATGAAGAGATGATTAAGGAGTTCAAAAAGGATATGATGAATATTTTTGAAATGACTGACCTTGGACTGATGCACTATTTCCTCGGCATTGAGGTAAGCCAAAAGGAAAATTGGATATTTATCTCACAAAAGAAATACACAGAGAATCTACTAAAGAAATTCAAGATGGAAGGTTGCAAATCATGGCTACTCCTTTGGTCACGAATGAAAAGTTTAGCAAAGAGGATGGAACACCAAATGCGGATGCATCTACATACGTAAGTCTCATCGAGTTTACTATATCTAACTCGATCGGATATTATGTACGCGACAAAGTCTACTATCGAGGTTTATGCAAAATCCAAGTCAAGTGCATTATGGAGCTACAAAGAGAATATTAAGATATCTACAAGGGACAAAGGACTATGGAATATTGTACGAACCCACAAACTACTCAAGACTGATTGGCTACACTGATAGTGATTGGGCTGGATCATCTGATGATATGAAGAGCACATCATGTTACACATTCTCATTTGGCTCAGGTATATTTTCATGGTCATCTAAAAAGCAAAATTGTGTAGCACAATCCTCGCCAGGTTTAGCACGCTTGCAAACAAAGACTAACTATAAGTCAAGTTATTTGGCTAAGGCGCATTCTTGGATATATGGGAGAAGATCAAGAAAATCCTACGGAGATTTACTGCGATAATAAGTCTGCAATAGCAATGGCGAAGAATCCCGTACATCATAGCAGGACTAAACATATTGCTATCAAGTATCACTTTTTACGAGAGGCAACAAGTAACACATAAATTGAGCTTAAATATATCAAGACAGAAGATCAATTAGCAGATAAAGACGCTACCGAGACCAAGGTTTGAGATATTACGTGAAAAGCTTGGAATTACCGAAATGAGCAGCAAGGGGGAGTGATAAAGTTGCTCCACATTCTAGAATAGCCTAGTCATTAGATTAAAATATTAAACTAGCTTGCCTAATCATTTAATTTCTGGAATAATCTTTTATAAAATAATTAATGAATCTTCTAGTTAATCTACAAAGGTGGTGAATGATACAAAAACTAGAAGATTCTCACCGACTCATACTAATATAAATAGGCCATCAACTCTAATCAATGTGTAAGAAAGTTGATCTAATAAAATTTTGTTTACTACTTGTATTAATTCCTTCTCCATTAAGTTGTTTCACTATTTTAATTCTTATTCAAATTCCATTTGTTCATCTTTGATAATAATATTTCTCCTAAATTATTTATTCCCATATTTAATATCTCAAATACCAACACAAATGAATGCCATTATTGTGCACATAACATTCACATAATATATCAAAATGTAAGATAATTATCAATTAAAATAAAACTTTTGAATTAATTAAATAGTCACTAACTAGTCTAAGATAAGTTAGTTATACCTTCTATACATGATGCTTGTACTCTTTATCGCTAAATCTTTTCAATGACTGTACTTTGTATACCAAACTTATGCTGCTTAAGGAAAACCAAAGTAAAAGATTTCATGAAAAGGACATGTGCTGGCAGAAGATAACCATTTTGCAGAGAAAAGGACAAAATAGTAAAAATGAAGGGGCATTATTGAAACTTCCATATTCCGCTGGAGCCTAAAGCCTTCAGTATAATCAATGCGGTCCTTCAATTTCATGCTGTGCCTCAAGCCACTAGCTTACTGATACTGGCAAATGTCAGATTTTAATATTATTTTTTCTTAAATAAAATTGAATAATCATGGAATTAAACTCAATTGCAAAAGATTGACATCAGGAGATAAGAGATATGGGTTGTGAGTGATGTTGGAGACAAGTGGGAATAACATACAAGTTTTGCTTTGCTGTATGCCTGTATCATCTATCTTTTTCACCAACAACTGGACAAACTTTCTTTTCAGACATTCAGGGAAGAATCCGTTGTCAATTGTTATGTCTGCAGAACCAGATTTTTATTTTCAAAGCATAACGAAAATTTTCTGACGCTTGCCATGTGTCAGAACATGAATGGTTTAGGGTAGAGCCGGAAGGAGTAGCATCGACTTCTAAACATAAGATAGTAGATCTTTTAAGATGTCAGTAATAACGAATTTGAATTTTATAGTAAAATTAAAAAAGATTGTTAAAATAAGATTTTATTTTGAAAAAAAGTTGGGGTTCCCCTACTTTTTTAAAAACAGCTTATAAGCTTCTAACATCTTATTTTAGGAGCTTATAAGATCTTTTTAAAAATGTTTACTAAACAATTTTAACGATATTATAAGCTCTCAAGAATTTTATAAGATGTTTTGAAGAGCTTATAAGCTCTTGCAAACACCCTCTCACTCAATACCACTATATTTTTTTTTTCTTTTTAAGATAAATTAATACCACTATTCATCTTTATAGATGTTAATTAAACAAGTTGGCTCTAGCGGTTTCGGGTCAGCTCTAGATGAGCTTCGTGCGTAACGAGCAAATATTGGGTTTTAAATCAAATTTTTTTAAATTATATATTTAAATCGAAAATTTTAAATTATAACATATATAACATTTAAAGTTAAAATATTCATTATTAAAAAATATTCATAGTCTATAATTACATTAAATTAACAAAATTATAAAATTTAAATATTTTCATATCTATTTTTTAAAGTAAAACTATAATAAGAAAGGCTAAACATTATATACCCAAAGAAAATGGGAAGAGTTTAAGTAAAACTTTATATAAATATAAATCTAGAATTTTAAATTGAGCATATATAATATTTAAATTTAACATTTAAATTAAATTATTTATTATAAAAATCATGCATAATTTATAATTAATTTTATCTTTCTCTAAAATATATTATAAAATTAGATTTAGCATACTATTTAGAAATATATATTTCTTATCTTAAAAATTCTAATCAAACTTCGTGACATTTTCTTGCTATTAGAATAAAAAACAAAACACTAAACTGTATAATGGATAAAACAATTAAAAAAAAGAACTTTGTCGATAAAGATAGTTTCTTTGATAAAATTAAAAACTTAAAAATTCGGAGACATGAATTTGAAAATATTTACTAGTATTAGGTAATAAAAATAGATATATAATATTACAATTATATTTATATAATTTTTTCAAAAATGACGCAGTAAGCGGGCTAGTTCGGTTAACTTGCAGGTTAGTCCGGCCTGACGGGCTAAACGATTCGGGCCAAAAAGCCCCCATTTTGAATGGGTAAAATAATTCGACCCGGACCCTCTTTTCTCACAGTTTAAACGGGTTGTTCTCACTACAAGAAAATTGATTTATAATGAGAGGAAATTTCATCATTATATCTCTAAAATCCGTCATTAAAGACCATTAATGACGGGAAATTCCCGTCATGGAACCTTCATTATTGGCCTCCTAGGTAAAAGTAAATAATGACGGTAAATAGGTCCCGTCATTATTATTTTAATATATTTAATGACGAAATTATACCGTCATTAAAAATTAATTTAAATGATGATAAATTTCGTCATTATAAAATGGTTTGCCTCACATTAAATCGAACTTTATTGTCAACAAATTCCCTCATTTTATTGTCATTTGTCTCTCATTGTTATTGTTTAATTGATAAAGTTTTAGCATCATTATTAATTATTATCCCGTCACTAAAAAATAATTACAACTATCATTATCTCTAGAAAATCAATAATTACCCTCACTAATTTTTTTTTTATTATAAATTAATTACAACCATATTTCATATGAATTGCTCATTACATATCAACACCTCATAAATTGTAAAATATGAATATCGCTAAATAAATATTCAAAACCGCTAATTCCTTAAAACAAAAATTATATAAACAACTGCATCCACATTTGTTTGAATATACTCTGTACAAAAATATGAGTCTCATCTCAAATGATAACTAAATCATTCTCTAATATTTACTACATAGAGTACAAAAATATTTGAACATCATAAAAGTGAATCACTTGTTTGCTTCAAAATACCATGCACCGACTTTCTCATTCTTGAATCTTTCTTTGTGAATCAACCTACAAGAAAGTTCAAAAAAGAAGAGTATTAATCCCAATAACAAACATAGAATTCAATGATTAAAAATATTAAGAATATGACGAACAAAGTATATTCTACAATTACAATGCCATATCATAGACCATAAAACTCTTCATTTGGTCTTTAGATTTCTTGGAACCTTTTAGTCCAGGGGTCAAAAGTTTTCATGCATATTTTTTTGCTGGTAAAACAAATTTTGTAGGATAATAGAAATGGTTTGCTGATGATGAATTTATGCATAACCCTCTCCACTATGTAAAACCAAACCAGTTTCCATGGCTTTCATCACTGGCACAAAAACAACACATCAAAATCGCAGATACAATCAAGAAAATGCAAAGAAAACAAAATGAAAACATGAAAAATTCACGACTATACACAAAACTCTTAACCTCTAATCCAACTAGTTCACTTTGCTTAACATCTTAACTAATGTGTAAATTAACCCCGTATTTTGAATAATAAGCCCAAAGAAAACCCAAAATTTACGATTGAAAACAAAAGTAACCCAAACATTGAAACCATGCAAGCGACAATCACAATTAGATCTGACAACAGCCGATCCAATGATTGCAACAACAAACACTAATCTTAAAACAAAAGATATCATTACGTAGTCAATGTATTCAAAACACACACACACACACACAAATTATGCATTGTGGATGTATCAAAATATTCAACATTCAATATTTAACAAAATAACCCCAAACTCACATTCTCAATAAACAAAATCATCATAAATTATCATTAACCCAACTAATAAAGCAAACAATCTCTAAAACAATTAGTAATACCTGTTCAAGGCCATTATCACAAGTCGTACGTGCATCAGAAGTTGGTTGGTTGTCATTTTCGATTCGAGCCAATCTACTTTCAATAGTATCCATGCGTCTCTTAAGATGATTATTCTCTTTTTCCTTATCATGGAGCATAGCCTCGAGCTCTTTTATATAAGCCATCTGAGAATCATTAAAATATTTTCTTTTCATTCCACCTCCAAAACCAAAGACGTGGTTGTGGCGTTGTGGTCCAAAATACTTTTCAACAACCTCAATTTGTGATAGTGATGCATTGGATTGAACAATATTTACAATCTCATCCTACAAGGCCAATGGCTCGGCATTTTCATCCAAATCAATATATATAAATATATATATATATATATCAATATTCTCCACAACCTCATATTCTTTCAACATAGACAATACATCTTTATCATTTCTCAATGGCTTACCATTCCCATCCGTGACCTTGAAACCCACAAAATAAATATCAATAAATTTTTTGCATATGTTCAAAATATCCAAAAAAGAACTATCCTCTGTAAAATCCTTTTCTGTCCATTGATCTTCACCAAAATATACAATAAGAGTGTGACCTGAAATTCCACCTTGAAGAAGACCAAAAAAACTAGTTACAATTATGTCAATATATTTAACTTATAAATAAAAAAGGAATCAATGAAATTTTGTAGAATTATCAATTTACAATGTGTGCATAAATTTAGAGGTATACCAGTTCTTGTATGATTATTGACATATTGAGTTTCTTGCTCCTCAACCTGCTTTTGAGTTCTATTTGTGTTCCTTTGGGCTGCTGTATTTTTAAGAAAATCAACAAATCAAATCATTTAATCATGAAATAATTATATCAATAATATAATTATTTAAAAACAAATCTAAGATATAAATTTAACTAAGAAAGTACCATTATACTCCCCCATAAGCATCGGTGTTTTTGTCCATATGCACGAACCTTGGCCAACCTACCAGGTGCTATAAATTGTGCGTGCTTCTCATTGCCACCCTTACTATTTTTGGCAAACATCGATTTCATCTATCAAGATAAGAAAGAAATATAACACATTAGTACAAAAAATAAAAACTTGATAATGAGCAGAGTAATTCAACACCTAACACATAAAAGTACTTGAAAATTTATTTAATGAAAGTAGTAAAGAAGAAACAACAGACACACATGATAGGTTGGAAGTACTTATTCAACACCTAACATCTCTATAGTCTCTCTAATTTGTTTATATATTCTCAGAAGGGTCTCAGATGTTTTTGCCCACACTTTTAATCTTGTTCATTTATTATTTTTCCTTGACATGCCATGTTTGGGATCTTTTAGTTTCTTCTTCTCTTATTCCTACAAATCTTTCCAAGTTAAAAATCCTCCACTTGATACCGTTACGAATGAGCAATCTATTACTTTGAGTGACATTGAAAATTATATCGTAAAGAAACAAAGTGTGAATTTTAATTGATTCCGCCATGATGATAACATCGCATTTCGTAAGCCCGTGTTCATTTTTAAGTAAGGCAAGTTTTAATTAATTAGACATTCTTATTAATCACATGAAATCTAATACACATTGATTTTATGAACTTATATTCCGATTAAGTAAGTAATGTTTGTTTATGGAATTAATGATTTTGGATGTTTCAAAGGTAATCGTACCAAATTCATCTTGTTAAAGCCGAGGATGTTCGACCCTTCATCCCCAAGGAATTGAGAATAGACCAAACTTTAGGTAATATCATATCATCCTGCAAAAGCGCATTTTAATTTGGTTCTTTCACTGATTAAGGGGGTACTGATGTTTGTCATAATACATTGACAACTTAAATACATTAATATATAGATTTTTTTTTTACAATTGATAATAAATTTGATCGAAAAATATGAATTGCATTATTGCATAAGAGAAAGATCGTCACTGATGGTGGAATTTTCTGATTTTCAAAATAAACATCATGCGGATATTTCAATTTTGCCGGAATAATGAGTGTGTGTTTCAAATTGCTTCCAACAAATATATATGACTAATTTACGACTTCGCTCACACGAATCTCAACCCTAATCGTTATGCACGTTTGTTAAAGAGAAAAAGTTAGGCTCATCTTCACTTGTTATCCCAAAATATTATGAAAATATCAACATTTTCACTAATCCTTATTTCTCAAATTTATAACTATTTATTTAAATTAAAATTAAATTGTAAAAAACTTGTGTTTGTTTTTTCTTTATTTGTCGTTCCCGCTTTTCATAGTATTCATATATATTCTATTTCCTAATAATTGATACACATTTCTATATTTCTAGCCAACACCAATAATCTTGTCAGCTTCCCATCACCCAAATCACGTGGCTTATTTTCGAACAATATGTTCATTTTTTTGGAAAATTTTATAGCCAAAAAGAAAGTTAAAATATGTTCATCATTTAAGTTGCCAATGATTGAGTTTAAAGGAAGAAAACGACCCCCATTTACATGACTAAAATTGCAATTTGCCGTATTCCAGAAACAATTTTCTGTTTAATTTTTTTTATACTTGATCATTTGAATATATGTTTTGGCAGATACACTCCTGGTGGGTTTTTTTCTTGCCAATTATGAAGATAGCCCATTTGGTGCTTTTGATGAGGTGCCCAACTCTACTTTTCCTTTAGGATATGAAACAAATTCCACGATGATATATATATATATATATATATATATATATATATGGTTCAAATGGGACGCCCCCTTATATGAGACAGTGGGAATTTATCGAAGCCATTGAAATATTGCAATTGAGGGTCAAGATTTAATGGCTAATATTTATATTAATAATTATTAATTATAAGTAGTAAGGGTATAATTGACAAATTAAGAAAATAACCAACCATGTAGTCAACGTTTCCTAAATTGTAGGATGTGATAAACACAAAATAATGGCAACAAAAATCTTACCAAATCAAACCCAATGAGCCCCAAAAAAACGGCAGACAATTCCTAAATTATAGTGTCATTTTTTCTATAACATAAATGTAATTCAATACACAGTGAAATAAATATATAGTACAGTGAAATTTAGATTTTTATATAGTGAACAGGCCCTAACCGCACAGTAATATTAAAGTGAATAAACAATATTATTTGGAAGGATTAAACACGTTCTTATTTTTTTGTATAAAATAAATGCACTTCAATACATGGTGAAATAAATATATAGTACAGTGAAATTTCGACATTTATACAGTACAACGCTCTTAACCACACAGTAATTTTAAAGTGAATAAACAATATTATTTGAAAGGATTAAACACGTTGCTTATTGACTTAGTATGTACATTGTATATCATCCTAAATTATTTGGAAGGATTAAACACGTTCTAATACAATATTCTAATACGGGTTGAGATCTCCTATTCCACTTTCCATATTCCATTCTCTATTCCATATGTTGGATGAAAGACACGTGTACAGTTGTGACATCACATGACATCATCTTGCACACGTGTATTTCATCCAATGCAATGGAATAAGAGTGGAATAGGAAAAGTGGAATAGGAGATCACATCCCCTAATTACACAGTAAAACTGCACTAATTATACAACATTCTAATACTATGTACGCAGAAAAACTACACTAATTATACATCGTGTTACATTAACATCTCACTAAACACACATAAAATCTATAGTGAGTATACGTACATTCTTGCTTTGGTTTTACAGATATATACATAGCCTTTCCACCCAAAACAAATCAACTGAAACATCTTTTTCTCAAAAAAGAAAGAAACCGCACTAATTATACAATATTTTAATACTAATTACGCAGTAAAACTACACTAATTATACAACATTCTAATACTATATCCATCTTGACCTTTCCGACACAACAACCCTTTTTTCTGGTCCCTTCTCCACCATAACTTTTTTCCCGTAGCATACTCTGCCATGACCCGAGTCGGGCTTCCCAAGCTCGTCCCCATCTCTCCATAAACTCGTGAATTCTCTTTCCAAACCTCTCCATTGGTATAAACCTCATTCTTCCATATCGAACCGATGCCTTCACCTCATCAATCATGAATTTACAAGCATCCAAGGCGCGCCCGCACGAATTTAAAATCGTATAAGATTACCAAGAAGAAGAAATCAAAACAAATATATAAAAACTTACTAAGAGGAGACACGCGAACTCCACCCAAAAAAAAAAAAAATCACCAAAAAGGAGTTGAGATTGGAAGTGAACGATGGGTGGGAGAGAGGAGAGTTTTACAAAGGTTTTGATATCTCAAAATATCGGATGCATTTAATCGTAAGAAGGAGAAGATACGTGGTGTTTTGAATGGAAATAACTCCCCATAAATCGCTCCAACTAAAATACGGTAATTAATAACTTCCTTTTACACTCTTAAAAATGACAGAATAGCCCTTACAAAAAATCCAAAATTGGTCAAATTACACATATGACCTTGATGATATGTATCTATTAACTACTTGCCTAAAATAATGGAATTAATCTTAATCATCCAAAAAATCAATCTAATGGTCATAATAAATCCCCACTGTCTCATATAAGGGTGGGTGTCCCATTTGAACCATATCATATATATATATATATATATATATATATATCTCACTGATTAGTGTTTAATTTATTTATGATTTATTACTTATTTTCATTTATAGCTAGTGGTGATTGCTGGGATTGTAAGGAAAGATCGGTCATCCAGCGCGTAAGTTTCAGTTAATTCTTCAGTAGAGTTGTAATTATTATGTGAGACCACGTCATGTACTTAAAGTTCGTGAGACGGAACCCTCACACAAGTTTCTAGAATTTCTTTTTTTAGGGTTTATATTTGTTTTTTTTTGGATTTTTTTTTTTGTTTTTGGGTTTATTATTTCTAATAAAAAAATTTTAGGGTTTATTTTTTGTATGGTTTATTTTTGTTTTATTGGGTTTATTTTAAGGGATGTCTTCTATTAGAATTCATTTGTTTCTTCAAGATTTTTTTTATTTTTTAACATATTTAATTTTTGTAGAATTTATTTATTTATTTTTGGGACTCCGTCTCACAATGAGACTTTACTTTTCTTTCAATCAATTTATTTTTACTAGATGGGCTGCCAAGGTGCTTGTCAACAACGATGAAGCCCGCGACCATGGCCGAAAGGTAGGTGAAATTATCGTCATAATTGGTGTAACCATGTAATACCTCCGTTCTAGTGGATCTAGGTAGTGGGTGCTAAAACACACCACACCTATGAATATCCAGCTTTTGTATATATTAGTTTTGGAAAATTAATTTTTGCAACATGTACTATGACCATTTTGCGGGTGTGATACCTACACCTTTTTTTTTTGTTGGAATTTAGTACTTAAACTTTGCGGGATTATAATATTGCAACATCAGCCATCCAGACGGCGGAATATTCCAAAAATATGCCATCTCGTGCGCAAATGTGAGGGCAAAATGGTCAAATCATCTAAATTGATAAAAGTTATTGCACTTTGAAATCCAAACTTTACGTTATTTGTAAATTTGCAACTTTAACTTTTTACAGTTGAACTTTGCAACCTCACTTCACAATAAATAATATAATTTTTTATTTATTAATATGTATTTATCTCTTTTTATTCACTATATATATATATATAGTTTAATAGTTAATACAATAATATCTTGATAAGTTAATTTATTAAAAAATAAATAATTATACGACCATTTTAAGTTAATAAATTAAATATATAATAGTAAAATTCTAACATTTGAATTTGTTAGTAAATATGGGCCAAAACATAAATCACATATTTGAACATATAATGTGGATCGAGTATACCTATTTGCAGTGGAACTGTCGATCCACATAACAAAGATTAAGCCCATTTACAAGCCTCATTTTAATTGAACTGCGAACAACAAACGAACCCCCTAGATTGGTTGAACCACGAGCAAACCACGAACAAGATCACGAACCGTCTTTCTCGTTGGTGTAAATAATTACTAGAATTATTTACTTTGATGTTCACACCTTAAATTCTTAGAGAACTTAGGTGATGCTCCAAGAAGAAAACTGTACGTAGAGAGAAATTTTAGGAGCGAGATTATGTTCTTGTTGTGTGGAAGACGTATATTTTTGGTAGACTGATATTGTTGGGAGAGATATCAATATATATCTCAATCTCATATCTCAGTTACAGTCATGATGGTAGAGGTTTCTAAATAAACCCCATCTAAATAGGACTCCCTATTATCTCAAATATGGATGCAACCTAATTGCACCCAATATCTCCCACTCATACATATTTGACTCGACTCATTTGAATCACATCATCATCATTCTCATCTCACGACTCTTCTTTCATACAGGGAATAAGGCATACGGCCAAGCGAGAAACTATAGGTAGGAGAGTTATATTATGTCATCACAAAAATAACATAACCCTACAACTCAATAACTCGTTGTGTACCCCAAACCAAATGGTCGCACTCAGTTAAGCATCTCTAGATCCCTCAATGAATATAAGTAGAACATGCTTGATTCACTAAAATATATTTCCATATTCATGACTAGTCAAACACATTTCGATATAGTCGCCCGGGCTATGAATCAGAACATAAGTGTGTTACCAACTCAGTTCTTCCTGGCCTCATATGATAATTAGCTTGGTCTTGATAGCTTTCCTAGACATTCTCCGATAAACCAAATCACACATAGCCATTAGATACATGCTAAAGTAGCGTCTAAGCTTACACCTCATGACATGGTCTAGAGTCTCAAAGGGTACAGGAAAATAATTTGGGTCCACATAGTGACAAAGCAGGGACCTATTCAGTCACTTTCCCATAGGTAGTCGCCTCAAAGCACTTATAATATACATGCTATGATGGAGCTCCCACTCATTTTAGGCATGTCACGCACTAGACATCATAAAAATCTTAGTCCAGATCCTATTCAAGCGCCCGACTGCAGATACTCGTAGTCACTCCCAAAGTGTCATACGATAGTTTGCACGTTCGGCTACAAATAGGCTTTTGAAGTTTGTACATACTTCATGATCGATCAACTCAGATCTCATCTTAACCTCTAGCTAAGACGACTTTAAATATATTTATTAACCTTCATCACTACTCTAGCGCGAAGGCGGTCATTCAAAAACCTCCATCTGCAACACAATCTTTTAAGTCTTGTCATGCTTGCTCTCTTAGCGCCAGAGCGATTCCCCGTGTGAGAGGACCAATCA
Organism: Rehmannia glutinosa; assembly: GCA_016081115.2. NCBI lineage: Eukaryota > Viridiplantae > Streptophyta > Magnoliopsida > Lamiales > Orobanchaceae > Rehmannia > Rehmannia glutinosa. Next base: position 172,430 of record JABTTQ020000547.1, on the reverse strand, counting down.
AAGTCTGGTGACAACTCACATATTCAGTATCAAACACATAATGAAAATCTAACATATCTCATTAATTACAATATGTTCTCACAGGCCACATGATCAATTCTATTTAATCCCTTACCACTCACATGCCTTTGGAGCATATCTCCAAATAAAGGCTCATAAAAGGGATAACCGACCACACCACTCGTAGAAGTTTCCTGAGAACAATTTAATTATGTGCAAAACTCTTAAGTGAAGTAATGCCTCAAGTAATTATGTTTGGTCTACCAGCAATGTTTAACGCTCAAACCATACACCAAAGTGGTTTTGCTATCACAAATACAATAAAATATCTCATGAATATGCGCACAACCCGCATAATTTTACGATACCAAATTTGCCTCAAGCAAATTATAGACCAATCTATTAAGATATCTAAGTATCCATATGTCGGCATCACAATAGTGCATTAATCACTTCGATATCCACTCACCAATCACACTGCTAAGTACATGACTTGTTGAGTGTACGTACATAGCGCACATCAAACATTTGACAGTGCTTAAATAAACTAGCTAACATTTCTTTTCTTCTTCCTAAGACGTCGTTTCTTGATTAAGAACATGATCTTTGACCATGGAGTGTAAAGACAACTGCCACTGAGTGGCGATAAGTCCATGTTCTTTCAAGTCATCACATTTTTGCCATATATTGTGAGATACAACTCTTGACATATGTTCAATAACTTAATTGACCATCGTAGGATGAAATCAATGATGATTCAAGTCAAACTGGAGCTTCTTGATCAGCAATCAAGATGCTCTTGCTTCACTTCTTGAATTCATTGGGTGATCCACATAGATCTCCTGATTCAATTTTCACTAAAATATGTCAACATCAATCATCCAGGACAAACCTAGACGAAAGTGAAAATAATAGATAACATATCCGCGAATTCAGACAATCTCCACCACCTAGGGAGAAAACCAAAAAACTTTACGCTCTTCTAACAGGCGTAAATATTTTGCCTTTGGCCTTTGGTCGAGCTTCATACATATCAATCAACCCATCTATATTACACTTGACCTGCCGAAACCACATGTTTCAACTGGTCTTGCATCTATACAGAAGATCAACAAGTTCTTAGACTTTATTCTTAGTCATTCGACTAATCTTTTCCTTCACAACAACTATCCAATTAGGGCATCAAGTGAAGTCACATATTCTATTGACTTATCAACACCCACAAAAGTAATTTTGAAGGGTACCTGCTCAATCTCATATAGATGATTGGGAATATTTCATCTTCGCTCTTTTTTACTCGTGAAATTTGAGAATCCTTTTCATGTAAGACACTAGCTCCCACTAACTTAATGTCTCTCCCACTATCCCAATAATTACTAGATGAGTTTAAAGTACAACATCCTCTCTAGAGAAACGAGCGCCTCCTAAGGATCTTGCAACCGGCATAGTTTCAAGATCTCCATTCACATATGCTCAAGAAATCCCTTTGAGGGAAAACCTAAATTGTGCGACTTGATTTTCCACTTGAGAACATATATTCTCGAACTTACATAAGCATATACCCACTAACTTGAGCTTATTACAAAACTAAAGCTCATACAAGATTGAATAATCATTCGGAGATATTTTTTTTTTTGCTGAAAATTATTTTTGCGTATTAAGATGCTTGGAAAATTTTGTATTTTTTGTGATGTAGGCAAAGAACAAGATACACAAATCAATTTGCACCATCGTAAATCCAACCATTTTGAAGTGATTGTCCCTTCTTTGCAAGCTCATATAACAACAAAGTGTTTAGAACCATCATTAACCTTGCAACAATATTTCCTTTAATTGTGCGTCTAAACTAATTAGACACGATATTCTCGCTCCCTATTGGCATATCTCCACTTGTTAAGAACCCTTCAAAGTTATTTAGCGCTTCTAACTAGTGAGAATGGGATGTACTAATTTATAGCATACATAGCAATGAAAGAAAATATAATGCGTTAATTTTGTTTCTCATACACATAAGTCTGCGCTCAATTTGGACTTAGCTTTAAAGGAAAAATAGTCATCTTTCATTCTTCTAGAATTAAGGATGGATGGGTTGGTCGAAGGTGCAGTCTTGATGCATGGTGGTAGGATATTTTTGATATAGCGGGTCGATGAGCCTGAAAGAATCAGGTATAGAGGACCGATGTAGGTAACTCCAATTTATTTGGCAGAGGTGGAATTATCAAGCACAAATATTTTTACTTCTAGAATAATACCCCTGTATTCCATAGGATTTGTGAAAAGACTTGTGATAGTTATAGAAGATCTAAAATACTAATTCGAAATAGATTGTATTGATAGAATCTTTGAATTACGGAAAAAAATAGATTGCGCAGATATAATCCATAGTTTTTTGACTATTTGTTGTCTTTTAGATTATATATGAAAAATTTATATACAAGATTTGTTACATGAATAAATATGAAGCAGCCACGTGGAATTGGGATAACGAGGAGTTGCCACATGTATCAGAATAGTGAGGTGATGACATGTGTCATGTTTGTTTCTTCCTTTAGTATATAGTTGATATTGACGGGGTTTCAAATGATACTACTTTGTCTGGCAGAAATCAATTCAATATATTGTTTTACAGATAATTTCACAGTACATTCAAGATCAAAGTTCTCTCACAACTCAACTCCGGCCCAAAAATGAGAGTAGTTGGAACAGGGGATAAGTATACTAGTAAGTGCTTGTGTAAAATTCAGAATTGTGGTGGATAGATAATATTATCATACTTGGTCAAGTAGTTGGGGAATTGGATTTTGGCTGATGATAGATTGATGGTCTGGTATTTTATCATTCAATTAGGGCACCACCGCAAGTGGGAGCTTTCTGTTGAGCTCTTTACCGTGGTAAACCTTTGCAAAGAGCTTTGAACCATTGTGGATTCGGATAAAAGCTCTTTGCCTCAAACCAACTCTTTATTTTTATTTAACCAAACGGTAGATAAATTTTCATTCCACATCAAATATTACATCAATGATCAAAGGAATTTTCCACTTGACAATAATACATCATCAAGAAAACGAAACAAAGCACACTCCTCATTTGGAGGGCCAAGCAAGTCGTACACGCAAAGAAAGATCAACAACATCAAAAACATCCAACCAAAGAAAAAAAAAAAAATGTAAACACTACCTTCAAAGAAATGTGATGAAAACAACTATAAGAGCCAACAAGAAAATTCCAGGAAAATAAAGCACTCTTATACCCCTAAACATCAACACTAGTCGAGCTTCACAGTAGAACAAAACAACCAACTAAGAGACCAATCAATCCCTCAAAGAAAAACCATAATCATAAAAGGCACTCGCTTTTTAAACCCTACTTCCAAAAGACTTCCCAAACACTTCAAAGCACAAACCCTATTAACAGGAGTCACTTGCAATCCACTTTCATTTCAAATCTTTAAACTCTCCCAATCGATATAGCAATATCCACAAAGACACTTCTCCTGTCTCCGCACCTTTTCAAACACCCACCGATTTCTTGTTTTTCAAATCCACCAAAGTAAGTAGGTAGTGAGTTCTACTCTATCCTCATTCTCTTGCTTCCAATGCATTGAGCACATCTCACACCACCAGCCAAAAAAAAGACCCACACTTTTTTTTCCAATCCATCCCAACCGACAGGCCGCCTACATATCACTTTGCCCTCCCACATTCAAAGAAGAGGTGTTCAAGAGTCTTCTCCTCCATTCCACAGCCCGACAGATGGTATCCACTCCACACCACTCCTTTGAATATTAGCTTTAACAGTAGTATCCCTTGGCAAAGACTTCCACAAAAAAATCTAATCTTGCTTTGAATTTTCGCCTTCCAAATGCCACTCCAAACAAGTAGTTTTTTTCTCTCTATCTCCACTACTATCACTTGAGCCATCCGGGTAAGTTTATCCTAATTAAAAATTGATACACGTATCTAATCAAAGCACTCTTTTTTTCAAAATGCCAAACATATTTATCTTCTTGCTTTCGCCTTTCCAGAGAAATTGAAGGATAGCCTCTCGCTTTTTCTTTTCCCGAAATTGCCTTTATCAAGTTCTCATTCCAAAGACTTCCATCTTCATCAATAAGATCCACCCATACAGAAAATTAGGAACAGGATCTCGGATCTTTTGGAATAAATGTATGAATTCCGAAATCCATGGTGATTTCAAACTTGTGTAGTTTTCCCATCTCCAATGTCAATTCTCGAGACCTTTAACAAGGGCTGGTCTAACTTCCATCCAACATTTACAAAGCTAAGATGCTCCTCCGGGACTTTAGAGTTTAAGAGATCTCTTCACACACCCCCACTCTACCCTATCGTAAGTTTTTTCCATGTCCAACTTGATGGCCATATACCCTTTTTTTCCCCACTCTATGTCTATTTAAAAAATGAATGCATTCATGAGCAATTACTACATTGTCAATCAACTGCCTACCAGGCATAAAAGCTGACTGGGATTCACTAATGCAAAAATGCAGATATAATTTAAGCCAATTTGCAAGGATTTTTGAGATGATTTTGTACACAACATTGCATAGGCTTATAAGTCTAAAATGGAAGATAGATGTGGGGTGTTTGATTTTGGGAATGAGAGTAACAAGAGCTTGATTCATCCTTATGAGCATTTTCCCATTTTTAAAGAAATTAGTAACAGCACAACAAATTTCTTTTTGAATAAACATCCAGAAAAACTGGAAAAAGAAAGAGGACATACCATCCACAACGGGAGCTTTATTTGGATTAAGATAAAGAAGAGCTTCCTTGATTTCAGCTTCTGCAATAGGCAAAATTAGGACCTTGTTCATATCTTCGAGATGGATTGAGAGATCCTGATAAGATGTTGAAATCACTTTGCTGCCCATCTAAGCAAAATATACCAGAGTAAAAGCTTGTAATCTCCTTTTCAATCTCTATATCCTCGACACAAATTGAACCATCATTCATAACAACTGAGAGATAGAATTAACCATTCTCCTTTGGGTCAGTAGCCGCATGAAAATACTTAGTATTCCAGTCACCCTCTTTCAGCCATCCAATCCTTTATTTTTGCCTCCAAAAAATCTCTTCTTTCCTATAAGCATCATAAAGTTCCAATTTAAAACCATCCCACTTTCCCCAATCCCTATCATCAACATGAGCTCTCAACGCATTAAGGGAATCTTTGATAGTGATAATTTGTGATGAAGAATTCACTTTATGAGTATCATTCCACTTCAGAAGTTCAATTCTGCAATTTCTCACTTTTGCTTGCAGTTGATACATTGAAGTTCTAATCCAATTTGAGGCCCAAGATTGGCTCACAATATCCTCACACCCCTCTTTTTCAATCCATCTTTTATCAAACTGGAAATGTTTTTTTAACTTTGTTTCCAAGATCAGCCAAGTCATCTATTACAAGAAGGCAATGATCAGATGATGCTTTGAATTCTGATTTGACAACAGCTTTAGGGAATGCCAAACACCACTCTACATATCCAAATACCCTATCCAACTTCTCCTCCACAAAGCCCTCCCCATTTCTGTTGTTGGCCCAGGTGAATGCTTCCCCAATGAATGGAATTTCTTTCATCTCCATGCTTCTAATGAACCAGTTAAACCTAGAGAAGGTCCAACTTTGTCCACTTCTGCCTCCTCATTTTTCATTAGAATTGCACAAATCATTAAAGTCCCCTGCTAGAAACCACATTTTCCCCCATCTGTCCTTAGCTTGCATAAGATATTCCCACTGAGCTAACCTCTCCTTATCATCTCATGCTAGCATATAAAAAATTAACCCAAACATTTTCCCAACTTCTCTCTTTACAAAACTCCATTTCAATACAAAACTGAGTAGAGACTGATTGGAGAATGACAATCTTTCCAGACCAGGTTGCTAGAAGCCCGCCTTTTAAACCCATTGGCTCAAGGCAAATCCATATACTTTCAAGTTTTAGTTGCCCGCACACACAACCTTAAAAATGACTTTTCTTTTATGTTTCACTTACAAAACCAAATCGAGATTGAGTTTCAAGACTCCTTTAATCGAAATCAGACAGGCCCTCCTGTACTTCTACAGCAACACACATACTTTCATGATGAACCTTGGGGGCCACTTTAGGATGATATTATCCACCATGTTGTTACCATTTCCTTCTATTCTCAATCTTTTTGTCCTGTTCTCGAGCCCCAAGTTTATTCTCTCCAATAGTTTTCCTCATCCATCGATGTTTAGCCTTTCTCTTTCCTTTTACTCTTCAATTTTCATTGTCCACAATCATGCTTACCACTTTATTTTCTACTCTTGTACTTCCATCATTCTCGTCTTGTCCATGTTTTTCCCTCTTTTTTTACCTTTTTTACTCTTAGCTACCACAATCGACTTCCATTAGAAATAGCTCTTAAGGGAAGTCTATTCTGTCATTTGGCTTAGGTGACTTCAATCTCTAATAAACCTTCATTCTTCTCCCCATCTTTTTCACAATCCTCTATACTCTTTTTGGAGACACCCTCATGCACACTCTTCTTTTTTGGATTTTCGGTCTCTAAAAGAGAGAATGGGATAAGCAATCACCGTAAGTCCAAGTGGCTACGATATTCTAGAGGAGGGGTGAATAGATTATCTCGGTTTTTCAAAATCCACCCTCTTTTTCTCGAATGAACAAGCAAGAATAAATGAAATGTGGAAAATAAACAACACACGTTGATTTAAAGAGCTTCACCCCACCTAGGGACTACGTGCTCTACCACCCCAGTATCTTCGGGATGGATTTCGAAAAAGAAAAAGAAGTTTTATTAATTACCACAATTAATACAACACCATCTTTGAAAATTACCACAATCTTCTTACAACACCTTCAAGGAGATTACCACAATCTTTCTTCAACACCTATGAAGAGTACCACACTCTTCAACACCTAAGATCACCCAAGTGTGCTCTTACCACAAGAACAACAACAAGGATATCTTGTTTTGGATGATGGACAAAATTCAAGATTACAACTCGATAATGATAATACAAATATTGAGTGCATGTGTAATCAAGAATGAAAAGCCTAGACCTCAAAATGTGCAAGTGCAAGAGCTTAGGCTATTACAACAAGAATTATGACAAAGTGTTTGCTTGTATGCTTTTCCTTGAGTTGTTGTGTTGTATCTTGTTGCTTGAATGGTTCCTCTATTTATAGGAGGGGTCTTGTATTGATTTCCAGACATTGGCTCCTTCTTGGAGAGTGAAATCAAGATATAGCTGTTAGAAATTAACCCCTTAAATTGAGAAAAAACTGTCTGAAAACCCAACTTATAGTTTGCTGTCAAAAACCTATAGCGACCGGTCACAAAGAAAGAAAGTTTTGAAAGATACGTACAAAAATTACACAGGGGGACCGGTCACCATGGGGTTGGACCGGTCCACCCCCATGTCAACCGGTTGGGGTCCTTAAAAATACATTACAGAGTGTTCTGTAATTCAGGACTTGATTCAGGCACCGGTCGCCCACACCGGTCGACCTCAGGGTCGACCGGTCGCCTTCCCCTATTTTTTTTCCGTCCCATTTTCTATTTTAAAACTCAATTCAGACACAAGATGCCCTATAAGGCGACCGGTCCAACACGAGACAGAAGTGTTGTCCAATTTTTGTCGAAAATAAACTTCAAGAAATACTCCGAAAAATTAGTAAAAACATTTTATATCGATCGGGTGTATTTGGACAACATTTAGAAACATTGTTTTGGTGTAAAAACTCATTTAAACGAAACATCAAAATCAGGATAAAAATATTTATCTAACATCACCTCCAGCAGATTATTGTGGAATCATAGGATTCAAATTCAAATTCTAGTTAACTCCACTCCTTTCAGCTTATTAGCATCTCCTTAGTTTGTCCTCTCAAAATTCTCATTCCCCAACAATTACCCGTCTTTATTCTATCGCAAGATTGGGATTTTATCGAGATTGAGTGCTTCTTTGAGTATTACTTTCCCATTTCTAAAACCCCGCAAAATCATCTCGCTCCCGCCCACTCCCCATATCTCCCTCGCTTTCAAATCACTATCTTTAATATCTTTCTTTTTTCTCAACAAGTTTTTTCGATGTGTCCCACCAAGCCACAATAAAAACAAAGCCCATGAATATTCTCAAACTTGAAATCAACCTAATATGCCTCCCCTTTTAATTTCAAAGTTGTTCCTTCCAACATCGGCTCTTCAATATCCACTCGTAACCAAGAGCTTAAGGAATCTACCTCTAATACTTCCAGCTTTAAACAAAACATCCTTAACTTGTGAGAATACCTTTCCAATTTTGAAATCCACCTCAGTGTTAATCCAAAGTGTGTAGATAGATTCCGACTTGGACCCACAAGTCTATACAAGAAAATTTCTCATTTTCAATATTCATCCCTTCCTTCCACTCTCTTAGCACAATCAGCTGATTGTCAAAGGACCAAGCTTTCCCATTCATGACTCTTTTTTTAAACTCTGAAAAACAAACCGAACTTATTAAATCCGATTTCTCTAAGAATAAACAGTTCATGTATCGACCATGCCCCCATCATTGTCTTTTTCAACCCAGTAAAGTTCACTTTCCTATCCCCAAGTACTTTCCCAAATAAGCTCTTGAGACAATCATCCTCACTTTCTATTATATCACCTTCTTCAATATCATTTCCTAACTATTTTGTTGTAGTCAAGGAGAACTTTTTGAGCTTCAAAGCAATTTCCCCATCCATATTTAGAGCTCCTCCAATCCGACCTCCGAATATGAACAAGTCCTATATGCCCGCTTCAAAGATGAGCTCAAGAAAGAAACAAAAAGCAATGTTAAGCAAAATAAGCAAAAATGAAACGCAACACCCAACGAAAAAAGACAGATGTGGATTTAAAGGTAAAAAAACAATGAGAAAAGGAAGAAAAAGAAGACAAGTTAGAGTAGGCAAGCCAAGAAATACAGTGACCAAGCACCCATCCAGCCAAGGTTCCTAGCACCAATGAGTCTTATCATTCATTCAAAAACCTCCTGACAAATTCACCCAACCAGGACAAGATAAGTAACCTCACAACCCAAACCCAAAGACCTTCTCTACACCTCACCGATAAAACTACAAGAAACCTAGGGCACTTTTCGTAGAGAGGAAAAAAACCACTTCTCGGGAAAGGAGACCAGCTCTTTATTTTGAAAAGTTGAGTTTTTGATAAAGTTGGGGCCCATAAAAAAAATATTGGAATACTTTATAAAGTGATCGATTAAATGGGACCCATAAAAAATTGTTGGAAGGTTTTTTACATGACAATGGGCAATGGGCAATGAGGTTGCATGTGAAGGTAAGAGAAAAGTTGGAAAAATGGTATATGATTGTGAATGCTCTTATTCAATCAATGCTATATTCTTAGCCCAACCCTCAGATTGTATAATAGCGTGGGCTTGATCCAGAAATATAATTTTTTAGGTTTGGATATGGAAAACCGTTTTAGGATGCTGATGCACTAACATGTACCATTTTCTGGGCAGGGGTATTATGGTCATTCCCGTACAAAAATTATTTAATCATGTTAACAAAACAATGATTTAAATTTCTTCCCAATTTGTAAATTTTTTAATTCGACTATCTAAATCAATTTTTTGCATTTCACATAATTTTATTAACAATATAATCCAACGCTATCAAAATTCTAATCAACCTTATCGATCCAATTTTCAAAACCAAACGAGGCCCAAATAGAATTTAACTGATGGGTTGATTGGAAGTGCAGGGTATATGATGCATTGATGGCTCTTATGCTTGTTAGTTGTGAGTTCACTGAGTTGTGACATGGTAGACCATATTGGGCTGAAAGAATCGAGTCCATCGGGACAAATGAATAGATAACTACAAGGGTTAAGGACACTATTACCCAACATTTCGGAGAAAAGGACAACACTTTATGCTCTCGGAATTTTTGGACAATTTTACGTTGCCGCACTTTTTTCGACAATTTTACGCTCCTACCGAATTTTTCGGTGCGTTGTTGTTTCAAAGTTGTTTTAACATGTTTCAAACATGTTTCACATCATAAAATTTTAGTGGAAAAATAATTTTTGCCTCCTATTAAATAATCAATTTTATAGTCGAAATCTTATAAAAAATCAAGAAATATATACATAAAATAACACATGTTAAAACCAAACAAATTGAAAATAATATAGAAACAACATGAATAAAAAACAAAGTTCAATTTCGATTCAATGAATTGAAAACATAAAAAACATGGAAACAACATAACAACATTGAAAACTATATAGAATCAAACCAGAAACAACATAAAACAATATAGAAAACACCACACGAATAAAAGAGCTTAAAAATAGTTAAAAATTGCATTGAAATATCGAAAACTACATAGAAACAACAAAGAAACATCGAACAACATTAAAAACAAGATATAAACAACTAAAAAACAACGAAACAATAGATAAAACAACGCATGAACAGAAAAAGAAATTAAAAATAAGTAAAAATGTGTATTGAAATTTTGAAACATCGAAACAACAACAAAACAACATAGAAACAAACAAGAAACAAATATAAACAACATCAAAACAACATATATAACATACAAAGTAATACAGAACAAAAAAATCGAAAAATACGTAAAAATAACAAAAAATATGCACGAGTATAAAAAGCAAAAAAAAAAAAAAAAAAGAGTACAAAAGTGATAGGAGCGTAACTAGTGTCTTTTTTCCAAAAAATGAGGTATTTCCTAATTTCTCTAACTATAATCTATTGATTTTGTGGTAGCTCAAAGAAGAAAAATGCAAATGGTTGGTTGAGGAATTGTAATCAAGACTATTGACCTAGATAAAACTCTATTAGTGTCACCTCTCGGAACCTTGTACTAAAAAGAAAAAAACATAGTTCCGTGGATAAAGTATTTGTTTCTTATTATCTCCAAACAGCTCCCACTTCTTCCCAAATAAAAGAAGATCCACTATATATTAACATTATTACATTCTCAAATTTATTGTCATAAATATATTATTCTAATTTCATATTAAAAATACAACACTTACTTGGACAAAAATGAAATTATTTTAGTTTATATGATAGGGAATTTATATAAATCAACATAAAACTATAGACATCCTATGTGAAAGAAAGGATTTTGTGACTAGACCTCACTAGTAGAAATGTTAATAAGGGCCCAGTCCTAAGAGCCAACTCTAGCCCAGTCCTAAAAATGTAAAGGTTGGACCTATATTTCATAGGTCCTTATAACATGAGAGCTTTTTAGCAAGATCCTTTAGGGCCTTTTTCTCAATAAAGTTTTTCTACTCTATAGATTTATATTTATATTATATATATAATACTATCAAATCTAATTTTGGATCTCGTTTAACAATTATTTTTTAATTTTGATAAATTGTAATTGATGAAAATGAAGAAACATGATGTTATGATTCACAATTCCATCGTTGGAACATTAGATTGTTGATGTTATTTTATTAATTATAAAATTATTTAGAATAAATCTCATTTATTGTCACTTAATTTTTATTAGATTATGTTATATTGATTAGAAATATTAAATTTATAAAGGTATGACTTTATCAAAAAGAAAAAAAAGAAAAAAAATAATTATAGGGCCAGCTCTGACTCTACCCTGGCCTTATAGGGCTAGGGCTGAGCTTAGATTTTTCAAGCCCTTATGACTTCATGACTTTTTAGCCCTAGCCCTTAAGAGTTATGACCTTTTAGGAAAAGGGCAAGATCGAGACGAGCCGCCTTATGGGCATCTCTACTCACTTGATTGTAAATGAGTCTAGTTATGAAAAAGAGGCTTGCAACCAAACCGAACGAGGTCGAGTTTTGAGAGTTTGAGCTTGGATCGTTTATTATCGAGTCAAACTCGAACCCAATTTATCGAACATAGTCATGGCTCACGAAATTATTCGAGTTTAATCGAGCCTAAACGAGCTTAGTAAATATCAATTATAAATTAAATTATTCTTCAATTTATTATAAAAATAAAATTATATATATCTAACAACATAATATATCTATTAAAGTCTATTATTTTTATTCAAATACATAAGTTTATTTAATATTTTTATATTTATCATAAGTAAATATATAAAAGTCTAAATTAAAGTCAAATTATTAATTTAATTTACACGAGCTTACTAAAGAGCTTGCTCACGAGTTTATCAACGAGCTTGTGCATGAGCTAACAAACCGATTATCTTTAAATTTGAGTATGGTTCATTATCTTAACGAGTCCTATTAAACGAACTCAAACGAGCTTTTATCGAGTCAAGCTCTGAATAGCTCACGAGCGGCTTAGTTTATTTGCAACCTTATAAAAAAGACTAGTGTCTATATTATGACGAGTTACATATATATACATTCAATCATATTATTGAACCGTATATATATATGTATGTATGTATGTATGTATGTATATATAATGGGGAATTTGCGAGCTATAGTCCTTAGCCTTTGAGTGTGTATTGGATAGACCCTCGGACTTGACGCGAATCATGTATTATTGCACTATATTTGATACTGATTATGGCATGATTATTCATTTTTTTAATTTAGTAATTTATTGATCTAAATGTAATAATATGGTTGAGTATTTGTTTGTTTAACTAAAATGAATTGCCATATTGAATCCTCAAATGCAAGTGCGACCTTAACTTTTTGCATATGATATCACAGGAATTTGGGCTACCAAGTCAAGTTGCCAATTTTTCAAAGGTGGGCCCTATAATTTGGAAATTGCATGTTAATCTAAAAAATTTATGTAGCTTATAAAATATTAAACCGTAGTGTTTTCTTTCTTTCTTCCATTTTTCTTTTTTCTTTTTGATGAGCGTCATTAAACCATAGGTGAATATATCATAAATTTATAAATATTTAACAATGATAATTTTTGTTATTATTTCTTTATATAGAATTATTTTGTCAAAAATCATTAAAATAGGTTAAATTACATATTTTTAAATTCCAACATATTAATGTTTAGCAGCTTAAAGCTCATATTTTGAATTTATTGCAACACATTCTAAATTATAACTTTTTCTAAAAAGTTTATTAATTCAACCAAATATCCCATATGTCACACGTGATTGTATTGGTTTCTCTCACAATGATGTTCCAAGTTAAAGCAACTTAATCTCAAATTGAAGAAAGATTCCCATGCTCCAAGTGAATTAACCAGTACATGGCATGGGAATTATACAAATATTATATCTTTATGCATGCTTGAAATGGGGTATATATTTTCATTTTTTCATTTAATGTGGCATATATATGACATATGGTTTGTGTTCAAGCAGAAGACTAAATTAGCAATGCTCCCCAGAGACATAATGCAAGCAAAGCAGGAGGGTTTCTCAACATAAATGGCTTAATACCCAATTCTAACTGCAGCCTAATTAACAACTACAATCACATACAAATCAGAGAAATCAATAAGGACGACGGCCGACTAACAGATTCTTGCAATGTTACCATTAAAACTTCTGGTTGGTTGGGAAATTTTAAATCTCTTTTTTTTTTTTTTTTTTTTTTTAATTTCAATTTATTTTTGTCAAATTCAGTTCTTTGATTTTGGTCTGTCTTGAATGACAGCAGCACCAGGCCTGGATACAAATAGGCATATAATCGGTCCACAAATCAAACTGTCCCTCCCAAGCCTCAGGTGAGTACTTTTGTGTGGAATATATATATATATATATATATATATATATATATATATGCTTACTTTGAAATTATTAATCTCTGTGTAGATAACTGATTTCAACTATATATTTTGCAGTGGTCTCACGGAATATAATCCTCATCTTCTTCATTACACTTGCCAGATTGAGACCAGGTTTGATATAATAAGTCATTTAATTAATATTGTTGTTGTAGCTAGGAATGAATAATATGTAAGAGTTAAACAAAGATATCAATATTAGTTTTGTAATCTAGGGATAAAGAGTTTCAAACTGTTCAAGAGTTTCAATAATGTTACAAAAGTTTAACGACATGAGGTTGGTACGATTATTAATTATGGGTTATAGTACTATTTGGCTAAATTGCACTTTTAAACATGTAGCTATAGTGGGTGGTAACGGTTGTCACTAATAGCTAGTCTTGCAGAAATCATGATTCGCCCTACAATTTTGAAAATATACTTTCAATTTCAATCCTTTGATTGCCACAAATTGAAAAATTTGCTTCTACATGCCACATATATATCCGCCCAAACTAATAGCTAAATTTCCAAAATGTAATCGATCGTCCTCAACTCCTCAATTTATAAAAGGAATCTAATCTTTGGTGTCAATTGTCCACTTTTATTTCTCTCCCATTTTGTTTTGATGGTTTGTGTGTGTGTGTGTAGGGTGAGAGTAGTTCCAGCAGCAAAGATTTCTTCAGAGCAATTGGCATCAGAAGGTGAAGTTTGTGAATCTGCACGACAAGAAAGTATTCATGGGATGAACTCATCAGCAGACAAAAGAAACCTGATGATAAGAACAGTGATGCAATCAAAGCCGATTGTAGCTTTTGAGTTCAGTTCCATGAAAATGATAGTTGGCTCTCCAACTGTGGTTTCCCGACGCTAATTCTAAGTACCACTACTTGTTTTCCAAGTCATTGCATTTTGTATTTTAATAAATTCTTTATTCAAAATAAATACTTTATATTTGAATAAGCAAATAAAGTATACTACTTTCATTCATTCATGATTGATTGTTGCTTTTTTATTATTTTTAGTCAACAAAAATATTTTTGCATAATGCAATAATGGGTAACATAGTAAGTTTCTTTAGTAAGAATATATATAGTTGATGATGCTTTTTAGGACAAATCATTTCAAAGTTAAGGTTTTTGATAAAGTCTTTCTTTCCAAGGGGGAAGTCTTCAAGTCTTTTTCTCTGGGAGCTGGAAGTTCTTCAGACGGAAACTTGTCTCCACACACGCAAATGTTAGAGGGCCCCGGGGGTTGTCCCAGGGAAACCCTCCGACGCTCAAGTCAGCACGGTGATCGAGAGAGAAGAAGACAATAAACGAATACTATATTAAATGCGTAAGAGTAATTATGAGAGAATTTACTTACAAATGAAGAGGAGAGACCTTTTTATACCTGGTAAGCGGGCCCTGTGGCCCGCATAGGAGAAATCGACCTATGGGCCAGTCCCAGACTCCTTTAGGCCGAGTTATTCCGTTAAGAGCTCATTGAACAATTAATATCGAATTAATATATAAATCGAATTATATATTTAATAATTAAATATCGGTTTTGCGGAGGTATGGAGAAGTGCGGGAGCTAAACTGGTACCATGTCTAGCTTGTCTCATTCTATATCTTGTCTTACCTTTGGAGAATCTTTGACCACTTTTGCATAATGACACTTGGGAGAGAGCTTTTGGCCATGTCTTCCGAAGGTAATATTTCTCTCTATTCTTTAACTCGTGAACTTCTTTGTTTGGTAGAACATTTAGAAAAATTTCTTGATAGTTGAGGAGAGTACTCATGGAGAGTTGGAGTGATGAGTGGAGTGTATCAAGTGAGGAGAGAGATGAGAGCCTAAAAGGTGGAGAAAGGCACCTCGGGGCACCTCCTAGGAGTGGACAAGGGCGCCCTCTTGGGGCGGCCACAAGGGCACTCGGAAGAGCGCACCCTTACCCTTGTAACACATATGCACATAGCATAAAACAATAGTTCATAGGCACACAACAACACTTATAGTGTTTATCACATATTATATTAACTCGATTTTATCATCCAAAATCATTTTATACGAGCGGAAGCATTTAGTCAAAAGATTGACTTAACAAAACCTATACACACATGTGTATTTACAATATTACAGAACATTAACGACAATGCTTTTTTATACAAAGATTAAAATGAAAATCCCTATATGAAATGCAACTGATGAGCTGAGGGAGAAGGATGCGAATCCAGCCGACCGACCTTTGTTCCATGCTTTAAACCTCTGTAATACTTCACAGATCAACTTTTATCTACAACAATTAAAAATTGGCAACATTGTATTTGTTGAGTTGCAAGCTCAGCAAGTATAATCCAATAACAAGCTATTTAACTTCACATAGGGATATCATCAGTAACCATTTTACACTCATTGTTCATATCATTCATAAACAAATAAATGCATATGCTTGATCATATTCTTTTGATGTTATGGGCCAGCTAATACCAAGAATAAATCATGATCACGAAGATGACTATGACACTCAGAATTCTTAATTCATATAGAATTCATCAACTCGGGTGACCGTGACAAAGACTTGTAATCTAGTGGATATCTCAGAATTCTCAGAACACATGATTCAAGGTCAATAGCGCCATAATCAATCCATTAATCTCTCATAAATGCATTTTCATTAAACACATGTCTCATTTCATATCAATAACATCAATGATGATCACATATCTCAATTAAATTTCAATCTCGTCACATAGACACCATATATCTCAATTTCATCTCCATCTCATCACATAGAGATTACGTATCTCAATTTAATTACAATATCACCAAAGAGGATCATACAATTCACGTTAGGGCACGATAAATTTTTAATCAATATAGCCAAACAAGTAATCCGCTCATTCCAACACATCAATCATATAATCACACAAGTCAAATAACAAGCTAAAAGATCATACTCACAAGTGGTGCCCTTATCTTGATGACTTTTCCTAGTTAGCCTTACTTGCTCTTGTATCGGGATCTTAACCTATTAACACATCAAAAACTCATAACTAATTTCAAAATCATAGATTCATCACTAGTGATGTTGTGCTAGTTATGCAAATTATAACCGAGTGTGCGAGGGAATCGTAATTGATACAATTCTTAATTCATTTTAATCTGGCACATGACATAAAGCTTCTTTGTTCAAGTTCTTAGTTTTATTAGTTTATTATTTTAAACCAGGTAAGGGACCTTAAATCTTAATTTTATTGGGTAATATTTAAATAGACACATAAATATAAATATTGTATGTTCATTACAGAGGTAATTTATTGGCAATTCCACTAGTCCCCTTCGCCTTGTCTCCATTACATTTCACTATCTTATAAAATTAAATAGATACAGTTTCTTAAGATTTTGTTTTATTTCATTTTATATTTATCATTTTTGTTTTAATATGCAGTAAAATAAAATGAATTAAATCAATAACTCAACTCTCAAGCTTTTTTATCCCGTTTCCACATGCATCTTCTTAACCATTTGATTCCCAATTTAAGCAACAACTAGTTTTAATCTTGAGTTCACTAAGCTTAGAAAAAGATATTCCTAATTCTGGGCTTTGACTTCTTCAAGTTATAGAGAAATAATAGCCTAATTATAGACAATAATAATCAAAAGTAATATTGTGCAGGAGAGCTAAAAATTATACTTACCAAAATTTATCTTCCTTTTGTAAATTTTCATAGCCCTCCCTTGTCCTAGCTTCTCTCTCTCTCTCTCTCTCTCTCTCTCTCTCTCTCTCTCTCTCTCTCTCTCTCTGTATTTGTCTTATCTTTTTCCGCTATGTTGACGATTGCCCTCAATTTATCCACATTTGTTGTTCGTGTGTTTGCGTGACCGAGTCTACCTAAATAATATACACACTTTGAGTTTATCCTAGATAGTTGAGGCATTGTTGTGGCTAAAGTGAATTAAGATATTATAATATATTTTTATATTCATTTTGTGAGTTTGTTCAAAGCATGTGCTCACTTAAGCACACACGCTAATAACATGCTGCCACATACCTATACTTAATAGAATATATAATATATGCACACACACGTATTACATTTTACTTTTAGTTACATGCATATATAAGTACATATATATATACATTACACTATATAATATCTATATATATATTTGTATTGTCTATAACTCTATATATCAGTATTTCTTTGCGTTTTTTTTAAACTTATTTTGTATGCATTTTAATGTGAATATGAAATACCAAAATTCATGTAATTTGATTATGAATGATTAATCCTGATAATTAAAATGCAAAATTTTTGGATTATGACAATTTTCCTTCCCTTCAAAAAATTTCGTCCTCGAAATTTTTTCTCCAATAGTAAATAACCACGTATGTTCTTCCATCATATGTTGTCCTATTTCTCATATAGCTTCTTGTTTAGAATGATTCTTCTAAAACATTTTTACCATCGAAATCACTCTGTTTTTAAGTTGTATTACTTTGTACCACAATATTTCAACTGGTTCTTTCATGTAACTCAAACTATTAGCAATTCAACTGGTTGATTTCAAGAACATGCGACGGGTCTGATCTATATCGAAGAAGCCTATATACTAACATGGAAGTCATTATGAATCTGGGACAATTCAGGTGGCAAGGCAAGTCGAAATACTAATGGTCCAACCTTTTCAAGTATTTCATATGGGTCGATGTAACGGGGACCCATTTTACCTTTCTTTCCAAATTTGAGAAGAAGACATGAAGAAATACTTTATTGCCAACTTCATATTCCATTTCATGTCTATATTGATCAAGATAACTATTTTGCGTATCTTGGGCTGTTTTTAACTTACTTTTAACTATTTTCACTTTTTTCAATCGTATCTTGAACCAAATATGGACCTTCCAATAATCGCATCCCCTTTTCATCCCAACATACTAATGCTGCTATGATGTTGATTATTATATGCTAATTCCATCGACGCAATGTGTTCATCCCAAGAACCTTTAAATTCAAGAACACAAGCACGAAGCATATCCTCTGTGAGTCATCCATTAGAATATGATTCTTGATTTTTTTATTTTCCAATTATTGTCCGACATTTAATTAATCAAAAATATTAATAATAATTGGTCAAGTCTAAGAATAGTATCCTCAACACTTACAGTATATTTAATAACCAATATATAAGGGGTTGAGTTTTGATTATTCCCTTAATTTGCAGCTACTTTTATTTTAATTTATATTAAAATACATGACCTCTATATTGTCGAAATAATCATATTCTACCTTAGACTACATAACTCTATTATGATCATTTAAATCATATATAGTATGTAACAGTATAACGTCACACAAATAATTCATTACATATCCTTCATACTTTATAAAACCTTATGAAAACCCACCAATCGTAATTATCCGTCTTATTAACCTCAAAATAATAAAACATCTTCTAGATAATTCAATAAGATCATTGGGTCTCTTTCAAAATCTGTAAATGATATTCCAAAATGAGCCCATTACATTTATATAGATCAATATATATGTGCTTGGTAATATATCAATAAGTGTATTTACAAAATGAGCAACAACTATATTATAAGAGATAGTCTCTTGTCAGACCGTCTAATGGATCTAGATCCGTTAGACGGGTCTAAATATCCTACCCATCTTGCAGACCTGACCCGGATCCGCAAAAAAATAAAAAACCGGTCCGCGACAAACATATTCCACACCTACTCTGCTCTGTTTTCCATTCATTCTCTTTTTTTTTGTGTTTGAACATGCATGACATGTTGTCCTAACAGCTAAACACTATAAATTCCCAAAAATTAAAACCATCACATCTTCGATTTTGTAATTATCCCTTCAGTCGAATTATAAAGGATTGGCCAAACTAATAAAAGATGAAGCTAAGAGTGAGATGCTAACATAAACGATGATAACTTCCTCGAAAATAACATTCCAATTCGACATCTCAGCCTCATCAATAACAAAATAGCTGCAAAAATTTTTGTTAGAAAAGAATGAATACAAGAAAGGTATACCCGTTATAAGAACACATCCACACAAGTCAAGAGCTCTGTGATCAGGACAACCATAGGCTAGGCTCTTTACACCTTCATCACCAAAATGCTCTTCTCAGGAAATTACTAATACTTATTTGAGAAACTACTAATACTTTTTCGAGGGACAACTAACACATTTTTGGAGAAAAAATTAATTAGATTTAGGGAAACTACTAAAATACTCTCCAGGGAACTACTAATACTTTTTCGAGGAACTACTAATATTTTTTTGAGGGACTGCTAATACATTTCGGGAGTATATTCATGAGAAATACTAAAATACTCTTCAGGGAACTACTAATACATTTTAGAAGAACTGCTAATACTTTTAAGAAGGACGGCTAATACTTTTC
Organism: Rehmannia glutinosa; assembly: GCA_016081115.2. Lineage (NCBI taxonomy): Eukaryota > Viridiplantae > Streptophyta > Magnoliopsida > Lamiales > Orobanchaceae > Rehmannia > Rehmannia glutinosa. The sequence goes on along the minus strand of JABTTQ020000547.1, from coordinate 152,292 downwards.
AGAAGGACTGTTAATACATTTCGGGAGAAAACTTTAATTATATTTGGGGAAACTACTAAAATACTCTCCAGGGAACTACTAATACTTTTTCGAGGAACTACTAATACTTTTTCGAGGGACTGCTAATACATTTCGGGAGTATATTCAGGAGAAATACTATAATACTCTCCAGGGAACTACTAATGCATTTCAGAAGAACTGCTAATACTTTTTAGAATGATGGCTAATACTTTTCAGAAGGACTGTTAATACCGGTGGTCCCTGAAAACTACTAAAACACCACTCCTAATATTACGAAAATGCCACCGGTCCGCGGATCGTATCCGTTTAACAGTCGACCTGTTAGACGGTCCGACAGGAGTTTTTGTGATATTATAATCTCTTAACTCTAACACAATCTCATTAGTATCCTTGTAACCTTAATTTGTCAGAATGCAATCTCCTAGTACCAGGTACATATAATTATCTTTAGATCGCAACACTTTTGCACCATTCGATAATCCCAAATATGAAGTGGCATGATCATTATCCAAAATACAATCATACACTATCATGTTATCTAGATTCATACGTGGTCTTTTAGTTAGTTATCAAAAACCTATGTAAATTTTCCCATGAGACTTCTGTCTCAACTGAACCCATTGTTATCCTTGTCCTAGAAATTTAATTGAATAAGATCTGTTAAACGAAAATGTCAATAATGAATATTAATTCTTGTTCAACTTTTATAATTATTGATTCAAAGTAATTTGTAAAATGATCTAATTCGTGTAAGAAGTTTGAGTAACTCTATCATTTTACATCGACATGGATCAAAACCCAATGACAATAATACTATGGGAAATTAATAAATAATATGTATGTCAGATTCACGTAGTGCTCATATTTAACTATCATAATTCGTTATAAGTATCTTCATTTAATTAAATACACCATTACCATATACTTTGTGTAAAATGACTATGGACAACAACCTAAAAGAAAGTTTAGAATACCCAATATCATCATTTACCCAAAAATGTTTCTTCTTTCAATCACCTTTGTGGTCCTTTCTTTTGCAATATAACCTCAAAATCTAATATACTTATACGGACACCTATTATCGATTTACTTGTCTCAAAATAATATTGTACTATATGACCAAAAGATCACAAGTTTATCCTACTAATAACAATTCCTTTCCAATCTTCCTAGTTCTGGGAATCTCTATAAATATCAACTAAATATCCCATGTTATTTAGAGTACACCAACATATCATCTGTGAATATCATCCTAAACAAACACATATAAGATCTTCCAGCATCTTTATCCATTCCGTTTAAAAACCAATCAAGGAACTAATCAACCATTGTACCTTAACAAACATAAAAGAGAATTCAAATCACATAATTGGGTGTCTATTTCATGGGCTAAGTAACAATCATAACCTTTCTTCACCATTTTGAATGTTGTAGATACAGATACTATACACGCAGCCAAATGTTTTTTCTTTTCCCTTTAAATACTATTTGTATCTGATCAATAAGCTCTAAGACTATTTTTTTAGTGAAACAATCCAGTTTAGTATGGTGTTTAGTTAACCAATTCATACCCAGAATCATATTGAAATCCCTTAATGACATAACACGCAACATATCATGTAATTCTAAATCCCAGATTAGAATATTACAATCACCATATATAAGTTTTACAATAACCACATTCCCTACTTGAGTTTGAACAAGTAAATGATAACCAATGTGTATAGTTTGTTTCCCAAATGTGATGAAATAGTTGTGACACAAATGAATGTGTTATTCCGGGATCAAATAAAATAAAAGCATTTATTCCAGTAATAGAGAGATTACGAAAAACTACGGTTGGTGCATCTTTAGGTTCTTTGTTTGTCATACAAAAGACTCAAGCTTTAGCTTATTGTCTGCTTGCTCGACTTTTTTCTACACTAGTGCCTCTTTTTATACCAAATCTTCTTCGACCTTTACCTCTATTAGGATTGAAAACACTAAATCTAGTTTGCTCAACTATAGGTTCTTCGTGTGGTTTTGTGAAGTTCCTTGCTATATAAATGACCATGTTAACCACATCTAAAAGAAATTCCCAATAAGCAATATGCATTCTCCACAATGAGCACAAGTGATGACTAATAGCGTAGAAACTACACCCTTACTAGCTGATGTTGTATCCCTAAAATTACAACCTTTAGGACTACTCATATGACCTCTTTGTGTAGGTACAATCAATTCCTATTTATTTCTAAATCCTCCATTTTCTTCACACCCTGTCTCTTCTTGTTGTATTAAAAGTTTTGTTGATTCAACTTCAAATTTCTCCACACGTATCACTACATTTTTCAACTGACTTGTAGGTCCGAATGGGTGTGATGTAAGGTTTAGGAAGGGGGGATTGAATAAACCTTACCAACTTTTATAATTTAGTCCTTTTAAATTATTTCAACAGAGTTGACTCAAATCAACTAGGTCCTTGGGGGACAAAATAGGTTGGCTTACTTGACAAAGTTACCCACTCAACAAACTCGACTGAGCTGTTGATAATATAACTTAGTTGCGTCAGCTAACACTTAACTTTTTAGTTGATTTGGTTTTTATACAGCAGAAAACTTAACACCCTTGTTAATTTTAAACTAGTTTTTAACACCTGTTCTTAGCAATGTTATTATCAGCTGGGTTAGCAATTTAATTTAAACAGAAAATATGAATATAAGCCGAAAAGTAAAATGCCATAAGTAAATGACACAAGTAAATTTTATAGTGGTTCGAGGATGGTTAATTCCTCTAATCTACTCTTGTCCAACTCGTGGAGGAATCCACTAAGTAACAGATCAGGTTACAAAGTAGTTCTCAGTCTAGAGACAGCCTTTGATCACACAGTTGGCTTCTTCACAAGACAAATTTGCCTTGCTATTTTAGCTCCCTTCGAACCCTTAGAATTGATCACACAGCCTTCCAACGAGCTCGAAACTTCTGGTTCGACCTAGAACCTTACTACAAATCCTTCAATCTTAGAGAGCAGACCCCTTTAGTTCTTAAAACGTTTTCCTCTTCAACTGGTTGAAGTGTTCTTTCCTTCACAGAGTGTGTTGGATCGAGTTCCTTCGAGTTTTAGGCTTGAGGAATTTCTTGGTAAGCTTGAAAGAATATTTGCAGGTATTGCTTGCTTTTTTTATTGCTTTTAATGTTTGATCTCTCGTGTGTCATATATCTTCTCTCTCTCTTGCTTCCTCAACCTTTTATAGTATTCATTTGAAAATTTGCCCGTTGAAGAGATAGTCTATTTTCAAATCACACTTTCTTGTTCGTTGACTTGTCGTTTCTTGACTTGCAGCATTGTGATGGTGACCTTTCCTCGTATTAAATGACTCTACAGCTTTTGAGGTCCTGACACAAGCTTCAGTGCTTCCCATTGGTTTATTCCTTTTGCACGCTTTTGGGATGAGCACTTTAAGACGTGTCAGCATGGATGTATTACTATTTTAAGTAATGTCCTTGACTTCTGTGCAACAGATTAATATCAGCCGACTTGATTGGAGAGCTGCATTTACCCCTTTGACTTGAGCCAGCTTCAATCTTTTAGGAATGACTCAACTGTCAGTTCAACTGGTAGACTCAACTCTTTACTGACTTGACTGACACTTCTTCAATCTTTACTCAGCTGTTCCTCTGTTGGATCTCCTTCAGTCGAGTCTGTGCCTTCCATCTTGACCACACTCAGCTGACACACAGCTGGGTCTTCACTTCAGTCTTTAGTTGAATTCTTGCATTCTTCGACATAGCTGACTTCACTCAGCTTATGCAGTCCTATTTATTACAAAATAGAAAATTACAAGGAAAATGGGGTGCCTACTTTCTATTCTAAGTTTTACATGGTATCATAAAAATCTAGTAATAAATTTCCTAACAATTTTCCCATTTTGATGATGCCAAAACTTAAATAAATATTACAAAGAAACACAAGCAAAAACATAACAAAGAATGTATGAGTTGAATATGTCAATTTTATTGATCATAACATTCTTGTCCTTTACAAAGCTGTTTACAAGATATACTCTATACACTATATCAGAGCTTATACATACATCATGTATCAGAGCAAAACTATAAAATTACAACAAATATTAGAGCTTTATTACATAACACTTACAGCTGTGTATTTACAATTAAGTAAAATACATGAAGGGGTTACAACCGTCTTCAACGCCTTGGCTGCTTCTTTCTTCTATCTTCATCTTCAGCTCTCCTTCTGTCTTTCTCTGCTCTTCTCCTCTTCTTCTCTTCTTCTTCTTTCTTTTCTTCTCTTATGCGCGCTTAGCAGTAGGGTCATCCCTGCGTTGCCTTTCCTCCCATTCGCACGTAACTCTCTCATTTTTTGCTTCTTGACTCCTCACCGCCTCCTCATTCTTGCGCTTAACTTCAAGGTTGGCAAGAGGATCAAACCCATCCCAGTAATTTATCCCCTTATTATGTGGATTGATGTATCTTATATCCTTTGGTCTTTGCTGTGGTGGAGTCCCTCTGCCTCTTCCACTACTTCCAGACCTTTCCCTCCCTCTTGTTGACTTAGCTCCTCCTCTGGGAGTGTATCTTTGTCATCGAGCTCTTCCACGAGTGATCTTTGAACTCGTTGTCTATTAGCCGTTTTTGCACAAGTCTAGAGTACAAGTCCCACGCCTGTGATAGAGTCATGTTCTTGACGTAACCTTCTGCATCTAGAGTTTCAAACTCCTCTAGGGATCTTGGCTCAGATCCTGCATCAGGTATTGTGATTTCTCTTGGAGGTTTGATTGCTGGGGAATCCTTAAATAATCCTGCTGGGAGGCCATCATACCTTGTTCTGATATCCTTAATGCGCTCACTGTGCTTCTCAGCTACCTTCTCAAACTCAGCTTCAATGGCTTTTCTTGATTCTTTGACTGTCATTTAAGCTTTCTTCCGTAGTCGACTCTTTAGGTAGTTTGTTGAGAAGTGAGGCTGTGACTTCACCTTGTTGAGGGGTTTTGTCAAACATGATTTTCAGAGGGGGATTTTTCACAGAGCTGCCTTTCCCCGTGCTTGCTTCCCCTTGCTCTCCTTCCTTATGACTCCAAGGCCCTTCCTTAAGTTCCCTCATGGCTTCCTCTTCCCCCTTTTTGGCATCATCACCAAAAGGTAGAGTCAAGCCAGGGAACATGCCACTCAGAATAAAATCAAGTCTGTTGTTTGTTGAATCGTGCTTGTCGTGTGACATGGAGTAAGTTGTTCGAAACTCATACCACATAGCTTTCGACTCAGCTGCCATCAGCTTCATTTATGTTTGGAGAACCTGAATCTACTGACTCATGTTTGTCTCCAATCTGGCAATTTCATTCTTGTGCTGCAGCTTGAGCAACTCCATGTCCGACTTGTGAGACTCCTCTATCCTGAAAATGTGGTCCCGAAGCCTCTGCTGGAGCTTGAGGTTGTCAGAGCTCCAGATCACCATCTTGGCAAATAATGATTTGAAATACGTGACTTGCCCTCTCCTCAGAGCTTTCACTTATCCCACCCATTCTCAAATTCTTAAAATGGTACCTCTGATGTCTCCGGTGATCGTAGCATTCCTATTGTCTAGCCTTTGGTCCAACGATGCAAAGCCATGCTCCGTCTTCTCAATCGCTTCACAGATGGCTTTAAACGCTTTTTTGAAGTCACCGTCTCGATCGAAGATCGATCTTCCGCCATATCGCATCAAAATCGAACCCTATAGGCTCAATAGTAGATTCATCTAGAGCTCGGAGTTCTTCTGAGGGTACTTGGATATTATAGCGAGCTTGTTCCCGAGCAGATTTGGCTTCAAACGGAATGTGGGCTTCGAAAAGAAAGTACTCCATGAATAGGTCATCTGGAAAAATCAGAATACCTGCTCCTTTCGTCTGTGGGGCCTTTCCCTTTTTCTTCAAAATATTTTTAGCTCTATATGCCTCAGTTGTTTCATCTTCATCTCAGTATCTTGAGCAATTGTGTTAGCTTTATCGAGCTAACCGATCCTCAGCCTCTTAACAGCTTTCTCGGTATCAGTTTTTGCTTCTTTTTGAGTAGTCTGATCCTCAGCTGATTCATCAGCGTCATCAGAAAGTGATGGAACCAATGAGGTTGGCTCATTAATGAATACGAATCTCATCGGAGCAACTTTGTCACTAGCTTCACTCCGAGAGGCTTAAGCATCCTCAATTGTGTCCTTATTAGATTCATCAACGGGAGTGGACTCAGCTTCATTTTCTGATTCCAGGAATTCTGTGTCAACTTGTTCCTACGAATCGCGAAGGGCGCTGATTTCTTCTTCTTCATCAGCTACCTCCACTTGAGGAGTAGGCTCATTTATGGCTTCTTTACCCAAGGAAGTCTCAACCTCCTTTGGGCCTTCTTTAACCTCAACAGTCTCAACCGCTGGAGGACCTTGGGCATCCCTGTTTGCAGTCTCAACCGTGGCAGGGTCTTGGGCAGATCTCCCTTTAGCACTCACCCATAGGGTCTTGATGGCATCCATCCATCGGAGTCCCAACTCATAGGATTGCACTTTCAGGGCCAGGAGTCTCAACTCTCATGGCCTCCTCTCCATCCTTTGCCTTAGCTGCTTTAGCAGTGTCATTGGATTTCAGTGCAGATGAGGTTTCAGCTGAGACAGTCTCAACCATCTGAGCTTCATCAACTTCACTCTGCTATACATTTTGTTTCTCATCTTTGCCTCCAAACTGCATAGATTGGTCTCCCATAGCATCCTCTGACCTATTTGTGGTGGTGAGAGCTTTCCCCTCAGCTAGCGCACCAACCAAGTTAAGAGTAGTGGGGTTACTCTACACCTGAGACTCGGTTGTTATTCCCTTTGAGTGATTACCCATGGGGGCAGGTGTCTAAACACCTTCTGCAGGAGTTGGCTTGGCTAAGGTGCCCGCTTCGTCACCACCCTTAGCTTCATCACCAATGGTCCTAGGGCCATCTTCTGAGTGCACGGGGGATGTGGTGGCAACAATATTAATAGATATTTTATGCACCACATCCATAACGTTAGGGACTAAAGAGAGTGAAGAGGATTCTCCTGGACCCTCTTGCATTTGTTGCTCGTGCATCGCTTTTGATTCTCTTATGGCTTGCTGGAATTCAACTTTCTCTGCTGCCACAGCAGGGTCGATTTCTTCTATGTCACTATCGCTACTCTCAGCTGATTCCAGGGCATGTTCAGGCGCATTAGTAAAGAAACAAGTGTGGGGCTTCTTTGACTCCTCAATAGCCTTGGCCTTCTCCAAAGCTCTTTGCTTTCTTTCTCCTTCTTTTCACAGAGGACAATCATGCAGAAGTCGGGATCAAGGGCGAAATGGAGAGATACATTGCCCAGGAAGCTTAAATGCTCCTCTTCTTCTTCTATGAACTCTGGGTGCTCAAATTGGTGTTGAGAATAACTCAGCTTCCAACATTTCCATTCCAATAATCTCTCCAAAACGCCAGCATAGACAGGAGATAACATCACAACATCATCATCATCTCCTTCCTCCTGAATGGTAGCGAGTGGAACATGTTCCTCCTCAGGTTCATTAGCATCTGTCTGATGGGACTGGATAGCTCTTTCTTCATGTTGCTCAGTTGTCTCAGCTCCATTCTCTTCAACAAATTGTCTCTCGAATGTCGGTCTTATTTGTCTGGCTGATCGACATCAGCAATCTTCTCTTTTTCCGTGGTGACTGCATCACCACCATCAGTTTCTTTCGACTGCTCTTCTTGGTATGTAGCAGTCTCTTTGTCGGGCTGAGTGGCGGACTCAGCTTTATCCAATTCAGACTTGCGAACAAGTCTTCTTCTCTTAGTTTTCACAAGAGGAATTTCATCCTCTTCAGCTTCTTAAGTGGCTTCTGGCTCCACCATATTTATCTTCTTCGTTGCAGCTGGCTTGCGGGGCACAACTGAGCATTTCTTCTTCACTACCGAGAAGGTTTAGATGCGTCTTTCTCGGTCTCACTTCTTTGGCGGGGCTTCGGTTCGTTTCTTTGGGCAGTGCTTTTGGCTCGGCTGCAGGGGCATGAGCCTTCTTTAATTTGTCTGTTGGGGCAGGTGCTGGCTTAGCTACATCAACTCTCTTCTTTTGGATCGGCTTAGGAGAGAGAGTTGGGGCGGTTGCAGCTGTGTCTTCTGGAGTAGGGTTAGCTGATTCACCCTCACTGGTGTCAGCCTTCCTTGCATCCGCTTGCCTCTGAGCGCCTGACAGATTTTCCTTAAACATATTTTTGTTGACATGAAACGGCTTTCCATGTCTCAGGGAAATTTCCTTCACCTCCATGAGATGGCCAATCACCTGGCCATATCCCAGTGAGCCTCCAAACAGTCTATCCTCCTTGATGGTCTTGTTGATCACATTCTGTCATATTCGGCTAAAGACAAACTCAGCCCAGTTAACTTTCTTATCTTCCATAATAGCAGCCATCACCAGCTTAGTTCGAGACAACTGATTAAAGATGTCGAACATCATGTCGACACACTTGGACACGATGTTAATCAATTTGTTGTAGTCCTCCTTGTTCAAAGCCTTCTTGGCTGTGTAGATAGCCTTCGCAACTGACTCCAGCTTGGCAATTTCCTTCTAAGCAGTAGCTAAGTTCACATCTTTTTCAACAATCTCTTTTAACCCTTCAGAGGGAAGTTTGCAGTGCTCAACAAGGTCAGCAGTAGTGACCTTGATCTCCTTGCTGTGGACAGACGATCGAATCTTATCGTCATGAACTTCTGCGTGGACATAGAACATAACAACTTCTTCTAAGTACGTATGAGAGTACTCCATCGTGAGAAAATCCTTCAGACCGGATTTCTCAAGCTTTTCCGCGATCTTCTCCACCAGGGCCTTCTCAGCACCCTGTTTCAGCATTCCTTCAAAGTTGATTGTAGATCTCGAATGGATCTTTTTGGACATCTTGACGAAATCATATGATGCATCCATTTTCTTAGAGAATAATCGAGAAATCAAACAAAAAATCTTAATTTTTGGAACTAGGGTTTCACAACTTTCACAAAGAGAAAAACTTTGCTTTGTTTGCTTTTCTTACTGGAGACGAGTGTTTGTGAGGAGAGAGAAAATGGATTTTGGTTTATATTGGACTGGAAGGGATGATTTCTGGAATTTGAAAATTTTGATCAAAATCAATAGTCAGGATTCAGCCTTTGAAATCGCATTAATTTCCCCGCATTAAATGCAACAACATTTATATCCAATCATAGGCTAAACGTGTAGCTTTTGTTCTGACATCATAATTACGCTGACGTAATTTTTAAAAACATTCCCACTCGCAGAAAACAACTGCGTTTTGTCACTTAGCTCATAAATAACTTAGCTATCTTCCAAAAGTGACTTAACTCTGCTTCTCTCTTCACATAGTATCACTCAGCTATTAGCTAACTCGATACAGCTGAATTCTCATCTTGGCTGTTTTACCAGGCCGGAAAAAAAATGAAACTTGCTTATTTTTGTTTCTCTCTTCTTTGTTTCTGCTGATTGAGTCTTCTAAGTCTCCTAACTCAGCTCAAATAATCATAGCTCATTCTTAAGCTCTTCAAATTTTGATTCACATAAAGGCTTAGTGAATATGTCAGCTAACTGCTTATCAGCTGAGATATATTCCAAGGTGATGTCTTTCTTTTCAACATGATCCCTTATAAAATGATATCTGACATCAATGTGTTTTGTTCCTGAGTGCAACACAGGATTTTGAGTGATTACAATAGCACTTATATTATCACACATAATTGGAATTTTTTTTCTTCAATATCATAGTCTCTCAGCTGCTGTCTCATCTACAGAACTTGGGCACAACAAATTGCTGCGGCATATGTACTCGCTTGACTATGGATGTAGCTATTGAATTTTGTTTCTTGCTGAACCAAGAAACCAATCTATTTCCAAGCAATTGACAAGTACCTGATGCACTCTTCGTGTCCATTCTACATCCAACATAGTCTGAGTCTGAGTAGCCTACAAGCTTGAATCCACCATCCTTTAGATACCATAAGCCAACTTCTTGGCATCCCTTCAAATACCTTAGGATTCTCTTAGTTGTAGTCATGTGACTCTCTTTTAGTGTAGATTGAAATCTAGCACATACACCTACAACAAAGGTGATGTCTGGTCTACTTGCTGTTAAATAGGGCAATGATCCAATGAGGGCTCTATACCTAGTTTGATCAACAACTTTTCCATCTTCATCCATATCCATGTTGATTGAACTGTTCATATGGATCTTCACTGATGACTTTCTTCCATACCAAATTTCTTCATTAAATCTCTGGTATACTTGGTTTGACTTATGAAGGTTCCATCCTTCATTTGCTTGACTTGAAGTCCTAAGAAGAAAGTCAGCTCTCCCATCATGCTCATTTCAAACTTCCTTTGCATGAGGTTAGAGAACTTATCGCACAACTCTTTGTTTGTGGATCCAAAGATGATATCATCCACATATATTTGAACAAGCAGTATACTCACTCCATCTTCAATTCTGAAGAGTGTTCTATCAACTTTTCCTTTGTTAAATCCATTGTCAATTAGAAATTGTGACAGTGTGTCATACCATGCTCTTCGTGCTTGTTTCAAACCATACAGTGCCTTCTTGAGCTTGTACACTTTGTCTCCAATAGTCTTTTTCTCAAAACCTGGAGGTTAATCAACATAGATTTCTTCTTCTAAAAGTCCATTTAGAAATGCACTTTTCATATCCATTTGATATACGGTGAAGTTCTCGTGTGCAGCATAAGCAAGAAACATCCTTATTGCTTCCAATCTGGCAACATGAGCAAAGGTTTCATCAAAATCTATACCTTCCTCTTGGCAATATCCTTTGGATGCCAATCTTGCTTTATTTCTAACCACAGATCCTTCCTCATTCATCTTTTTTCTGAATACTCACTTAGTACCAATGACATTTTGGTGAGTAGGCCTTTGAACTAATTCCCATACCTTGTTCCTTTCAAACTGATTCAGCTCTTCTTACATGGCCAGAATCCACAATGATTAACTCAGGTGGATGGCCTCTCAGCCATCTCACATCTGGTTGAAGTAAGTCTGCTGGATTTAGCCGCTTGCAGCTAAGTTGTCTTGAACAACTTCTTCATCATCATTCAGCTGCATACCTTCCAGCTGTCTTAGAGATTCACTATCCCATCATTCTCCAGGATTGAGTGCTCTCACATCCGCATCAACATAAGGACCTTACGTATAGTTGGCTGATTTTGCTTCTCAGCTAACTCATCAATGTCTTCTCTATTTATTTTTGGCCATCAAATACCACATGGATAGACTCTTCTGTGATCATAGTCCTCTTGTTTAGCACTCTATAGGCTTTACTCTCAGCTGAGTATCCCAAAAAAGATACCTTCATCAGCTTTAGCATCAAAAGCCTTCAAGTTGTCTTTGCCATTATTGTGGATGAAGCACTTACATCCAAATATCTTGTAATATCCAACATTTGGCTTTCTCCCTGTCCATGTCTCATAAGGAGTCTTGGTCAAGTTCATGCATCTATTCTGAGTACAGCATGCTGTATTAATGGCTTCAGCCCAAAATCTTTTAGGCAATCCAGCTTCAGCTAACATTGTCCTAGCAACTTCCTTGAGAGTTATGTTCGTTTTTTCAGCTACTCCATTTCGTTGTGGAGTTATAGCAGCTGACAAATCATGAGCAATACCATTTTCAACACAATATTGAGTTATAATACCATTGACAAACTCAGTTCCTCTGTCAGACCTTATCTTTATAATGGTTTGACTCTTCTCATTTTGAACTCTTCTCATCAGCTGAGGCAATTTCTGCAGTGTTTCCTTCTTTTTACACATGAAAATTGTACATGTATATCTTGAGTAATCATCCACCACCACTAAGGTGTATTTTTTCCACTGATGCTGGCTGGTTCAACAGGACCAAATAAATCCATATGCAACAGATGCAATATCTTTGTTGAAGAAGGAATTGGTTTATCTTTGAAAGATGACTTGATTTGCTTTCCCATCTGGCATGCATCACATATGCTTTCTTTCTTGTATACTGAGTCAGGCAATCCTTCTACAAGATGACTCCTTGCAAGTTTATTGATTGTCTTGAAGTTCAGGTGACTCAGCTTCTTATGCCACACCCAACTTGATTCAGTTGTACTTTTTGCTAGCAGACATGTGCTTGGTGTAGCAGTTGACCAATCCAATACATACATGTTTTTCTGCCTTGTTCCTTGGAGCACTATTTCATTAGATTCAACATCTTTGATCTCGCATACTCCCATGTTGAATCCCACATTATAGCCTTTGTCACAGAGTTGGTTGATTCTTAGTAGATTGAAATTAAGACCTTCAACATATGCAACATCTGTGATCTCCAGACCATTCTTCTTTATTTACCCTGTTCCTTTGATCTCCCCTGGAGCTTCATTTCCTCCAAATATGACTTTTGCACCTTTGATTTCATTGAACTTTGACAGTTTTTTCTTGTTTCATGTCATATGTCTGGAATAACCACTATCCATGCAATCAAGGAAATTAAACTTTAGGTACCCATACTTGCCTGGGTCCTGGGGGATTAGTGCTATAAGATGCTCCAACCAACCTATAGCCAGATGATCTGACTCTAAGAGGTTACCATCTATCAGTTCCATAATCATAGTGCACATTAGCAAATTGCTTGGGGGTTTTAGGATCATACAACTGTATCTTTTGTCTGTATGCCTGTGTATTTGTTTGAGCAATTGCTTTCTTGGGGTAATAGTAGAATTTCTGGGTGTTGTGCCTGGGTGCATAAGTGTGCTGATGATAGCTCTTTTGCCTTGGGAATGACCTTTGCTGAGGTTTAGGTCTTTGCCATTTTGTCTTGTATCCCATAGGTTATTCCAATCAGCTTGGTTAGGATAGTTTCTACCATTCCCATCATATGAATTTCTTTGATGAAATCTCTGGGGTTTTTGGTAGCTCTGTTTAGCTTTCACAGAGTATTTTCTATTGGGAGTTTGCTGATGGACTTTTTTGAATTTCTTTTCAGCTGTTCTTTCAGCATACTCTACTGGCTTCTTTCCTTTACCTTTGTATCCAAGGCTTGGTGCAACATATGGTGTTTTTGGCTTTTGGATTCCCATTAAACCCTAGTTCGGGAGAGCTAAACGTTCAACTTAAGTTTCTCACTATTAACCCTAGTTCGGGAGAGCTGAAGTCTCTTAATCCCCCAGGTCTTAAGTTTTGAGCTGCACGTTCAACTTAAGTTTTTTACCACCATTAAACCCTGGTAAGGGAAGCGGTTGAGCTCAATCCCCCAGGTCTTATGTGTTAGACCAAGTGGCTACAATAATCTAGAGGGGGTGAATAGATTATGCCGATTTTTCGCAAATCACCCTCTTTTTCGAAACAACGAGTAAATAACAAAAATGTAAATGCGGAAAATAAACAACACTCGTTGATTTAAAGAGGTTCAACCCACCTAGGGCCTAATCCTCTACCACCCCAGTATCTCCGGGATGGATTTCAAAAAAAAAAAAAGGTTTTATTAATTTACCAAAAATTAATACAACACCTTGAGGATTACCACAACCCTCTTTCACCACTTTGAGGATTACCACAATCCTCTTACACCACCTTGAGGATTACCACAACCCTCTTACAACACCTTTGAAGATTACCACAACCTTCAAACACCTATCACCTAGATCATCCAAGTGTATTCTTACCACAAGAATACTCACAAGGATGTCTTGTGTTGAATGATGACCAAAATCAAGATTACAACTCAATAATGATTGATACAATATGAGTACAAGTGTAATCAAGAATTGAAAGCCTAGACCTTAAATAAGTGCAAGTGAAAGTGCTTAGGCTAATACAACAAGATATATGAAAGTGTTTGCTCAATTGCTCTTTGCTTGTATGTTGTGTGTTGTTTTTGTTGCTTGAATGAAGCCTCTATTTATAGGAGAGGTCTTGGCTTTGATTTCCGGACATTGGCTCCTCCTTGGGGAGTGATTTGCTTTAAAAGAAACCATTTAAAATCATCAATATAGCTGTTAGAAATCAATCCCACAAAATAGGGAAAAGGTCATGCAAAACGCACCGGAGAGTTTGGCGATAAACAGGGGTTCGACCGGTCGCAGAGATAAGATTGAAATTGAATTCTGCGAATTTTTACACGGGGACCGGTCGAAGGTGCGACCGGTCGCCTTAGCCGTGACCGTGACCGGTTGCCCCAGACGTTTTTACGAAACAGAAAGTCTGGAACAAAATCCAACTTGCAGTGCAATTCGCCCGCACGGCCGACGGCCGACCACACCGGCGCCCCCACCTGGTCGACCGGCCGCCGCCTGTTTTTCTTACGTCCCATTTTCTGTTTCTTAGCTCAACTCAGTAGTGCGGTTGCCCTATAGGGCGACCGGTCGAAACTGAAACAAATGTGTTGTCCAATGTTTTATTGAAAATAAACTTCAAGAAATACTCAAAAAAATAGTAAAAACATTTTAAGTTGATCGGAAATATTTAGACAACATTTAGGGACATAGTTTTGGTTTGAAAACATATTTGAACAAAGTCGAACATAATCATCAAAATCATGATAAAAAACATTTATCTAACAAACTCCCCTTTTTGATGATTACAAACCAAAACAATTTTCTTGAGGACGATTTTAAAACCAAATAAAATTTTCGGTTTTACAAGTAAACTATCCGTTAGAAGTATTTCATACAAAGCTCCCCTATTTATGAGCATATCAACAAACGATAATTATAAGTAAGAAGCACAAGCTATAACAAGCTTATATAGATTGCATCATGAGCTAAGAAGCTCCCCTATCACAAGACTTATAATCAATGTCATGCGAGTCCAAGGTTCAAGCCATGGACTAGGTATTAGAGTCCACAATACTTATTACGAGCTTTTATTAGCTTCTCTTAAGAAGCTCCCCTATCACAAGACTTATAATCAATGTCATGCGAGTCCAAGGTTCAAGCCATGGACTAGGTATTAGAGTCCACAATACTTATTACGAGCTTTTATTAGCTTCTCTTAAGAAGCTCCCCTATCACAAGACTTATAATCAATGTCATGCGAGTCCAAGTTCAAGCCATGGACTAGGTATTAGAGTCCACAATACTTATTACGAGCTTTTATTAGCTTCTCTTGAGCTAGCGAGCCAATATCCTTTTCTCCCCTTGGAATCATTAAAAGAATGTTAGAATGGTGAAAACACCATACAATAATATCAAAGTGCGCCAAAGGGACGGTTTATGAACCGTTGATCAATTAAAGCATCATAATCCAAGAAAAATGGGAGAAATGTAATATAAAGAAGTTATACACTTGTTTTGATTGGCAAAACGTGATCCCAATAAGTATAGAAAACTTTTGAAAGCAAGAGAATCATGTATAAGTTGAAATTTTCATTGTGACATTTCATCGAACACAATGTGGGCGTGAAAAATAAAAAGAGTTGTATATAGCCCTTGTAAATGATCCAAGCCAAAAAATTTCATCACCAATTCTCATCAAACAACATACAATACAACATAATAATTAAGCTCATCAAGATTATAAGCAAAAAATATCAAGAAATATACAAGAAAGCCATAAACTCAAGGGTTCAACCCATTTGAGCAAAGTAAGGAAAATTCTTACCATTTGATCGGAAAAGATGAGCAATGATGATGATAAAAATGCTATATAAGGTCCAAGATATGAATTGAATGCATGAAAATCAATTTTGAGTGAAAATTGTGTGCATTTGGCAAAGGGGACGAAAAATGGCAAAAAGGAGTGAAAATAACGAATGTCAAGACAAATAGAATCGAACTTAAACCAAAAATTGGCCTAGGGCGACTGGTCGACGTTGAGGGCGCGTACCGCCCTCAACCTCTTCAGCCCACTTTTTGTCAAATTTTTCAAAATCCGAATTTTCAACCAAAAATCCGATTTTTCGCCCCTAAGTTTTAAAAACATGCAAAATGCAAACGTAGACCTCATTCAATATGCATTATGCCTAACCGAGCTCGTATTGACGCAAAAAGTCTCGGAAGTTAGCGGTTTTGTAAAAATGTCCGCTAATTGATCTTGAGATGGCACAAACGATATCTCAATTTTTCGTTTTGAAACACAATCCCTTAGAAAATGATGTCGAATCTCAATATGTTTAGTACGGTTATGATGAACCGGGTTTTGAGCAATATTTATAGCGGATATATTATCGCAAAAGATAGGTACGTTTTCAAAAGAGCATTTGTAATCCGCTAAGGTTTGTTTCATCCAAAGAAGTTGAGTACAACAAAATGCGGCGGAAATATATTCGGCCCGGCCGTTGAAAGAGAAACACAATTTTGCTTCTTTGAAAACCATGAAACTAGACAATCGCTTAAAAATTGACATGATCCGGAAGTACTTTTCCGATCATCAATATTACCCGCATAGTCCGAATCACTATAACCTTTAAGAGAAAATTTTTCATTATTTGGATAAAATAAACCATATTGAATAGTGCCTTTCAAATATCGAAAAATCCGTTTAACGGCACTCATATGAGATTCTTTTGGATTGCTTTGAAAACGAGCACATAGGCATACGACATGAAGAATGTCCGGTCTACTAGCGGTTAAATAAAGTAAACTACCAATCATACATCGATACTTGGATTCATCAACCGTCTTGCCTTTTTCATCTTTGTCAATTTTGACATTGGTTGCCATAGAGTCGAGACGGTTCTTCCTTCTTCAATGCCGAACTTCTTCAAAAGTTCTTTTGTATACTTTGATTGCGAAATATAAATACCTTCTTGGCATTGCTTAATTTGAAGTCCAAGGAAGAAGTTAAGCTCCCCCATCATACTCATATCGAATTCTCCTTGCATTAACTTAGAAAATTTCTTGCACAAAGAATCATTAGTAGCACCAAAGATAATATCATCAACATATATTTGCACAAGTAAACAATCTTGCCCTTTTTCAAAAACAAATAGAGTTGTATCAACTTTACCTCTTATAAAACCATTTTGTAAGAGAAACGAACTAAGTCTATCATACCATGCACGGGTGTGCTTGTTTTAAACCATACAAGGCCTTTTAAGTTTATAAACATCATTAGGCCTAGAAAATTTTTCAAACCCGGAGGTTGTTTTACATAGACTTCTTCCTGAATAATACCATTTAAGAAGGCGGATTTAACATCCATTTGGTAAAGTTTGAAATTTTTAAAGCAAGAATAGGCAAGCAAAATACGAATAGCTTCTAAACGTGCTACGGGTGCAAAAGTTTCATCATAGTCAATACCTTCTTCTTGACAATACCCTTGAGCTACTAACCTTGCCTTATTTCGAACAATGTTGCCTTGATCATCAAGTTTGTTCCGGAAAACCCATTTTGTGCCAATAATGGTTTGAGAAGGAGGACAAGGTACCAATTCCCATACATCATTTCTTTCAAATTGATTCAACTCCTCTTGCATCTCTAGAAACCAATCCTCATCCTCAATAGCTTCTTTAGCATTTTTAGGCTCTTTTTGAGAAATAAGAGCTTTCTCGGCAAAGTTTCTTCGAGTCATTACTTTATCAAGGGGATCACCAATAATAAGATCTTTTGGGTGATCTCCCTTAAATTTCAATGCAACGGGAAGATCCGAGATATCACCTCTATCTTCTTGAGGACCATTTGAAGTGGACGGTTGATCATTTGATGTAGACGGTTGATTATCAATTTGAACAATTTGTTCAATAATATCTTCCTCATCACTTTCATCATTAGGAATTCTTTCAACTCCCGAAGCTTCATTGAATTTAACATGGATGGATTCTTCAACAACTCCACTAGTCTTATTGTAAACCCGATATGCTTTGCTTTTTGTTGAATATCCCATAAATATCCCTTCATCGGCCTTAGGATCAAGTTTGTCCAATTGATCCTTGGTATTCAAAATAAAGCATTTGCAACCAAATATTTTGAAATAACTAATATTTGGAGTTCTACCTTTCCAAAGCTCATATGGAGTTTTATTCATTTTAGGACGAATATAAACTCGGTTAATGACATAGCAAGCGGTATTTACGCTTTCGGCCCAAAAATACTTTGGAAGTGAAAATTCATTGAGCATGGACCGACTCATTTCTTGTAATGTTCGATTTTTCCATTCGGCTACTCCATTTTGTTGAGGTGTCCTTGGAGCCGAGAAATTATGAGCATATCCTTTGGTTTCACAAAATACTCTAAATTCACCGTCAAATTCTCCACCTCGATCGCTTGAATAGACTTGATAGTATCTTCTTTTTCATTCTCAATAAGTCTACACAACTTAACAAACTCATTAACGGCATCGTTTTTATTGGTAAGAAAAAGAGCCCAAGTATATCTCGAATAATCATCGACTATAACAAAAGTGTAATGTTTTCCACTTAGACTAGTCGTACCAATATCCCCGTACAAATCAAGGTGAAGCATTTGTAGGGGTTTGGTTGTGGAAATTTCATTTTTGGGCTTAAAACTACTTTTAACTAATTTGTTCTTTTGACAAGTGTCACATAAGCCAAGATTTTCAAAATTCAATTTGGGTAGTCCTTTCACATGTTGGTTTTTGTAAATATTTTTCAAATTCTTGTATCCAACATGTCCAAGTCGCCTATGCCATAAACTAGTTAAATCATTATTGGCGACTAAACAAGAAACATTTTGACTAACCAAATCACTTGTACAAATTTTGTAAAGATTGCCTTTTCTATTTGCTTCACAAATAATTTCACCATTTTTAAGAATAAGGCATTTTTCTTTATTAAAGGAAACATCATATTTTGAATCACAAAGTTGGCTAACACTTATCAAATTAAACTTAAGCCCTTCAACTAATAGAACATTACTAAGAGAGAAAGAAGAGTTACCAATTTCTCCATTTCCAAGAATTTTTCCTTTGCCATTGCCGAACATGACCATACCCTCTTCTTGGAGCTTGATGTTGGTAAAAAGTTCTCTCCTCCCGGTCATATGGCGTGAACATCCGCTGTCC
Source organism: Rehmannia glutinosa (assembly GCA_016081115.2). NCBI lineage: Eukaryota > Viridiplantae > Streptophyta > Magnoliopsida > Lamiales > Orobanchaceae > Rehmannia > Rehmannia glutinosa. The sequence continues at coordinate 133,290 of JABTTQ020000547.1, read as the reverse complement.
ACGAGCCATTTTGAATCTTCCATTGTGGTTATGGCCCCTATTATCTACAAAAGAATTTCTTTTAGGTACCCTATAATTTTGGGGTCCATGGGGGTTAGTCTTGAGACCTTTGGGTCTCCAAACATGTCTTGAGCTATTTCTCAATTTGCAATTATTAGCATAATGTCCAACTTTGCCACAATAAAAACAAGTAGGAGTATTATAATTATTAGCACGTACAAAAGTCGGACCTTGGTTATTTTTCTTAAAAACACTTTGAAATGGCTTATAACCAAGTCCCGATTTGGAATGCTCACCTCTTTGTGCATCTAAAATTTTTGTGACTTTATCCGTACTTATGTTGAAACGATGCACGTCATTTTTCAAACATTCAATATCTTTTGTCTAAGGATTCATAAGAGGTAAATAATTTTTCCTTTTCAACCTTAATCTCCTTATGCTCCTTTTTCAAATTTTTGTATTTAACGATTAAATTTTGAAACTCAATTTGCAATTCATCAAAGTCACATTGCAAGTCATCAACTATGGAGGAAGTAGAAGAATTTGAGTGTACCTCATTGTTTTCATTGTCTATAGCCATGAGACCGTGTTCGGTTTCTCCTTCCTCATCGGTTGTTTCAAGTAGTTCATCCCATGTTTTGACTTCCGCATTTAGAGCCTTCTTTTTTGTGAAAGGCTTCCTTTTCTTTTGCTCCTCTTCATCGAGCTTTGGGCAATCGGCAATGAAGTGCCCGGTTTTCCGCATTTAAAGCAAGCATTATCTCTTGGTTTTCTTGCTTTATTTTTATTCACAAATTTTGCAAATTTTCGAACAAGTGCGGCCGTCTCCTCATCATCATCATTATTATCATAGTATGCATTATTAGAAGAAGAAGCAAGACCTTTAGGAATAATTTGCATACCCGATTGATTTGTGGATGGTTTGGAATTTTTCCTCTCCTTGAGATAGACTTCATAGATGAGTAGGTTTCCAATAAGCTCATCAAACTTGAGTGTCTCAAGATTTTGTGCCTCCGTGATTGCCGTTACTTTTTCGGACCATGAGCCGGAAAGTGCATTTAGTACCTTGGTCACCTTGTCTTCTTCGAGATGACTTTGCCGAGGGCCACAAGAGGATTGACAATATTGTCAAGCCTTTCCACCATTTTGAGATGCTTTCGCCATCATACATGTTAAAGTTTTCAAGTCTTTAACAAGCATGGTCTTTCTTGCTTGCTTGACTTTCTTAGTCCCTTCATAGATTGTCTCTAATTTTTCCCAAACCTCATGTGCCGACCTTATGCCTCTTATGCGATTGTACTCGGTGGCGGTAAGAGAACAATGCAAAATATTTAAGGCCTTACCGTTTAGAGAAAAGCCTTCTTGTCGCTTTTCATCAAACTCCTTGAAAGGTTTAGGAGCCAAGGTGCCATCCTCCGATTTCTTTGTTGGTTGATCAACTCCTTCAATGACCACATTCCAAATGTCAAACCCGCACCCTTGAGGAAGCACTCCATACGGTCTTTCCAAAATGCGTAGTTGTTGGCGTCGAATAGTGGTGGCTTATTGGTAGAGGCGCCCGTGGTGAGATGAGCATCATTTGTAGCCATGGATCTTTCCTCTTTACTCGAACGAGCTAGCCAAAGAGTTTGGCTTTGATACCACTTGTTAGACCAAGTGGCTACAATAATCTAGAGGGGGTGAATAGATTATGCCGATTTTTCGCAAATCACCCTCTTTTTCAAACAACGAGTAAATAACAAAAATGTAAATGCGGAAAATAAACAACACTCGTTGATTTAAAGAGGTTCAACCCACCTAGGGCCTAATCCTCTACCACCCCAGTATCTCCGGGATGGATTTCAAAAAGAAAAAAAGGTTTTATTAATTTACCAAAAATTAATACAACACCTTGAGGATTACCACAACCCTCTTTCACCACTTTGAGGATTACCACAATCCTCTTACACCACCTTGAGGATTACCACAACCCTCTTACAACACCTTTGAAGATTACCACAACCTTCAAACACCTATCACCTAGATCATCCAAGTGTATTCTTACCACAAGAATACTCACAAGGATGTCTTGTGTTGAATGATGACCAAAATCAAGATTACAAGTCAATAATGATTGATACAATATGAGTACAAGTGTAATCAAGAATTGAAAGCCTAGACCTTAAATAAGTGCAAGTGAAAGTGCTTAGGCTAATACAACAAGATATATGAAAGTGTTTGCTCAATTGCTCTTTGCTTGTATATTGTGTGTTGTTTTTTGTTGCTTGAATGAAGCCTCTATTTATAGGAGAGGTCTTGGCTTTGATTTCCAGACATTGGCTCCTCCTTGGGGAGTGATTTGCTGCAAAGAAACCATTTAAAATCATCAATATAGTCAGAAAATCAATCCCACAAAATAGGGAAAAGTCATGCAAAACGCAACGGATAGTTTGGCGATAAACAGGGGTTCGACCGGTCGCGCAGAGATAAGATTGAAATTGAATTACGAATTTTTACACAGGGGACCTATTCGAAAGAAGTGCGACCGGTCACCCTTAGCTGTGACCGGTTGCCCTGACGCGTTTTACTTAAACAGAGAAGTCCTGGAACAAAAATCCAACTTGCGCAGTGCAGTCGCCGCCGGGTCGACCGGCCGTCACACCGGCGCCCACCTGGTCGACCGGCCGCCTCGCTCCCTGTTTTTCTTACGTCCCATTTTCTCGTTTCTTAGCTCAACTCAGTACGGGTTGCCCTATAGGCGGCCGGTCGAGCTGAAACAAATGTGTTGTCCAATGTTTTATTGAAAATAAACTTCAAGAAATACTCCAAAAATAGTAAAAACATTTTAAGTTGATCGGAAATATTTAGACAACATTTAGGGACATAGTTTTGGTTTGAAAACATATTTGAACAAAGTCGAACATAATCATCAAAATCATGATAAAAACATTTATCTAACATTATGTTTCGAATTGTGCATTAAACTTATGTTTTTCACCATTAAACCATGTTCCGGGAGAGCTGAAGCTCGGAATCTCCCAGGTCTTAAGTTTCGAGCTGAATGTCAACTTAAGGTTTTTACCATTAAACCCTGGTCCGGGAGAGCTGAAGTCTCTGAATTCCCCAGGTCTTAAGTTTAGAGCTGAACATTTAACTTAAGTTTCTTACCATTAAACCCTGGTCCGGGAGAGTGAAGTCTCTGAATTCACCAGGTCTTAAGTTTCGAGCTGAACGTTCAACTTAAATTTTTTACCATTAAACCCTGGTCCGGAGAGCTGAAGTCTCTGAATCCCCCAGGTCTTAAGTTTTGAGCTGAAAAAGAAGATCAAACCATCTGGTTGTTATTGAAGGAATTAAAGCTGGTATAACCTTGATGGGAAATTAATTTTTAGATTTTGATGAATGCCATGTAAAACTTAGAATAGAAAGTTGGCACCCCATTTTTGTTGTAAATTGCATTGTAATAGATAGGGCTGGTCGAGCTGAGTTAAGTCAGCTATGCCTGAACATGCAAGAAGACAACTGGAGAGTAAAAGGAAGACTCATTGTGAGGCACTGAGTGTGGCAAAGAAGAGAAGACAGAACTCGATCAAGGTGCAACGAGATGGTGAGTGAAGTGTCAGTCAAGTCAACTCAAGACAGCCAAGTCTCAAGTTGAAGTGACAGATGAGTCATACAATGATTGGAAACTGACTCAAAGTCACCTGGGGAAGTCAAGGAAATGCAGTCAAGTCGAGGCAACTGAAAGAGATCCGTTGAACAGAAGTCAAGAGAATTACTTAAACAAGTAATACTTCCATACTGCCTTTCTTAAAGTGCTCAGTCCCAGAAGCGTGCAAAAGGAATAAACCAATGGGAAGCTCTGCACCTGTGTGTCGAACTCGAAAAGTCAAGAATCATTCATACGAGGAAATGTCAATTCCAAGGACTGCAACAAGACAAGCCAACGACCACAAGTGTCTTTTGAAAATTATCCTATCTCTTCAACGGGCAAATTTTCAAAAGAACACTCTAAAAGGCTGAGGAATCTATTTGAGAGAGATGGTTACCTTGACAATCAAAAAATAAATACGAGCAAGAAAAGCAATATCTGTAACCAAAAATATTCTCAAATCATTCAAGTTCAATCCTCAAGCCTACACTACGAAGGAAATCAATCCAACACTTACCTGTGAAGGAAAGACGACTTCAATCAGTTGAAGAGGAAATATTTGAAGAATCAATGGGTCTACATTCCACGGAGGATTGTAGAAAGGTTCAAGGTTGAACCAGTCTCAAGTTATTGGATGGCTTCGTGATCAAATCCAAGAAGCTTGAGCAAGTGAGCTGTAGTAATAAGGCAGCTGCCCTGTGAAGAAGCTGAGTCGTGCGAGAAGCCAGCCTTGTGTGACCAAGGCATCTCGGGATCGAGTCCCAAAGGATCAAGTCACCAGTGTGTGATCAAGACTTGCATCGGGACCGATTACCACTTTGTATACTTGATCAATACTTAGTGGATTCCTCCGAGTTGGAGAAGAGAGTATTAGAAGAATTACCCCATCTTGAACCTCTATAAAAATTTATTGTGTCATTTACATTTTAGCACTTTAATTTCTGCACATTACTTTAATATTTGCTGATAAATTTGCTATCCAATTGATAATCAACAAAGTGGTAAAACCAAGTATTAAAACAAACTTAAACCAAATTCAAGGGTGTTAAGTATTCCGCTGAAAACATATCATAGTCAAGTTAAGTTCTAGTCAAAACAAATGAGTTATTCTATCAACGGCTCGAAATGCTGAGTGGCTAACTCTGCTGATTAACTAACTTAGCTGTCCATCTAGGACTCAGCTGTGAAGTATTAACTCTGAACGTTTTAAAAGGACTAAATCGAAAAGTTGGTAAGGTTTATTCAACCCCCCCTTCTAAACCTTACACTCTAACCTTTGGGACTTACAAGTGGTATCAGAGTGGTTGGTTCATTGAGCCTTCAGTACTGGTTACTGAACTAGATCTCCAAATTTTTCAAAGCTTGCTTTAGCACATGATCTTTCAAAACTCTTTTATTCAGCAAAGTTATTATCATGGAAGCAAATTTGACATGCATCCCTATGTTCACTATTAAGAAATTTGATGATTGGAAAATTCGTATGCAGGCTCATTTATCAGCATTACACGATGAAATGTGGATAGTGATAGAAGATGGGCCACTCCAAATCTTAAAAGTGAACACAGCTGCAAGGAGAGCTGCAACAGAAGGAGAAGTGGATGCTGCTCCTAGACCATCTATGGTTGAAAAACCAAGAGCTGAATGGACAAATGATGACAGGAAAAGATATAACCTGGACAACGTGGCCAAGGACATTCTTTACAAAACCTTGGACAAAGCCATGTTCAACAAAGTCCAATCATGCAAAATGGCAAAAGAAATCTGGGACAAGCTAACCTTGATTTGTGAAGGCTCAGAGAAAATCAAGGAAAATAAACTATCTGTTGCTGTACAAAAATATGAAAATTTTAAGATGCTTGCAGGAGAAACCTTGGATCAACTGGATGCTCGGTAATGAACTATCTGCACTTGGAAAAGAATATACATAGAAGGAAATGTTTATGAAAATTCTAAGAAGTCTCCCAGCTGAGTGGGAAATGAAAGTCATGGCCCCGAGACACTCCATGGACCTATCAAAGACATCCAACCATGAGCTATTCTCGGATCTCAAAGCCTACGACCTGAGTGAGAAGAAAAGACCAAGAGGAGACAAAGTGTGCCCAAAACAAATTTGCTCTAATAGTTAAGGATGGTAAAAGAGCCGAGGTCAAGGAAGTCATTGACCAAGAGAGATTGCCCTGATGGTTAAAAGGTTTAACAAATTCTTCAACAAGAATTACAAAAGAGGCAAAGGTGAATCCTCCGAAGACACTCGGCTCCTCCAAGTCAAGGAAGATAGGCCACCCAAAAGAACGAGCATCAAAGGATTGAGTATCAAAGAGCCGACAATCCAGGATGGAAAGCACTGATCAAAAGGTTGAAAATTTATGCTGGAACTGCAGGAAACCCGGTCACTATGCCATCGAATGCCTATATCCTGTAGTCAACAAATACATGAATGAAGAGGAAAGAAAAGTCTTCAGAGAAAGAAGATAAGAGAAGAAAAAGGCAATGTTGGCTGCATAGATCTTTGAGACGAGACAAGTCAAAAGACACAAAGACCTCGGAGAGTAGTGAAGCTGACTACTCAAGTGACTCTGAAGAAGAAGCCTTGATCTGTCTAATGGCCAAAGAACAAGACCAACCTCACCAAGAAGATGAGGTACAATCTAACTCATCACACTTAGATTATAGTGACAGTGATTGTGACACACACACTTCATCACCCACTGATCTTTATGATTCATTAGGCAAAATGATGAAAGACTTTGAACACATTAAATCCCCACACACACTACTAAATGAGGAAAACAGCCTACTCAAAAGCCAAAACTCACAGCTGACTAAGGAGCTGAGTACTCTAAGTCACATAGCTGATGAGAATAAAAGTCTAAGGCTGAAAATGCTAAGTTAATAGCAGAGATAGCTGCTATAGAAAAGAGAGAGAATGACCTCAAAAATGTGATTGCCTCATTCACTAAGGCATCTAAATCCTTGGATGATCTTATTATGAGTCAAAGAGAATGTGGAGACAAGACAGGCTTAGGATTTAATTCCTCTGTGCTATGTCAAGCTCCAAAAGTGATTTTGGAAAAAGGATCTTCAAGTAATGAAGCATCTCAAAAATCCAAAACTCCAAATGGTGCACACACATTTATTCCAAAGCACAATCACAAGCAAACTGGCCTTGGTTATAAAGGAAAAGGAAAACGGCCGAGTTGAGTGTCTTTGAGAGGAGATATGAGAAGAAATCCAGCCGAGTTCCTTAGCAAACTCCAAACAGGAAATACTCTGTAAAGAAGAAACAGAGCTACCAAAAGCCCCAGAAGTTCTATAAAAGGAACACATATGATGGGAATGGTAGAAAGTACTCAAGCCAAGCTGATTGGAATAATGTGAACTATCGGCCACGGATCTATGGAATATAAGCCTAAATGGCAAAGGCCTAGAACTCAGCAAAGGCCATTCCAAAGGCATAAGAGGTATCATCAGCACACATGTGCACCTAGGCACTATCCTCAAAGATATCACAACTACCCAAACAAAGCAATTGCTAAAACACATACACAGCATACGGACAAAAAGAGATCATTGTATGAACCTAAAATCCCAAGCAATTTGCTAAAATTAATTATGATTATGGCACTCGATAGATGGCGGCCTCTTAGAGTCAAATCATTTGGCTATAGGTTGGTTGAATCATCTTACAATACTAACCCCTCGGGACCCAGGCAAGTATGGGTACCTAAAACCTAATATCCTTGATTGCGAGTTCAAGGAGCAAACGTGAGTGCCAAGGAACCTGGTACATGGATAGTGGTCATTCCCCGGACACATGACAGAAACAAGAAAAATCTATCAAAATTCAAGGAGGTTAGAAGTGCAAAAGTCATATTTGGAGGAAATGAAGCTCCAGGAGAAATGGATTAGAAGTTCTGAGATGTTGCATATGTTGAAGGCCTAAATTTCAACTTACTAAGCATAAGTCAACTCTCGTGACAAGGGCTATAATGTTGGATTCAATATGGGAGTGTGCCAAATCAAGAACTCGAATCTAATGAAGTAGTGTTGCAAGGATGCGAGACAAAGAACATGTATGTGGTAGATTGGTCAACCGCAACACCAAACACTTGTCTCTGCTAGCAAAGAGCAAATGAGAATCAAGTTAGGTATTAGCACAAGAAGCCGAGTCACCTAAACTTCAAAACAATTAACAAGCTTGCAAGAAGCAATCTCGTGGAAGGACTTCCGGACCAGATACAAGAAGGAAAGTGTATGTGATGCATGCCGGATGGGAAAACAGATCAAATCATCATTCAAAGAAAAGGCATGTCCATCTTCAACAAGAATATTGCACCGCTACATATGGATCTATTTGGTCCAGTTGAACCAAAAGCATAAGTGGGAAGAAATACACCTTAGTGGTAGTAGATGACTACTCAAGATATACATGGACAATATTCATGTATAAGAAGAAAGAAAGCGTGCGAAAACTACCACACGGTGATGAAGAGAATCCAAAATGAGAAGAGTCAAACCATTATCAAAATAAGATCGATGAGGAAACCGAGTTTGTCAATGGTATAATAACTCGTATTGTGTTGAAAATGGTATTGGTCATGAATTATCGGACAAGGACTCCACAAAAAATGGAGTTGCGAGAAAGAAGGAACAGGACTCTCAAAGAAGCGAAAGACTATGTTAGGCCAAGCAGGGCTGCCCTAAAAGATTTTGGGTGAAGCAATAAACACAACATGCTATACTCAAATAGATGCATGATAAAAGGACAACCGACAAAGACTCCCTATGACATTTGGGCAGGGGAGAAAGCCAAATGTTGCATACTTTAGAATATTTGGATGCAAATGCTTCATCCACAACAATGGCAAAGATAATTTATAGGCTTTTGATGCTAAAGGCGATGAAGGTATCTTCTTAGGATACTCAAATTGAAAGCAAAGCCTACGAGTGCTCAACAAGAGGACAACGGTTCTGAAGAATCCATTCATGTGGTGTTTGATGAACCCAATGTAAATGTAGAAGACATTGAAGAGTCGGTGATAAGTTGAATCAACCAACCATGCAAAAGAGTTCCTATGTTGAAGCCAAGTGGAATTATAAACCCGGATGAAGATGAGATAGCCGAGTCTCAAAGACAACCGGGAAATATGCGGCTAAGTGATGATGAGAGAGCTGATCAAAATAACACAAACCGCAAGATGACTAATCCAACTAACTTACTCCAACTTTGATGTAAAATGGCCGAGAGACCATCCACCAGGACTAATCATTGGAGATGTAAGAACCAGATCCAGAACCCAACAAGAAGCTATGTTCAATTGTTTCATCTCACAAATAGAGCCAAAAGATGTGTCACAAGCATTGGATGACACACATTGGATTCAAGCCACGCAAGAAGAGCTGAATCAGTTTGAAAGAAACAAAGTGTGGGAATTGGTTCAAAGACCTACCATCAAAATGTTATTGGCACTAAATGGGTGTTCGAAAACAAGATGAATGAGGAAGGTTACGTGTAAGAAACAAAGCAAGATTGGTAGCCAAAGGGTATTGCCAAGAAGAAGGAATAGATTTTGATGAAACTTTTGCTCCTGTGGCAAGATTGGAAGCCATAAGGATGTTTCTTGCCTATCTTTGCTCACAAGAACTTCACCGTATATCAAATGGATGTAAAGAGTGCATTCCTTAATGGGTTATTGGAGGAAGAAGTGTATGTTGAACAACCTCCAGGATTTGAGCGAGAAGACTCTTGGAGATAAAGTATACAAACTCAAGAAAGCTTTATATGGATTGAAACAGACACCAAGAGCATGGTATGATACATTATCACAATTCCTGATTGAGAATGGATTTACAAAAGGCAAAGTGGATAGAACACTCTTCGAATTCAAGATGGGAAGAGTATACTTTTTGTTCAAATATATGTGGATGACATCATCTTTGGATCCACAAACAAAGAGTCATGTGTGATAAATTCTCAAATCTTATGCAAAGCAAATTTGAAATGAGCATGATGGGAGAGTGACATTCTTCCTTGGACTCCAAGAAAAACAGCTGAAGGATGGAACCTTCATAAGTCAGACAAAATACACCAGAGATTTAATGAAGAAATTTGACATGGAAGAGAAGTCTTCCGTGAAAATACCAATGAATACATAAGTCAAAATGGATATGGATGCAGATGGCAAGCCTGTGGATCAAACAAGATCTGAGCACTTATTGGATCATTGCTCTATCTCACAAAGCAAGCGGCCGGACATCACCTTTGTTGTAGGTGTATGTGCAAGATTTCAATCTACTCCAAAAAGAAAGCCACATGATTTGCAGCCAAAAGAATCTTGAGATATTTGAAAGGAAGCCAAGAAGTTGGCTTATGGTATCCTAAGGAAGGCGGATTCAAGCTAATTGGTTACTCAGACTCTGACTAAGCTGGATGTAGAGTTGACAGAAAGAGTACCTCAGGTACATGTCAAATGCTTGGAAATAGGCTAATTTCCTGGTTTAGCAAGAAGCAAAATTCAATAGCTACCTCCACACCGAAGACGAAATACATAGGCTGGGCAAGGCAAATGCTGTTGTGCCCAAGTCCTATGGATGAGACAAAGAAATGAGAGACTATGAGGTTGAAGAAAAGGAAATTCCAATTATGTGTGATAACACAAGTGCAATTGCAATCACTCAAAATCCTGTGTTTCACTCAAGAACAAAGCACATTGATGTCAGATATCACTTCATAAGAGATCATTTTGAAAAGAAGGACATCACCTTGGAATATATCTCAACTGATAAGCAGTTAGCTGATATATTCACAAAGCCATTATGTGAATCAAGATTTGAAGAACTCAAGCATGAGTTAGGGTTAATTGAGCTGAGTTGACACTCAGAAGAGTCAAAGAAAAGAGATGAAACACGAAAAGATGAAAAAGGGCTGAACTCTTGAATCAGCTAAGTGAATCAGCCGTATCGAAGAATCAACTGCGTCAAGTTAACTGACAGCTGAGTACCTATGTGCAAAGAGAGAAGATTTAAATCATCTAAGGAATAAGTTGAGTCATTTATGAGCAAAGTGACAAAATGCAGTCGTTTTTACTAAGCGGGAATGTTTTTAAGAATGACGTCAGCATAATTATGACGTCATCAAAAGCGCACACCAAGCTTATGATTGGATATAAATGCGACGCATTAAATGCGAAATTAAATGTTAATCGGCGTGCAAAATCTAAGCCGTTGATCTTGATCAAATTTCAAAAACCACCCGCACGTCCTTTCATAACCCATACATATACCGTTTCTTCCAATTTTCTCTCACTTTACCAAAACTGTTCATCTCTCTCGAAAGCAAAGAAACAAATTTTCTCTCAAAACCCTACAAATCTTCAAAGTTCATTTTCAAAGTTTCGTTCGGTAAAACATCGAAAATGACATCTACTCATGATTTCGTCAAGTTGGGAAAGCAAATCCACACCGGGTCTCTTTGTGGATTTCGACGATGATCAAGCGAGTCCGACGACACCCTCGTGAAGAATATAGCGAGAGAAGCTGAAAAGTCCGGGATCAAACCGTTTTTGACGATGGAGTTTCCGTTGACCTCGTGGAAGAGGTCGCACAATTCTACGTGAACGCTGAAGTTCACGATGAGGGCATCAAGTCCTCCGTTCACGGAAAAGAGTTCACCATCACGCCAAGGATCTCGCGAGATCACTATTCGTTCTTAGCGGAAGGAGTGCGAGATTTATGAAGTCGATGTCAACCTGGTTCTTTGCTTGGAAGGAAGTAGCCAAGCCCGATCGCTGCTGAAGGTTGTCTACACAGCTGAGAAGAAGCTGTTGAAGGAAGACTACCATAAGCTGCTAGATATTATTGCCAAGTGCATTGATATCAAATTTGGAAGCTTTAATCGGCTATCCAAAACTATCTTGATCGTGATGGGCCGATCATAGAAGAAAAAAAGGTGAATTGGGCTGAGTTTGTATACAAATGGACTCTGCCAGAATATTGGGAATAAATCCTTCAAGGAGGATGGTACGTTTGGAGGATCCCTGGGGTACGGCCTGGTGATTGGCTGGATGATGGAAGTGAAAGGAGTCCCTCTTCGACATGAAAAGGCGTTCCATGTCAACAAGAAAATGTTCCTACTAACCTTTCCTAGAGTCTGAAGCGAGCATATGCCAAGAGAGCGATCACGAGTGAGGAGAATCGGTGACCCTGAAGAAACAAATTGTCTCCTCCTCTCCTCGGAAGAAGGCGCCCCTGCAGCCTAAAGAAGATCTTGCCCCTGCAAAAGAAAAGGAAAACAAAAGATGCACCCGCCCCTGCAGCCCAAGTCACCCGCCCTGCAGTCCGCATCGGAGAAGGAGCCTAAAATACCTTCTCCTAGGTTATCAAGAAAAGGAGAATTGATAAGCCGAGATGGCCAGCTCCTCGAAAAGACAACGACACGCCCCCGCCGCCCGTGACTCGAAGAAACCATATCCGAGCTAGAAATCCCTCTGGTAAGGACTAAAAGAAGAAGAATCTTCAAGCGTTCCGAGCTTGAGAAACCGGTTGAGTCAGCCACTCACCAAACAGATACGAGATTGCTGGAGAAGTAGAGTCTCCAAAGATTATAGATGAAACAGCCAAATCTGGGTTTAAGCCGATCAGCAGAGGCAAATTCAAGACACGCTTGTAGTTGTAAATCGAGCAGGTGAGACAAGAAGAATCGAAAGCAAACTCTCCTGTTGACGGGGGTTGTATCCCCTCCCGCAATGCGCCATGAGGCGTGAGCACCAAAGTTTGCTACCTTCAATCCCCGAGAACGAGAGACAAAGGGAGAAGATGACAAAGATGATGATGATATAATGATCATATCCCCACCATATCCGGACATCCAAAATCGTCGATAGTGGAGGAAGTGGAAGCGAGTCGATCCAGGAACATTCCAAAGACCGAAATTTATTGAAGAAGAAGACGAACTGTTGAACTTTCTCGGATTGACCAATGTGGTCCAAGCACTCGGATGAAGAAAATCGCATGATATCTTGCGGATCTTCAAAGACAAGGAGAAGCGGTAGACGGCAGAGGAAGTTGAAGCTCGTGAAAAGGCCGCATTTGTCCCTTCACTGGAACCATCGACCATACACATCCTCATCTTGACATTCTCTCTCCGGGAGTGAGGATGAGGATCTTCTTCTTTGCTCTGAAGAATTGGAGATGCAACAAGCCATGCGGGAATCCAGGGCCCTACATGAGCAACGATTATTAGAAGGAACAGGGGAGTCTTCCACATCGCAGCTGGAGATTGATACGATGGGAGTGGTGCAAAGATATTGCCACGCTTGTTATTGCTGCCACCATTTCCCCGCTCACTCGAAAGAAGGTGTTAAAGAATCGGCGATGAAACTGGGATTGTGGGGACCCCAGTCGAGCATACCCCTAATGAAGGTGTTTTACCACCTGCCCCAACGGCTGAATACTCAAAAGGAACAGCCGGGAGTCTGGAGACGAGTGACCCCATTCGAGTCACTCAGTTGGTGTGCCAGCTGAGGGGAAAGTGGAGGCGAAGTTGAGAAGGAACAACAAATGAATACACAACAAGTTGTCATTGACGAGGCTCAGACAGTTAAAACTGTGTCAGCTGAAGTGCCAACTACACTGCAGGCCAATGACGCTGTTGATGCAATCAAGGCACAGGAAGGAACTCCCATGGGATTTAACACTCTGGGCAATGAAGGTGCAATCCATGGAGTTGAGACTCCAGTGGATGCCACCTCAGAAGACCCCAAGACAGTTGACACTGTCGAAGGGATGTCCAAGGCCCCCCTGTAGTTGAGACTGCAGGAGGTAATGAAGGTCGACGGGAGGTTGAGACTTCCCGGGGTAAAGAGACGGAAGCACAGAACATCCCTCCTACTATCATTGATCCATCTGAAAAGGAGATAAGTGCTCTTCACGATTCCCAAGAAAATCCTGATGTAACTTTTCTGGGATCTGAAGGTGAAGACGAAGCTGAGTCATCCCCTATTGCCCATCCAAAAGACTCAGCTGAGGATGTTCTCCCAAGCCACCCAGTAAGTCCGACCTTAAGGCTACTCACCAAACCTTTAATTTTGATGATGAGCCACCCTTGGAAATCTCATCATCGTCCGATGATGCTTCTGATATGGCCGAGGACCAGTCAACTCATATGGGAAAATCACCGAGACCGACGCTTATTAAGACATTAAGAACCGTGAGGCTCGGCAAAGTCGGGTCAACTCCACAACAGACCACAACGAAACAGTCAATCACGCAGCTCCCAAGCTGCGGCAGATCGACTCCACCGGAACTTCACAAGCACAAGTTGTCATTAAGCGATTCCGTTGCCGTGATGATTCGTTTGAAGAATCATTTCCCTTCTCTCTGGAAGTACCTGACCTTCTTGAAGAATCAGCTCAAGATCAAGAGCGTTTCCATAAACCTGATCCCGTTATTCCAAAGGACACCATCATCCCAGCAGACTTTGACATTGACGCTGCTTGGCCGCCACCGAGACATGTAGTGACAAATGAGGTTCGAGAAGTTTTCAAGGCCATATTTGCAGAGATAGAGAAGATGGAGAGGCACCAGGCCTCACTGGACATGAGGCTGGATAACTGAGATGCAAATCTTACGCCGATCTGCGAGGAATAATTGTCGATCCGGAATGGTGGCAACAACATCAAACAATGCGTAGAACAAGCTCGATATTTCGAGGATATTGTTCAATAAATTGCTAGTCCGGCGGGCCGAGAATGCTTTATTCGAAGACAAGAATGCAAGAGAACATCGATCGAATGCATGAATCTCACAACACGAGATGCAACATTTGCGCTACGTGAATATAATAAGAAAGAGCTCCTACAAAGTATAGGAGAACATGGATAGGAAGTTCAGCCTCCTCATGGCTGAAATGAAGTCCGGTGACATCCAACGCCACCCACTCCGACCGTGCGGCAAATACTCCGCAGCAGATTGACATAACTCAGCTATCACCGCCGTTTAGACTTCATGATTGCTAGCTTGTTTCCATGGGTTCCTCTCTCCTTTGATGATGCCAAAAAGGGGGAAGAGGAATACCTAAAGACGTTGAAAGGATCTGAAGAAGAAAAGGTGGATGCAGCTGTGAAGGGAAAGACAACTGAGGAACAGAGAAGATAGAAGAAAGAAAATCTGTTGAGGGGGAAGGTTCGAAAGATATGACCTTGATGATTGCTAAAACCCCTCAACAAGGTCTTATCACAGCTGATATCATCATCAAACTTCCCGACTCTGCCGCTCCAACATCCTGCGCAAACCCATGGGCCGAAAGAGAAAAGATTGTTGAAGCCGGGATGAAGGAGGTGGAAGGAAAGATGGATGCCCGAGTTATGGATACACTAAAACAACATGGAGGCATTCCAACAGACAGAGACACCTATGCCATTTTAGACGTCGGAACCGAGCCAAGATCTGTTGATGAATTCAAGACGCTCGCATCCGAGGGTTACTTCGCAAACATGTCCATGGCTCAAGCCTGGGATTTGTATTGGGAAAAATGCCTCAAGCTATGTGAAGAAGGCGACAGCGGCGGACTGCGCGATCCTCTGCAAATGGTCACTCTGCTAGTCACTCACCGGGAAAAAGAAGGCCCCAAGATAATACACGCCCGGGCAGGCGAGAGGAAGAAGCGATGGTGGAGGAAGAGGTTTGCAGACCTAGACCTCTGCCCAAAAACATTGAATATATAGATCCAGGCAAGAAAGGAGGGATCTAATGGGCTGGATTCGACGAAGTAGCCAACCTGCAAGTGGCCAAGAACAATGCCGAGTATGTGAAGAGGATCGAGGAAGAAAATAGAAGACAAACTCAGCTGTGGGAAGAAAGGTAAGAAAGAAAAAGAAGAGATGAAGCTGCCAGGAAAGCATATGAGAAAAAGAAAGCAGCTGAAGAAGAGAAAAAGAGGAATAGATCAGAAGAAGACAGAGCTGAAGAAGAGGAAAGAAGGAGGCAGCGAAGGAGATGAAGTGTTGATGTCCACCCCTTCATGTATTTTACTATGTAAATACATCTTTATGTAAGTCTTCTGTACATCGAATAAAATTGTATAATTTATATACTTGCGTAAATATAGAATAGCATGGTTACATTAAGTTCTGTTTAAGCTCTGATACACTATGTAAACAGCTGTCTAAAGAACAAGAATGTTACGATCAATAAAAGATTGATTCTACGCATACATTCTGTGATTCTACATTGTCTGTACGTATCTTTGCTGTTTAATTATTGAATGAATGTTTTAAGTTTTGGCATCATCAAAAAGGGGTAAATTGTTGGGAAATTAATTTTTAGATTTTGATGAATGCCATGTAAAACTTAGAATAGAAAGTTGGCACCCCATTTTTGTTGTAAATTGCATTGTAATAGATAGGACTGGTCGAGCTGAGTTAAGTCAGCTATGCCTGAACATGCAAGAAGACAACTGGAGAGTAAAAGGAAGACTCCGATGTGAGGCACGTGAGTGTGGCAAAGAAGAGAAGACAGAACTCGATCAAGATGCAACAGTGAAGTGTCGGTCCAAGTCAACTCAAGACACCAAGTCTCAAGTTGAAGTGACAGATGAGTCATCCAATGATTGGAAGTCGACTCGAAGTCACATGGGGAAGTCAAGGAAATGCGGTCAAGTCGAGGCAATCAAAGAGATCCATTGCATAGAAGTCAAGAGAATTACTTAAACAAGTAATACTTCCATCGCCTTTCTTAAAGTGCTCATCCCGAGAAGCGTGCAAAAGGAATAAACCAATGGGAAGCTCGCACTGTGTCGAACTCAAAAGTCAAGAATCATTCATACGAGGAAATGTCAATTCCAAGGATCGCAACAAGACAAGCCAACGACCACAAGTGTCTTTTGAAAATTAGCCTATCTCTTTAACGGGCAAATTTTCAAAAGAACACTATAAAAGGCCGAGGAATCTATTTGAGAGAGATGGTTACCTTGACAAAAAAACAAATACGAGCAAGAAATGCAATATCTCAGAACCAAAAATATTCTCAAATCATTCAAGTTCAATCCTCAAGCCTACACTACGAAGGAAATCAATCCAACACTTACCTGTGAAGGAAAGACGACATCAATCACCAAGAGGAAACATTTGAAGAATCAAGGGGTCTATATTCCACGGAGGATTGTAGAAAGGTTCAAGGTTGAACCAATCTCAAGTTATTGGAGGGCTTCGTGATCAAATCCAAGAAGCTTGAGCAAGTGAGTTTAGTAACAAGAAAGTCGCCTGTGAAGAAACGAGTCGTCACGAGAAGCCACTGTGTGTGACCAAGGCATCTCCAGATCGAGTCCCAAAGGATCAAGTCACCGTGTGATCAAGACTTGCATCCGGACCGATTACCACTTTGTATACTTGATCAATACTTAGTGGATTCCTCCGAGAAGTTGGAGAAGAGAGGATTAGAAGAATTACCCCATCTTCGAACCTCTCGTAAAATTTATTGTGTCATTTACATTTTAAAGACTTTAATTTCGCACATTACTTTAATATTTGCTAATAAATTTGCTATCCAATTGATAATCAACAAAGTGCTAAAACCAAGTATTAAAACAAACTTAAAACCAAATTCAAGGGTGTTAAGTCTTCCAAAAAACATATCACAAATCGAAGTTAAGTTCTAGTCAAAACAAATGAGTTATTCTATCAACAAATCGAGTCCGAGTCTGGTTGAGTGGCTAACTCTCTGCCGATTATTAACTAACTTAGCCGTCCATCTAGACTCACCGTGAAGTATTAACTCAACGTTTTAAAAGGACTAAATCGAAAAGTTGGTAAGGTTTATTCAACCCCCCCTTCTAAACCTTACACTCACACCCCTTGGGACCTACAAACCTTGATCAGTCCCGAGAAATCCGGTATTTTCAGTTTCCGCTCTTTGATAAGAACATTTTTCCGTATACTACCTATACCCGGTAGTTAACTGGTTGTTGAAAGCCATTGAAAGGGCGACTCGTAGAAGGAAAGAAGGAAGAGTGCAACCTCTTGGTAGATAGGGCACTCCCTTTCTTATTTCTTAGTGCGGGATCTACTTTAACGTTCAACTTAAGTTTTTCTACCATTAAATCATAGTCCGGAGAACTAAAGCCTCAATCCCCAGTCTTAAGTTTGAAGCGTAACGTTCAACTTAAGTTTACCACCATTAAACCCTGGTCCGAGAGAGCTGAAGCTCGAGTAAGCTGTATACTAAGCTTTGAATAAGAGTATTCAAACACATATTTTTTGATGTTTAAAAAATCCTTGGTGTGGAGAGCTGAAGCTCTAAATAAGCCAGGTCCTAAGTTTTGATTAAGAGTATTCCACTTAGGTATTTTTTGATGTTTAAAAAATCCCTGGTATGGAGAGATGAAGTTTTAAATAAGCCAGGTCCTAAGTTTTGAATAAAAGTATTCAACTTAGGTATTTTTTGATCAGGTCCTATGTTTTGAATAAGAGTATTCAACTTAGGTATTTTTTGATATTTAAAAAATCCTTGGTGTGGAGAGCTTAAGCTATATGTAAGCCATGTTCTAAGCTTTGAATAAGAGTATTCAAACACATATTTTTTGATGTTTAAAAAATCTCTGGTGTGGAGAGCTGAAGCTCTATGAAAGCCGGGTCCTAAGCTTTGAATAAGAGTATTCAAACACATATTTTTTGATGTTGAAAAAATCCCTGGTGTGGAGAGCTGAAGCTCTAAATAAGCCAGGTCCTAAGTTTTGAATAAGAGTATCTAACTTAGGTATTTTATGATGTTTAAAAAGTTCTTGGTGTAGAGAGCCAAAGCTCTAAGTAAGCCAGATTCAAACGAATGCATCATACATAAAAGATCACGGCAAAATTATGAAGAAAGATAAAATTAAACAAAGGTAAGATAGTCGAGAGAGCGCGAATAAAAGCCGTAATATAAACTTCCCAAAGATGCAAAATGGGATAAGATGTAGTCCAAACCTAATTAAGCAGCTTTGTGCTACCATCTTTAAAACCCGGCATGGAGAGTCAAGTCTCTATGTCCCTCGTATAAAGTTTCAATTGTGCATTCAACTTAAGCTTCCATCTTTAAAGCCCTGGCGTAGAGAGATGAAGCTCAAATCCCAGTGTCTTAAGTTTTGAATTTAAAATTAAACTTAAGTTGCTACCATTTATAAAACCCCTGGGAAAAGGTGAGCTACGATTCCCTAGGTCTTAAGTATAGAATTTGAAGTTTCACTTAAATACTCACCCACACATAAGGAGTCCTGCTGAGCCCCCACCTTAGGTCATCCGGAGTAAGTTTACTGATTCAACATTAGGCGCTCCAAAGATCCTAATGAGCATATGGAGTCAATCGAAAAGAACGCGATGGTTCTCACTCCACCGAGAGATTTGAAAATCATTCTCAAGATAGAGAGGTCAACTTTTGATCCGATCTCATGTTTGAGTAAGACACACCAAATTCCTTACTATCATCTTTAAAAGATGGAGCACTATTAAAGAGGGCGATCCTGGCGTGATGAGTCGCATGATCCCCGCCGAATTAAATAACCTGTGTTATTTAGATTTAAATCCATTTTATGGTTTTATCTACCTCTAAGGTTTGACCTATCTTAGGTCCCAAGCCATGAATTAGAGATTTCGACTTATATCATCAATTTCCAAAAACATAAAGTACGAAAAAGAAATGAACAATCAAAAAGGAAATTTGAGCCCCTTATGAGAGGGCGGATACAGTCGTTCATAATAGATTAAGCAATTTACAAGAACTACTTAATTTGGGAGTAGTGGAGGTACGAAATACTAGAAAATAAAACTTGAAAAGTTATTTAAGATATTTGGAAGCAGTTAAAAATAAGCAGAGGCAAAAATATGACACAAAGAGGCAGAAATCTGACAACATCAATAGCTTTGAGCCTCTCTTCTTCAAAAATCTTTGCTTTAGCATGATCCACCTTCATTTTTCATTACACGAGGCAACTTTGCTATTGGCAGCATCGTGCTCAGCCTTAACCTTTTGATGTCGGCCTTGAAGCTAGTACAGGTGTTTCCAATACAATGTTAGAATTATGGAGTTCTAGCTCGATGGGAGAGGCAAGACCTGCCCGGGTATCTTGCACGATAGAGCCCAGGTAACGTATTTATAGATAAGAAAAAAGATCTTTCCGAAAAAACAAGAAGACGTTCCATCCTTATGAATTGTGGGAAAATTATTTTTAGATTTTGATGAATGCCATGTAAAACTTAGAATAGAAAGTTGGCACCCCATTTTTGTTGTAAATTGCATTGTAATAGATAGGGGTGGTCGAGCCGAGTCAAGTCGGCTATGTCCGAACATGCAAGAAGACAACCGAGACTAGAAGGAAGACTCACCGTGAGGCGATGAGTGTGGCAAAGAAGAGAAGACAGAACTCGACGAGGTGCAAACAGATACAAATGAGTGAAGTATCGATCAAGTCAACTCAAGACAGCCAAGTCTCAAGTTAAAGTGACAGAAGAGTTATCCAATGATTGGAAGTCGACTCAAGTCACCTGGGAAGTCAAGGAAATGAAGTCAAGTCGAGATAATCAAAGAGATCTGTTGCCGTAAGTCAAGAAAATTACTTAAACAAGTAATACCTCTATATCGCCTTTCTTAAAGTGCTCAGTCCCGAAGCGTGTAAAAGGAATAAACCAATGGGAAGCATCTACCTGTGTCGAACTCAAAAGTCAAGAATCATTCATATGAGGAAATGTCAATTCCAAGGACTGCAACAAGACAAGCCAACGACCACAAGTTTCTTTTGAAAATAAGCCTATCTCTTCAATGGGCACATTTTCAAAAGAACACTATAAAAGGCTGAGGAATCTATTTGAGAAAGAAGTTGGTTACCTTGACAATCAAAAATCAAATACGAGCAAGAAAAGCAATATCTGTAACCAAAAATATTCTCAAGTCATTCAAGTTTAATCCTCAAGCCTACATTACGAAGAAAATCAATCCAACACTCACCTGTGAAGGAAAGACAACTTCTATCAGTTGAAGAGGAAACATTTGAAGAATCCAGTTCAAGGTCGAACCAGTCTCAAGTTTTTGGAGGGCTTCGTGATCAAATCCAAGAAGCTTGAGCAAGTGGGCTGTAGTAGCAAGGCAAACGCCTGTGAAGAAGCTGAGTCGTACGAGAAGCCACTGTGTGTGACCAAGGCATCTCCAGTGAGTCCCAAAGGATCAAGTCACCGTGTGATCAAGACTTGTATCGGGATCATTAACCACTTTGTATATTGATCAATACTTAGTGGATTCCTCCAGGAGTTGGAGAAGAGAGGAGTAGAAGAATTACCCCATCTTCGAACCTCTATAAAAACTTATTGTGTCATTTACATTTCAACACTTTAATTTCTGCATATTACTTTAATATATGCTGATAAATTTTCTATCCAATTGATAATCAACAAAGTGCTAAAACCAAGTATTAAAACAAACTTAACCAAATTCAAGGGTGTTAAGTCTTCCGAATAAAAACATATCATAGTCGAGTTAAGTCTTTTAGTCAAAACAAATGAGTTATTCTATCAACAAACGATGAGTCCGCTGAGTGACTAACTCTGGCGATTAACTAACTTAGCCGTCCATCAAGGACTCACTGTGAAGTATTAACTCGAACGTTTTAAAAGGACTAAATCGAAAAGTTGATAAGGTTTATTCAACCCCCCTTCTAAACCTTACACTCACACCCCTTGGGACCTACAAGTGGTATCGTGAGCGGTTGGTTCATTGAGCCTTCCGCACAGTCATCAACTAGATCTCCAAATTTTTCAAAGTTTGCTTTAGCACTTGATCTTCCAAAACTCTTTTATTCAGCAAAGTTATTATCATGGAAGCAAATTTGATACGCACCCCTATGTTCACAATTGAAGAATTTGATGATTGGAAAAATTCGTATGCGAGCTCATCTATCAAAGCATTACATGATGAAATGTGGATATGTATCGAAGATGGGCCACTCCAAATCTTAAAAGTGAACACAGTTACAAGGAGAGCTGCAGCTGAATGAGAAGAGGATGCTGCTCCCAGACCAGCGATGGTTGAAAAACCAAGAGCTGAATGGACAAATGATGACAAGAAAAGATATAACTTGGATAATGTGGCCAAGGACATTCTTTACAAAACTTTGGACAAAGCCATGTTCAACAAAGTCAAATCATGTAAAACGGCAAAAGAAATCTGGGACAAGCTAACCTTGATTTGTGAAGGCTCAGAGCAAATCAAGGAAAATAAACTATCTGTTGTTGTACAAAAATTTGAAAACTTTAAGATGTTTGCAGGAGAAACCTTGGATCAAATGGATGCTCGGTTCACAGAAATTACCAATGAGCTATCTGCACTTGGAAAAGAATATACACAAAAGGAAATGTGTATGAAGATTCTAAGAAGTCTCCCAACTGAGTGGGATATGAAAGTCATGGCCATGAGACATTCCATGGACCTATCAAAGACATCCAACCATGAGCTATTCTCAGATCTCAAAGCCTACGAATTTGAGCTGAGAAGAAAAGACCAAGAAGAAACAACTGCTTTAATAGTTAAGGATGGCAAGAGAGCTGAGGTCAAAGAAGTCATTGACCAAGAGGAGATAGCCCTGATGGTTAAAAGGTTTAACAAGTTCTTCAACAAGAATTACAAGAGAGGCAAATGTGAATCCTCCAGAAGACATTCAGCTCCCTCCAAGTCAAGGGAAGATTGACCAACCAAGAGAGCAGAGCATCAAAAAGTTGAATATCAAAGAACTGACAATCCAAGGATGGAAAGAACTGATCAAAAAGTTGAAAATCTATGCTGGAACTGCAGGCAACCCGGTCACTATGCCATTGATTGCCCATATCCTGTAGTCAATAAATACAGGAATGAAGAGGAAAGAAAAGTCTTCAGAGAAAAAGACAAGAAAAGAGAAAGACAATGTTGGCTGTAAAGACTGCTGAGACAATCAAGTCAAAAGACACAGCAGACTCGGAGAGTAGTAAAGCCGACTACTCAAGTGACTCGAAGAAGAAGCCTTGATCGTCTAATGGCTAAAGAACAAAACCAACCTGACGACCAAGAAGATGAGGTACACTCTAACTAATCACACTCAGATACTAGTGATAGTGATTGTGACACACACACTTCATCACCCACTGATCTTTATGATTCATTAGGCAAAATGATGAAAGATTTTGAATACATTAAATCCTCTCACACACTAATAAATGAGGAAAACAGCCTACTCAAGAGCCAAAACTCACAGCTGACTAAGGAGCTGAGTACTCTAAGTCAAATAGCTGATGAGAATAAAAGTCTAAAGGCTAAAAATGTTAAGTTAATAGCAGAGATAGCTGCTATAGAAAAGAGGGAGAATGACCTCAAAAATGTAATTGCATCATTCACTAAGGCATCTAAATCCTTGGATGATCTTATTATGAGTCAAAGAGAATGCGGAGATAAGACAGGCTTAGGATTTAATTCCTCTGTACTATGTCAAGCTCCAAAAGTGATTTTGGAAAAAGGATCTACAAGTAATGAAGCATCTCTAAAATCCAAAACTCCATATGGTGCACACACATTGATTCCAAAGCACAATCACAAGCAAACTGGCCTTGGTTATAAAGGAAAAGGAAAACAACCAATTGAGTGTCTTTGAGAGGACAATTGAGAAGAAATCGGCCGAGTTCCTCAAAGCAAACTCCAAACAGGAGATACTCTGTAAAGAAGAAACAGAGCTACCAAAAGCCCCAGAAGGTCTATAAAAGAAACGCATATGATGGGAATGGTAGAAAGTACCCAAGCCAAGCTGATTGGAATAATGTGAACTATCGGAAAGACCTATGGAATATAAGCTGAAAGTAGCAAAGGCCTAGAACTCAAAGAAAGGCCATTCCAAAGGCATAAGAGCTATCATCGGCACACATATGCACCTAGGCACTACACTCAGAGATATCACAACTACCCAAAGAAGGCAATTGCTAAAACTCACGCACAGGCATACAAACAAAATAGACAGTTGTATGAACCTAAAGCTCCCAAACAATTTGCCAAAGTGAATTATGATTATGGCACAGATAGATGGCAACCTCTTAGAGTCAAATCATTTGGCTATAGGTTGGTTGGATCATCTTACAGTACTAACCCCTCAGGACCCAAGCAAGTATGGGTACCCAAAACCTAATTTCCTTGATTGCAGGTTCAAGGAACAACTGAGTGCCAAGGAAACTGGTACATAGATAGTGGCTGTTCCAGACACATGACAGGAAACAAGAAAAATCTATCAAAATTCAAGGAGGTTAGAGGTGCAAAAGTTATATTCGGAGGAAATGAAGCTCCAGGAGAAATAAGAGGCATTGGATCCATCAAGAAAAATGGATTAGAAATTACAGATGTTGCATAAGCCTCAATTTCAACTTGCTAAGCATAAGTCAACTCTGTGACAAAGGCTACAATGTTGGATTCAATATGGGTGTATGACAAAATCAAGGACATCGAAACTAATGAAATAGTGTTGCAAGGATGCGCAAAAAAGAACATGTATGTGGTAGATTGGTCAACCAGCAATACCAAGCACTTGTCTCGCTAGCAAAGAGCACAAACTGAATCAAGTTGGTTGTGGCACAAGAAGCTAAGTCACCCGAACTTCAAAACTATTAACAAACTTGCAAGAAGTAATCTTGTGGAAGGACTTCCGGACTCAAGATACAAGAAGGAGAGTATATGTGATGCATGCGGATGGGAAAACAGATCAAATCATCATTCAAAGAAAAGACATGTCCATCTTCAACAAGAATATTGCACCGCTACATATGGATCTATTTGGTCCAGTTGAACCACCAACATAAGTGGGAAGAAATACACCTTGGTGGTAGTAGATGACTACTCAAGATATACATGGACAATATTCATGTGTAAGAAGAAAGAAACTCTGTAAAACTACCCACGTTGATGAAGAGAATCCAAAATAGATGCGAGAATGGAGTTGCGGCAAAGGACTAGAACTCTCAAAGAAGCAAGAAGGACCATGTTAGGCTGAAGCAGGACCGCCTAAAAGATTATGGGCTGAAGCAATAAACACAGCATGCTATACTCAAAATAGATGCATGATGAACAGACAACTGACAAAGACTCCCTATGAGATTTGGACAGGGAGAAAGCCAAATGTTGCATATTTTAGAATATTTGGATGCAAATGCTTCATCCATAACAATGGCAAAGATAATTTAAAGGATTTTGATGCTAAAGTGGATAAAGGTATCTTCTTAGGATACTCAGCTGAAAGCAAAGCCTACAGAGTGCTCAACAAGAGGACAATGGTTACAGAAGAATCCATCCATGTGGTGTTTGATGAACCCAACGTAAATGGAGAAGACATTGAAGAGTCAGCTGATAAGCTGAATCAACCAACCATGCAGAAGAGTCCCTATGTTGAAGCTGAAGCTGGAATTATAAGTCGAGATGAAGATGAGATAGCTGAGTCTCAAAGACAACTGGAAAATCTGTAGCTAAGTGATGATGAGAGAGTTGATCAAAATAACACAAACCGCAAGACGATCAATCCAACTAACTTACTCCAACCTTTGATGTAAGATGGTGAGAGACCATCCACCGTAACTAATCATTGGAGATGTAAGAGAAGGTGTGAAAACTAGATCCAGAACTCGACAAGAAGCAATGTTTACTTGCTTCATCTCACAAATAGAGCCAAAAGATGTGTCACAAGCATTGGATGACACACATTGGATTCAAGCCATGCAAGAAGATCTGAATCAGTTTGAAAGGAACAAAGTGTGGGAATTGGTTCAAAGACCTACCCATCAAAATGTTATTGGCACTAAATGGGTGTTCAAACAAGATGAACGAGGAAGGTTACGTGGTGAGAAACAAAGCAAGATTGGTAGCCAAAGGGTATTGCCAAGAAGAAGGAATAGATTTTGATGAAACTTTTGCTCCTGTGGCAAGATTGGAAGCCATAAGGATGTTTCTTGCCTATGCAGCTCACAAGAACTTTATTGTATATCAAATGGATGTAAAGAGTGCATTCCTTAATGGGTTATTGGAAGAAGAAGTATATGTTGAACAACCTCCAGGATTTGAGCTGAAGACTCTTGGAGATAAGGTATACAAACTCAAGAAAGCTTTATATGGATTGAAACAGGCACCCAGAGCATGGTATGATACATTATCACAATTCCCGATCGAGAACGGATTCACAAAAGGCAAATTGGATAGAACACTCTTGAGAATTCAAGATGGGAAGAGTATCTTTGCTTGTTCAAATCTATGTGGATGACATCATCTTTGGATCCACAAACAAAGAGCTATGTGATAAATTCCCAAATCTTATGCAAAACAAATTTGAAATGAGCATGATGGGACAGCTGGCATTCTTCCTTGGACTCCAAGTGAAACAGCTGAAGGATGGAACTTTCATAAGTCAGACAAAATACACCAGAGATTCAATGAAGAAATTTGGTATGGAAGAGAAGTCTTCTCGTGAAAATACCAATGAATACATCATCAAAATGGATATGGATGCGGATGGCAAGCACAGATCAAACAAGATCTGAGCACTTATTGGATCATTGCTCTATCTCACAAAGAAGCGGGCGGACATCACCTTTGTTGTAGGTGTATGTGTAAGATTTCAATCGCTCCAAAAGAAAGCCACATGACTACGACCAAGAGAATCTTGAGATATTTGAAAGAAATCCAAGAAGTTGGCTTATGGTATCCAAAGGAAGGTGGATTCAAGCTAATTGGTTATTCGCACTCGACTATCTTTGGATGTAGAGTTGACAGAAAAGTACCTCGGGCACATGTCAAATGCTTGAAATAGGCTAATTTCCTTGTTTAGCAAGAAGCAAAATTCAATAGCTACCTTCACAAATGAAAAAATACATAGTCAAGGCAAACAAGTGCCCAAGTCTTATGGATGAGACAAAGAAAGAGACTATGAGGTTGAAGAAAAGGAAATTCCAATTATGTGTGATAACACAAGTGCAATTGCAATCACTCAAAATCGTGTTGCATTCAAGAACAAAGCACATTGATGTCGATATCACTTCATAAGAGATCATGTTGAAAAGAAGGACATCACCATGGAATATATCTCAACCGATAAGCAATTAGGCGACATATTGGACATCACCGAGGAAGAGTCGAATTATACGACTTGTAGAAGCTTATGAAATATCATATGATAAGCAAAATATGATCTCTATAAATATATAAGACTTTTGAAATCGAGAGAATCATGTAGATGATGAATTTTTTCATTGAAACGTTTTATCAAACACTTGGCGGGCGTCAAAAATTGAAAAAGAAATATATAGCCCTTGTAAATGAAATCAAGCCAAGTTTTTTCATCACCAATTGCAATATAACAAATATCATTCATCAACAATCAATAAGCTCATCACAAATATATATGAATTGCATCAAGAAAAATACATATAAGCCACAAACTCAAGGGTTCAACCCAATTGAGCTAAAGAGAGTGAAATTCTTACCATTCGATCGGTAAAGACGAGCAATGATGATGATAATCGAGCTAGACAATCCCCAAAATATATAATTTATGCAACAAAACTCATTTGGAGTGAATTGTGTGTGCAAATGACAAAGGGGACGAAGAAAGAAAGAAAAATGCCAAAATGCCAAATACTGGAAACATAACTCATTTTAACTGAAATTTCACCAAGGGCGACCGGTCATGGGGCAGGGCGACCGGTCGACGGCATGGGCGACCGGTCGGCCTTGCCCTAGTCAGCCCACTGTTTGAGTTCTGTCTAAAATCCGAAGTTTCATCCAAAAATCCGATTTTTCGCCCCTAAGTTTTAAAAACATGCAAAATGCATACGTAGACCTTATTCAATATACATTATGTCATAATCACGCTCAAAAAAATAAATACTCAGCGGTTAACGATCAAAAAAGTCCGCGAGTTATCCTTGAGATGGAATTAAACACATCTCAAGTTTTTGTTAAAAATCGCTATCCCTTTAAAGAAAAAATATCGAATCTTAATATGTTTAGTTCGATTATGACGAACTACATTTTGAATACGAAAAACCGTATAATAAATACATGACTTGTTATCCCGAAAACTGAGAACGTTTTAAGACTTTGGATATACAAGTCATAAGAAGAAGTGCCTTTCAAATATTTGAAAATTTCTTTTAACGGCACTTTAATGAGATTCGATGGGATAGTTTTTGAAGTCGAGCATCTAGACATAAGGCATATGGAATGTCGAATCTATAGAAATAATACAAGAAAACATACCTCGAATTTGTTTGTCGGTCGATATGCCTTTCTCAACCTTTGTCAATTTTTAGCCATAGAGGCTGAGATGGTTCTTCTTTCTTCAATGCTTAACTCCTTCAAGAGTTCTTACTCATCTCAAGCTCAAGCAAGAAATTGAGCTCCCCCATCATACTCATCTCAAGCTCACCTAGTATCAACTTAGAAAAAAAAAACATATCTTGCACAAATATTATTAGTAGCACCAAAAATATTCTCATAAATATGCACAAGTAAATAATCTTGCCCTTTAAAAAATTAGTATCAACTTTACCTCTTTGTAAAATCATTTAGCAAAAATAGCTAAGTCTATCATACCATACATGGAGTACTTGTTTTAAACCATACAAGGCCTTTTATAAAAATCATTTGGCCTAAAAATTTTAAACTCCGATAGACTTCTATTTGAATAAAACCATTTTGAAAATTGGATTTAACATCCATTTGGTAAAGCTTGAAATTTTCTCAAATCAAGAATGGACAAGTAAAGTGCAAACAACTTCTAAATGTGCTATGAGTGCAAATATAACAACAAAATCATTACCTTCTTCTTTACAATATCATCGAGCTACTAACCTCGCCTTAGTTCGACCAATGTTACCTTGGTCATCGAGTTTGTTCCTAATACCCTTTTTGTCTTCTTCATCACTATCATCATAGGGCATCCAATTGATCTAAGGTGTTCATAATAGAACTTTTACATCCAAATATTTTGAGGTAACTAATATTTGGAGTACTTTATTTCTCATCTACACAACTTAACAAACTTATTAATGGCATCGCTTATATAAGTAAGAAAAAATAGCCCAAGTGTAAAAACATGTCTCAATCATCAATCACAAAATATCTTGCATAAGAGCATAGTAGAAATAGACACTATATATATAGACCATGAAGCAAGAAACACATACTATGCATTTAGAAGATCATCAAGAGTCTAATAAATCGTGCAAGTTCAAATAAGCTTAAGAAAGCTACAAAAGGTCTCTTTTGAAATTTGAAAATCCGATAGCATATAGTTGAGACCTCATTTAAAAGAAGTATTTGAACAAAAGTTGACAAAGCAAATATGTTCAATCAAATATCGAATAGTGCCTTTCAAAAAATCTAAAAATCCTCTTAATGACACTTGTATGAAATACTATGAAATACAAGCACATAGGCACATGGCAATATATATATCGAGTCTATAAGAGTAAGAATAATACAAGTAAACGTATACTCGATAATTTATACCTTTCTTGACAAATAATGACGTAAATAGCCATTTGTGAAAATATGTAAATCCTACACAATTCTTAAAACAAATCTAGCACAAATCATAATGATAAAAGTATAAAGCTAAGAGATATCACAAGTAAGTTCATGTCACAAAGATCCATAAGAGATGATAACATACTTTAGTCTACAAAAATGCACAAGAGTTTTAAAACATCATATAAGGTCTTTTTTTCAAAAATATTTTAAAAGCACAAATATATATTGAAGACCTTAATTAAAAAAAATAAATACTTGAAAACTCATTTTGCAATTAAGACACAAATAAAAGCATGCATAATAACAAAATAAAATGCATATTTAACTAGGGAGATACGGGTTACCAATTACGCCATTTCAATGAGTTGTGCCGTTCCCATTGTTGATGATATCTTCCCCTTAAGAAGTCACTTTGTTGATGATGACTTCTTTGATTACTCCATTTCCAAGGTTTGTTGCCTTCCCATTGTTGAAAATCTCTTCTTCTTTGAAAATCATCTTGTTGATGATGTCTTTGTCATTTCCAAGGATTGTGTTCTTCCCATTTTTGATTATATCCTCTTCTTGGAAATTGGCTTTGTCGAAAATAGTTTCTCCTTCTTTGATCAAATGAAATGGTCATTTGATGTCTTCTTGGCGGAATAAATTTTCTTCGATCATTATTTCGCCGGTTACCTAATATGACATTGTTTTGTGGTACCCTGATGTGTTTGGGTCCTTTGGTATTAGTCTTGAGACTTTTAGGTCTCCAACAATAATTAGAGTTATTTTTAGCCTGACAAGTATTTACCGTATGACCCTTTTTACCGCAATAAAAGCATGTAATAATTCTAGGAGCATAATGACCAACGTGGTTAGAGACTTGATTCTTTTTCATGTGATTGACACCCTTAGGCTTATGATCAAGTTCTAGTATCGAATTATCACAACAATCAACAATATTGGTCATTCTATCGGCACTCAAGTTGGATTTAGATAAATCATTTTTCAAGCAATTTATATCCTCAACAAGAGTACTATTTTCTTTCTCAAGGTTTCTAACCTTGTCAAGAGTGGTGGTGTGAACACATGATAGTGATTCATAGGAAGTAAATAAATTATCCTTTTCATTTTTCAAAACATTGAATTCATT
This sequence comes from Rehmannia glutinosa, assembly GCA_016081115.2. Taxonomy (NCBI): domain Eukaryota; kingdom Viridiplantae; phylum Streptophyta; class Magnoliopsida; order Lamiales; family Orobanchaceae; genus Rehmannia; species Rehmannia glutinosa. Next base: position 102,982 of record JABTTQ020000547.1, on the reverse strand, counting down.
TTTCAAATTTTTGTATTTAACAAGCAAGCTTTGGAATTCATTTTGAAGTTCATCATAATCATTTTGCAAATCACTATAATCATTATCATAAGAGGTAGAAGGTTTAGAACTTACCTTGTTTTCTTCTTCGAAGCCCATAAGACATTTTTCGACTTCATCATCGGAATTTGTAAGAGGCTCATCCCATATTGTTGGATTTGACGTTGTATCCATTTGAGAAGTAGATGCTTTTGAGTTGCTCCTTTTATTTGCATATACTTCATAGATGGCTTCTAATTTTTGCCATACTTCATGTGCCGATCGAATACCTACAACATGATCAAATTCCAAAGTGGTAAGTGAACAATGTAAAATATTAAGAGCTTTACCATTTAAGGAGATGATTCTCTTCTCTTCATCATTGAGCTCTTTGAAGCCTTTAGAGGTGTGTGGTGTGTTCTTCGTCGGAATGGATTCTCCATTGATGACGGTGTTCCAAATATCGAACCCGCAACTTTTTAAATAGCATTCCATTCTTTCTTTCCAAAATGTAAAATTTTTGGAATCAAATAGTGGTGGCTTGGTGGTGGAGGCGCCGGCAAGGTAGACTTCATTCGTAGCCGATGATCGTTCCTCTTTACTCGCGATGTGGAACGAGCTTGCCAAAGAGTTTGGCTCTGATACCACTTGTAAGTCCAAGCGGCTACGATAATCTAGAGGGGGGTGAATAGATTATCTCCATCTTTTGATTATGCCCTCTTTTTCGAATCGAATGCTCAAAGATAATAACAAAGGTGCGGAATGTAAATAGCACACGTCGATTTATAGTAGTTCAACCCACCTAGGGCCTAATCTACTACCACCCCAGTATATCCGGGATGGATTTCAAAAAGAAAAGAGATTTTATTAATTACCAAAATTAATACAGCACTAACTTACAACAACACCTTGAAGAGCACCACACTCTTCTTCAACACCACTTATGAGATTACCACAATCTCTCTTGAAGATTACCACAATCTCCAAACGGCACCTTGTGAAGATTACCACAATGTTCAACCTTGAAGAATACCAAATTCTTCAACACCTCAATTAGAAGATTACCACAATCTTCTTACACCTAACACCTAGATCACCCAAGTGTGTTCTTACCACAAGAACACTCACAAGGATATCTTGTGTTGAATGATGACCCAAAAATTCAAGATTATAACTCGATAATGAATAATACAATTGAGTGCAAGTGTAATCAAGAATAGCCTAGACCTCAAAGATGTGAAAGTGATAAGCTAGGCAAATTACAACAAGAATAATGACAATATAAAACCAAGTGTTTGCTTGAGTATTTCTTGTTGTGTTGTATTGTTCTCTCTTATTGTGTTGCTTCAATTCTTCCTCTATTTATAGAAGATGTCTTGTAGAAGATAGGCTCCTCTTGGGGACAAGAATTCTGTAAAAAATACCAAGACAATTGAAGAAAAGAGCTGTTAGAAATCAACCCCTTAAATCAAGGAAAATATGTCTGCAAACTCAACGGATAGTTTGCTGTCAAAAGAGGGGTTCGACCGGTCGCGCAGAGATAAGATTGAAATTTAATTCTGCGAATTTTTACACAGGGGGACCGGTCGCAGGGGGGTGCGACCGGTCGCTCTCATGTTGGACCGGTCGAGGAAGACCAAAATAGAGAAACAGAAGTTTCTGTTCTTCGGGGGGCTTCAGGCACCGGTCGCCCTCACCGATCGACCTCCGGGTCGACCGGTCGCCCCCCTTGATTTCCCTCCATCCCTTTTTTCTGTTCCATAACTCAACTCAGGTACGGGTTGCCCTATAGGGCAACCGATCGAGCCTGAAACATAAGTGTTGTCCAATTTTATATCGAAAATAAACTCCAAGAAATACTCCGAAAAATAGTAAAAACATTTTAGACCGATTGGGAGTATTAGGACAACATTCAGGGACATTGTTTTGAAGTAAAAACACTTTGACATAAAAACATTAAAAGTGTTGTCCAATTTAGTCGAAAATAAACTTGAAGAAATACTCCGGGAAATATTAAAACCATTTTAAATTATTTAGGAGTATTTAGACAACCTTTAAAAACATTGTTTTGGTGTAAAAACAAAATCATCAAAATTATGATAAAACCATTTATCAAACACCTATCCCCACCATATCCAGACATCCAAAATCGTCTGCGAGAATGGAGGAAATGGAAGCTGAGTCGATCCAGGGAACAGTTCCAAAGACCGGTATTCATTGAAGAAGAAGGCAAACTGTTGAACTTTCTTGGATTGACCAATGTGGTCCAAGCACTCGGATGAAGAAAATCGTGTAGATATCTTGCGGATCTTCAAGGACAAGGAGAATGAGAGACGCGCGGAGGCTAAGGCTCGTGAAAAGGCCGATTTGTCCCTTTACTGGAACCATCGATCATACACATCCTCATCTCGACATTCTCTTTGGGAGTGATGAGGATTTGGACCCTCTTCTTTGCTCTGAGAAGAATTGGAGATGCAGGCAAGCCATGCGAATCCAGGGCCCTACATGAGCAACGATTGTTGGAAGGACCAGGGAATCTTCCACAACACGCTTGGAGATTGATCCGATGGGAGTGGTGCGCAAGATATTGCCATTGTTGTCGCGCCACCACTTCCCACTCACTCGAGAAGAAGGTGTTAAGGAAAATGGCGATGAAATCGGGATTGTGGGGACCCCAACGAGCCAACCCCTAATGAAGGTGTCTTACCACCTACCCCAATGGTCTGAATACTCAAAGGGAACAACCGGAGTCCGAGACGAGTGACCCCATTCCACGTCACACTGGTGTGCCACCGAGGGGAAACTCCTCCACCGGCAAGGTCGGAGGATGTTGCGGTGACTTCACAACAAATCTTGGAGGCGAAGTGGAGAAGGAACAACAATCGAATACAATACACAACAAGTTGTCATCGATGAGGCTCGAGACGATTAAGATCGTCTCGGTGAAGTGCCAACTCCTCTGCGAGCCAATGACGCCGCTGATGCATGCGATCGAGGCACACGAAGGAACTGCCTTGGAAGTTAACACTGGGCAATGAAAGTGCAATCCATGGAGTTGAGACTCTAGTGGATGCCACCTCGAAACCCCAAGACACCGACACCGGGCGTCGAAGGGATCCCCAAGGCCTCGCTGCAGCTTGAGACTTCGAGGAGGTAATGAAGGCCAACGGGAGGTTGAGACTTCTCGGGGTAAAGAGACGGACGCACAGAACATCCCTCTTACTATCATTGATCCATCTGAAAAGGAGATAAGTGCTCTTCACAATTTCCAAGACAACCCCGATGTAACCTTTTCGGGATCTAAAGGTGAAGACGGTAGTCATCCCCTATTGTCGATCCAAAAGACTCGATTGATGATGTTCTTTCAAGCACGAGTAAGTCGACCTTAAGGCTACTCGCCAAACATTTAATTTTGATGATGAGCCACCCATGGAAATCTCATCATCGTCCGATGAGGCTTCGATATGGCCGAGGACCACCAACTCATGTGGAAAAACCACCAGAGACCGACGGTGTTAAGACATTGAGGCTCGGCAAGGCGGGTCAACTTCACAATGAGACCACGGTGAAAACAGAGTCAATCGCACGGGCTCCCCAAGCCGCAAAGGATCGACTCCACCAGGAACTTCACGAGCACAAGTTGTCATTGAGCAGATTCCCATTGCCCGTGATGATCTATTTGTAGAATCATTTCCCTTCTCTCTGGAAGTACCTGACCTTCCTGAAGAATCAGCTAGAGATCAAGAACGCTTCCATAAACCTGATCCTGTTATTCCAACAGACACCATCGTTCCAGCAGACTTTGACTTTGACGCTGCTTGGCCGCCAGCTGAGACAGAAGTGACAGCTGAGGTTCGGGAAGTTTTCAAAGCCATATTTGCAGAGATAGAAAAGATGGAGAGGCACCAGGCCTCACTGGACATGAGGCTGGATAACAGAGACGCAAACCTTACTGCCGATCTGCGAGGAATAATTGTCAAGATCCGGGAATGGTGGCAACAGCAGCAGACAATAAGCATAGAACAAGCTCGATATTTCAGAACATTGTTCAATAAATTACTAGTCTGGCGGGCTGAGAATGGTGATGCAAAGATAAGAATGCAAGAGAACATCGAACGAATGCATGAATCTCACACCACAGAGATGCAGCTGTTGCGTGAATATAATAAGAAAGAGCTCCTGCGCATAGAGGAGAACATGGATTGGAAGTTTAGCCTCCTCATGGCTGAAATGAAGCTGGTAACAGCTGAATCCAACGCCACCCACTCCGAATTCCGTGCAGCATACTCCGCAGCAGATTCAAGCATAACTCATTATCACCGCTTAGACTTCATGATTGCTAGCTTGTTTCCAGGGGTTCCTCTCTCCTTTGATGATGCCAAAAGGGGAAGAGGAATACCTAAAGGCATTGAAAGGATCTCAAGTCAAAACAAGGACGAATCGTGAAGGGAAAGACAAATGAGGAAAAAGAGAAGAGAGAAGAAAGGAAAATCTGTTGAGGGGAAGGTTCAAAGATATGACCTTGATGATTGCTAAAACCCCAACAAGGTCTTGTCACAAATCGATATCATCAAAGAAACTCCCGATGACTCTGCCACTCCAACACTCTGCAGCACCCATGGTGAAAAGAGAAACATAGTTGAAGCGAGGGATGAAGGAAGTGGAAGGAAAGATGGATGCCCGAGTTATGGATATTCTCAAACAACATGGAGGCATTCCAACGATGAGACACCTATGCCATTTCGGATGTCGGAACCAGAGCCAAGATCTGTTGATGAATTCAAGACGCTGCGATCCTGGGGTTACTTCGCAAATATGTCCATGGCTCAAGCACGGGATTTGTCTTGGGAAAAAGGTCTCAAACTATGTGAAGAAGTTTACCCGAGCGAGACATCGCGGCAAACTATGTGAAGAGTGACCAGGTGAGTCTCAGCTGTCGCCGCCTTCTTCACATAACGTGAGACCCTTTTCCCAAGACAAGTCCCAAACTTGAGCCATAGACATATTTGCAAAGTATCCTTCGATACGAGCGTTTTAATTCATCTACCGATCGATCGTGGCTCTGTCTCCGACATCCGAGATGGCATAAGTGTCTCTCGTCTCACGGAATGCCTCCATATTGTTTCAAGATGTTCATAACCCGGCATCCATTCTTCCTTCCACTTCCTCCATCCCCGCTTCAATTGTCTTTCTCTTTTTTTCCATAGATATAGCATAGTGTTGGAGTGGCAGAGTCACAGGAGTTTGTCGATAATGTCACCGTGTGACAAGACCTTGTTGGGGGTTTGTGCAATCATCAAGGTCACATCTTTCGATCCTTCCCCTCAACAGATTTTCCTTTCTTTTGTTTGTTTCAAACCTCACTTTGTCTTTTTCCCTTCGCAAATCGTGATCCTCTTTTTTCGGCTTCAGATCTCTTCTGTGCTTTAAGGTATTCCTCTTCCCCTTTTTGCATCATCAAAGGAGAGAGGAACGCTGAAACATATCTTGGCAAGCGGAAGTCGAGCCTCGCGATAGTCGAGTTCTGTCTTGAGTCTCGCGAGTATGCAAAGACGAAATTGGATCGAGTAGCGTTGGACTCTCCGAAATTAGCTTCATCTCAGCCATGAGGAGGCTGAATTTTCTATTCATGTTTTCTTCCAAACGCTGTAGATCACTCTTATTTTGCTCACGCAGCAGCTTTATCTCGGCAAAGTGTGAGCTTCATGCATGTGCTCAATGTGTTCTCTCAACTTCGTTTTTCCATCGGATTCTCGGCTCTCCATACCAAGGCTTGTTGAACAATGTCCTCAAGTATCTAACTTGTTCCACACGCATTGTTTGCTATTGCCACCATGCCCCGATCCTGATCATTGTTATGCCTCTTAAGTCGCAGAGAAGATTGGCATCTATGTTGTCGATCGCATGTCCATAGAGGCCTCGATGCCTCTCCATCCGTTCAATCTCGGCAAATAATGCCTTGAACACTTCAAGCGGACTTCACCGATTCTTCCGTTGCGGTGATGGCCATGCAAACAAAAGTCATAATCACCGAACAATTGTACCGATGGAATAACAGAGCTGGTCTATGGAAGCGTGCGAGCTCGTTCTCGACTCTTCGGGAGGTCCGTACCTCCAGAGAGAAAGGAAAAGATTCTATAAAGGAATCATCACGCCAATCGGTATTTGTTTAATGATGAGAGGTGCGCGTGAAGTTCCTTTTGAGTCGAACTCTCGCTGCGACTTGGGAGCTCGCGCAGTGGACTCTGTCTCGGTGGGTCTTTTGTGAAGTGGACCCGACTTGCCGAGCCTCGGTTGTCTCAACACCTTCGTTGGTCTCACCGGTTTCTCCAATTGAGTGGATCTGGTCCTCGGCCTTATCGTAGCGTCATCGGATGATGATGAGATTTCCATTGGTCGCTCATCATCAAAATTAAAGGTTGGACGAGTAGTCTTGGGATCGACTTGCTTGTGCTTGGAACATCCGCACCGAGTCTTTCGAGTCATCACGGGAATGACTCGGCTTCTTCGTCCGCCTTTTGATCCCGGAAAGGTTACATCAGATTATCCTGGGAATCATGAAGCGCTTATCTCCTTTTTCGATGGGTCGATGATAGCGGAGGGATGTTCTCTACTTGACTTCTTTACCCCGGAAGTCTCAACCTCCCGTGGCCTTCATTACCTCCCGCAGCCTCTCGACTCGCAGCCGAGGCCTTGGACCTCCCTTTCGACGATGTCACCGTCTTAGGGTCTTCGTGGTGGCATCCATTGGAGTCTCAACCCCATGGATTGCACTTTCACCGCCTGCAGTGTTAACTCCCGGTATTGTTCCTTCCTCGTGCCTCGACCGCATCGCAACGTCATTAGCCTTCAGAAGCGATTGGCACTCGGCTAAAACAGTCTCAACTGTCGAGCTTCATTGATGACAACTTGCTGTTCGTTTAGTGTTTGTACTTCCTCCACTTCGCCTCCGGATTCGTTGTTGAGTCATCTCGCAAAGATTCTCCAACTCTTGCTGCGCCGGAGGGAGTTTCCCCACCGTGCACCACTCGGTGACTTGGAATGGGGTCACTCGTCTCCAAACTCCCTACTGTTTATATTGAGTGTTCATCATTGGGGCGGTGGTAAAACACCTTCAATAGGGGTTGGCTCGACAGGTCCCCACTATCCCGCCATCGCCAATTCCTTATTGCCTTCTTCCGAGTGAGTCAAAGTGGTGGCAGAACAACAATGGCGATTTGCAACCACTCCCATTGGATCAATTTCGGTACCGTGTTCGAGGACTCTCCTGGTCCCTCCATCAATCTTTGCTCGTGAAGGATTCTCGATTCGTGCAATGCTTGCTGCATTTGCAACTCTTCTCGCGGCGTGAGAGAGTCCGGATCCTCATCACCGTCGATAAGACATCAAGGAGAGGATGTGTGTGTTCGTGGTGGAGATAGGGCGGAGATCTTTGGCCTTCTCATGTGCCTCGCTTCCTCTGTCTTTTCCTTCTCTCCTTGTCCTTGAAGATCTCGCAGGATATCTGCGGCAATCGTCTTCATCCGATCTTGATCACATGGCTAGGCAAAGCAAGGAAGTTTAACATTCCTCTTCTTCTTCTATAAACTCGGGCGTTGGAACTGTTCCTTGATTTACTCAATTTCCATTTCCTCCACTCACGCAGACGATTTTGGATGTCCGGGTAAGGTGGAGATAGGATCATCACATCACTATCACTCTATCGCCTTCTTTTGTGTCTCAAATTGCGCGGACTACGCTATTTCTTCAGTTGCCTCTGCGACGCCTTGGCACAGACTTAGTTGTTCATCAATTACATCCGGGGACTCGACGCTTCAAAGAGCCGTATTTGTTCCAAATGAGTGGTCGACTCGATCGGTTTTTCAAGCTCGGAGCGCTTGATGATTCTTCTTCGTCTTCTAGTTTGTACCGAGGGGATTTCTCGTTCGAGACGCTTTCTTAGTCTTGGCGGCGGGGCGTGCTAGTGTTTTCTTCGAGGAGCCGGCCATCTTGGCTTATCGCTTCTCCTCTTTTTGACGATCGGAGAAGGTATTTGAGAGTCCTTCTCGGCACGCTGCTTCTTTGGGCGAGACACGGCCGCGGGGCGGTGACTCTCTGCAGGGGCGGGAGCAGAGTTTGACTTTCTTTCTTTGCAGGAGCAGATCTTCTTAGCACCGCGGGGGGCAGCTTTTCTTCTTTGGTGGAGAGGAAAACAGTATCTTCGTGGTCGATTGATTCCCCCTCACTCGTGTCGGCTCTCTTGGCGTAGGATCTCTTCTGTGCGCCAAAGAGGTTTGATCTCAACATCCTCTTGTTAACATGGAACGCCTTTCCATGTCTAAGAGGGACTCCTTTCACCTCCATCATCCGGCCAATCACCGTGCCATATCCTAGGGATCCTCCAAATGTGCCATCTTCCTTGAAGGATTTGTTCCCTACATTCGCATAGTCTGTGAGACAAACTCAGCCCGATTTATTTTCCTTTCTTCAATGATCGCCGCCATCACGATCAACTTTGCTTTTGATTGGTCAAAGCCGCCAAATTTGATGTCAATGCATTTGGCAACTATGTCCAACACCTTGTGATAATCCTCCTTCAAAGCCAGCTTCTCTTGTTTCTTTGTGTAAATTATTTTATCAAGATAGTCGGGCTTGGCTATTTCCTTCCAAGCAAAGGCGAGGTTTTACATCGCTTCGCTAATTTCGATGCTCCGCTTCCGTTGTAGTGAGCGGTGTTCACCCAAATCCTTGCGAGAGATGGTGAGCCGCTTCCGTGAATGTAGATGACTTTATCCCTTCATCGTGAATCTCAAGGCATTCACGTAGAATCGCGTGCGACCTCCTCCACATAGGTCATCGGATATTCCAAAGATCGTAAACGATTTCACCCACGCGTTTCCAATTTCTCGATTTTCTTCACTAGGGTGTCATCGGACCCCTGTTTCACCATGCCGTCGAAATCCACAAAGAGACCCTGTGGATTTGCTTTCCTAACTTGACAAAATCATAGGTTGGTGCCATTTTTCAGGATTTTATCGAAGAAAACTTAGAGATTGATTTGAAGATAGATAGGGATTGAGAAGATTTTTGCCTTTGCTTTCGAGAGAGAGAAATGAACAGTTTTGGTAGTGTGTGAGAGAAACGGACAAAAATGGTTTAAGTATGGTTTATGAAAGGGCGTGCGGATGGTTTTTGAAATGTGATCGAAATCAACGGTTTAGATTTTGCACCCCTGTTTAGCATTTAATGTCTCGTATTTAATGCGGCAAAGATTTATATCCAATCATAAGCTTGGTGTGCGGCTTTATGTCCGTACACATCATCATTATCTTTGGCGTCATTCTTAAAAACATTCCCGCTTAGTAAAAACGATTGCGTTTTTGTCACTTTGCTCATAAGTGACTCAAACATCCCTTAGCCGATTTAACTCTTCTTCTCACAGTTCTCTTAGTGACTCGGCTAACAATGACTTGGTATATTTGTCTTTCCAATACAAACATTTACTTAGGCGATTTGTGAGTTCACTCTTTTTCCTTTTAGTGTTCCATTTCTTTTCTTTGATTCTTCCGAGTGTCACTCACCAATTAACCCTAACTCATGTTTGAGTTCTTCAAATCTTGACTCACATAATGGTTTTGTGAAGATGTCACCAATTGTTTATCGGTTGAGATATATTCCAAGATGATGTCCTTCTTTTCAACATGATCTCTTATGAAGTGATATCGACATCGATATGCTTTGTTCTTGAGTGCAACACGAGATTTTGAGTGATTGCAATTGCACTTGTGTTATCACACATGATTGGAATTTCTTTTTCCTCAACTTCATAGTCTCTTAGCCATTGCCTCTCATCCATAGGACTTGGGCACAACAGCTGCCCGTAGCTATGTATTCCGCTTCACCTGTAGAGGTGGCTATTGAATTTTGCTTCTTGCTAAACTAGGAAATCAGCTGTTTCCTAGCATTTGACATGTGCCCGAGGTGCTTTTTCATTAACTCGCATCCAAAGATAGTCGTAGTCTGAATAGCCAATTAGCTTGAATCCACCTTCCTTTGGATACCATAAGCCAACTTTTTGGCTTCCTTTCAAGTATCTCAATATTCTCTTAGTTCTTTGTCATATGGCTCTCTTTTGGAGCAGATTGAAATCTTGCACATACACCTACAACAAAGGTGATGTCTGGCCTGCTTGCTGTAAGATAGAGCAATGATCCAATAAGTGCTCTGTATCTTGTTTGATCTACAGGCTTGCCATCTACATCCATGTCCATTTTGACTGATGTATTCATTGGTATTTTCACAGAAGACTTCTCCTCCATACCAAATTTCTTCATTAAGTCTCTGGTGTATTTTGTTTGACTTATGAAGGTTCCATCCTTCAGTTGTTTCACTTGGAGTCCAAGGAAGAATGTTAGCTCTCCCATCATGCTCATTTCAAATTTACTTTGCATGAGGTTTGAAAATTTTTCACACAGCTCTTTGTTTGTGGATCCAAAAATGATGTCATCCACATATATTTGAACAAGCAGTATACTCTTTTTGTCTTGAATTCTGAAAAGTGTTCTATCTACTTTTCCTTTTGTGAATCCATTTTCAGTTAGGAATTGTGACAAAGTATCATACCATGCTCTGGGTGCCTGTTTCAATCCATACAAGGCTTTCTTGAGTTTGTATACCTTATCTCCAAGAGTCTTCTGCTCAAATCCTGGAGGTTGTTCAACATACACTTCTTCTTCCAATAAACCATTTAGGAATGCACTTTTTACATCCATCTGATATACAATGAAATTCTTGTGAGTTGCATAGGCAAGAAACATCCTTATAGCTTCCAATCTTGCTACAGGAGCGAATGTTTCATCAAAATCTATTCCTTCTTCTTGGCAATATCCTTTGTCTACTAGTCTTGCCTTGTTTCTTACCACAGAACCTTCCTCGTTCATCTTGTTTCTGAACACCCATTTAGTACCAATAACATTTTGATGTGTGGGTCTTTGAACTAATTCCCATACTTTATTTCTTTCAAACTGATTCAGCTCTTCTTGCATAGCTTGAATCCAATGTGTGTCGTCCAATGCTTGTAACACATCTTTGGGCTCTATTTACGAGATAAAGCATGTGAACATGGCTTCTTGTTGAGTTCTGGATCTTGTTTTGACACCTTCTCTTATATCTCCAATGACAAGTTCTGGTGGATGGTCTCTCAGCCATCTTACATCAGGTTGGAGTAAGTTAGCTGGATTCATCGTCTTGCACTGTGTTCTTTGTGTTCAGCTCTCTCGTAATCACTTAGCTGCAAATTTTCCAAATGTTTTGAGATTCACTATCTCATCTTCTTCTCTCGAGTTTATAATTCCAAATTTCACTTCAACATAGGACTCTTCAGTATGGTTGGATGATTCACTTATCACCGACTCTTCAATGTCTTCTCCATTTACATTTGGCTCATCGAATACCACATGAATGGATTCTTCGCAACCATAGTCCTTTTGTTGAGTACTCTGTAGGCTTTGCTTTCACCGAGTATCCCAAGAAGATACCTTCATCAGCTTTAGCATCGAAAGCCTTTAGATTGTCTTTGCCATTGTTGTGGATGAAGCATTTACATCCAAATATTCTCAATATGCAACATTTGGTTTTCTTCCACCAAATCTCATAGGAGTCTTTGTCACCGTCTGCTTTATCATACATCTGTTTTGAGTGTAGCAAGTCGTGTTTTATTGCTTCACCAAAATCTTTTTGGTAACCCCCTCATTGACTAACATGGTCCTTGCTTCTTTGAGAGTTCTGTTCTTTCTTTCGCAACTCCATTCTCATTTGTGGAGTCCTTGCTGGCCGATAGTTCATGACCAATACCATTTTCAATACAATATCGAGTTATTATTCCATTGACAAACTCGGTTCCTCCATCGATCTTATTTTGATAATGGTTTGGCTCTTCTCGTTTTGAATCCTCTTCATCACCGTGGTAGTTTCGTAGAGTTTCTTTCTTCTTACACATGAATATTGTCCATGTATATCTTGAGTAGTCATCTACTACCACCAAGGTGTATTTCTTTCCGCTTATCTTTGTTTGGTTCCACTTTGGCCAAATAGATCCATATGTAGCGGATGCAATATTCTTGTTGAAGATGAACAAGTCTTTTCTTTGAATGAAGATTTGATTTGTTTTCCCTTCTGACATGCATCACATATACTCTCCTTCTTGTATACTGAGTCTGGAAGTCCTTCCACAAGACTACTTCTGGCAAGCTTGTTAATCGTTTTGAAATTCAGGTGACTCAGCTTTTTGTGCCACAGCCAACTTGATTCAAATTGTTTTTGCTAATAGACAGTGATGTGTGTAGCGGTTGACCAATCTACTACATACATGTTCTTTTGTCTCGCATCCTTGCAACACAACTTCATTCGATTCAAGATCCTTGATTTGGCATACACCCATGTTGAATCCAACATTATAGCCCTTGTCACGAGTTGACTTATGCTTAGCAAGTTGAAGTTGAGTCCTTCGACATATGCAACATCTGTGATTTCTAATCCGTTCCTCTTGACGGATCCAATGCCTCTTATTTCACCTGGAGCTTCATTTCCTCCAAATATGACTTTTGCTCCTTTAACTTCCTTGAATTTTGACAGATTTTTCTTATTTCTTGTCATATGTCCGAACAACCACTATCCATATACCAGGTTCCTTGCACTCACTGCTCCTTGAACCCGCAATCAAGGAAATTAAGTTTTAGGCACCCATACTTGTCCAGGTCCCGAGGGGTTAGAATTGTAAGATGATCCAACCAACTTATAGCCAAATGATTTGACTCTAAGGGGTTGCCATCTATCGCCCATAATCATAATTAATCCTGGCAAATTGCTTGGGGATTCTAGGTTCATACAAATTGTCTCTTTTGTCCGTATGCTGTGTATAAGTTTTAGCAATCGCCTTCTTTGGGTAATTGTGGTGTCTCTGTGTGTAGTGCCTAGGTGCATATGTGTGTCGATGAAAGCTCTTATACTTTTGGAATGGCCTTTGCTTGAGTTCTAGGCCTTTGCCATTTGGGCTTATATTCCATAAGTCTATCTTTGATAGTTTACATTATTCCAATCACTTGGCTTGGATATTTTCTACCATTCCCATCATATGTATTTCTTTTATGGATTTTCCGGGTTTTTGGTAGCTCGCTTCTTCTTTACAGAGTATTTTTACTGCTTTGGAGTTCATTGAGGAACTCGGTGAATCTCTTCTCGATTGTCCTTTCAAATACACTCAACTGATCGTTTTCCTTTTCCTTTATAACCAAGGCCAGTTTGCTTGTAATTGTGCTTTGGAGTGAATGTGTGTGCAACATTTAGAGTTTTGGATTTTTAGACTCTTCATTGCTTGAAGATCCTTTTTCCAAAATTACTCTTGAAGTTTGACATATCACGAGGAGTTAAATCCTAAGCCTATCTTGTCTCCACATTATCTTTGACTCATAATAAGATCATCTAATGATTTAGATGCCTTAGTGAATGATGCAATAACATTTACGAGGTCATTCTCCCTTTTTCTATGGCAACTATTTCTCTGTTAACTTAGCATTTTCAAATTTTAAACTTTCATTCTCATCACTATTTGACTTAGAGTACCCACTCCTTAGTCACCGTGAGATTTGGCTTTTTGAGTAGGCTGTTTTCCTCATTTAGTAGTGTGTGTGAGGATTTAATGTGTTCAAAATCTTTCATCATTTTGCCTAATGAATCATAAAGATCGAGTGGGTGATGAAGTGTGTGTGTCACATCACTATCACTAGAGTCCGAGTTTGATGAGTTGGAGTGTACCTCATCTTCTTGGTCGGGTTGATCTTGTTCCTTGGCCATTAAGCGGTCGGGCTTCTTCTTCGAGTCACTTGAGTAGTCGCCTTCATTTCTCTCGAATCGCTTGTCTCTCTTGACTTGGCTTGTTTTTAAATCTCTGCACCATCATTGCCTTTTTCTTTTCTTCTCTTCTTTCTCTCAAGACCTTTCTTTCTTCTTCATTCCTGTATTTGTTAACTACAGGATATGAGCAATCAATGGCATAGTGACCTGGTTGTCTGATTCAAAGATAGATATTCACCTTTTGATCACTCTTTCCATTCTTGGATTGTCGACCTTTGATATTCAGCTTTTTGATGATTTGTTCTCTTGGTTGGTCTATCTTCCTTGATTTGGAGGAGTGAGTGTCTTCCGAAGATTCGCCCTTTCCTCTCTTGTAGTTCTTATTGAAGAACTTGTTGAACCTTTTAACCATCGGGCTATTTCTTCCGGATCAATGACTTCTTTGACCTCTCTCTCTCATCTTTAACAATTAGAGCAGTGTTTTGGGTACAACCTGTCTCTTTCCTGGTCTTTTCTTCTCGGCTCAAACTCGTAGGCTTTGAGGTCCGAGAATAGTTCATGGTTGGATGTCTTTGATAGTTCCATGGAATGTCTTAGTGCCATGACCTTCATTTCCCATTCACCGGAAGACTTTTTAGGATTTTCATACACATTTCCTTCTGTGTATATTCCTTTCCAAGTGCAGTATAACTCGTTGGTGATTTCGTGAATCGAGCATCCATTGATCCAGGTTTTCTCCCGAGATCATTTTGAAGTTCTCAAATTTACAGACGACCACCGATAATTTGTTTTCTTTGATTTGCTCCGAGCCTTCACAAATCAATGTTAGCTTGTCCCATTTCTTTAGTCGTTTTGCATGATTTGACTTTATTGAACATGGCTTTGTCAAGGTTTTGTAAAGGATGTCCTTGGCTACATTGTCCAGGTTGTATCTTTTTCTCATCATTTGTCCATTCAGTTCTTGGTTTTCAACCATGACTGTCCAGGAGCAACATCCTCTTCTCCTTCTTGACCGCAGCCTCTTCTTACAATTTGTGTTCACCTTTAAGATTTGCGGTGGCCCATCCTCTATCACTATCCACATCTCATCATGTAATCTTTGATAGATGAGCCTCGCATACGAATTTTCCAATCATCAAATTATTCAATAGTGAACATAGGTATGCGTGTCAAATTTGCTTCCATGATAATAACTTTTAATGATAAAAAGAGTTTTGAAAGTTTAAGTACTAAAGCAAACTTTGAAAATTTTGGAGATCTAGTTCAAGAACTGGTCACGAAGGGTTCAATGAACCAACCGCCTCGATACCACTTGTAGGTCCCAAGGGGTGTAAGTGTAAGGTTTAGAAGGGGGGGTTGAATAAACCTTACCAAATTTTCGATTTAGTCCTTTTAAATATTCGAGTTGATACTACACAACCGTGTCTAGGTGGACACCAATTTAGTTAATCAAGAGTTAGTCTCTCAACGACTCAACGAGCCGTTGATGGAATAACTCAAACTGTTGGTCTAAATTAACTCAATTTGTGGTTTGTTTTTAAATGGAAGACTTAACACCCTTAAGTTTGGTTAAACAAGGATTTAGTGCTTGGTTTAGTACTTAGAAATTATCAAGTGGATAGCAAATTTATCAAAGAGATTTAAACAATTAAGATGCAGGAATTAAAGTGTTGAAATGTAAATGACACAATAAAATTTTTATAGAGGTTCAAGATGGGGTAATTCTTCTACTCCTCTCTTCTCCAACTCCCGGAGGAATCCACTAGGTATTGATCAAGATACAAAGTGGTAGCGGTCCGGATACAAGTCTTGATCACACAAATGACTTGATCCTTTGGGACTCGATCTGAGACGCCTTGATCACTCACCGGCTTCTCGTGACGACTCGGGCTTTTCTTCACAGTATGGCACCGCTTTGCTACTACAGCCCACTTGCTCAAGCTCTTTGGATTTGATCACGAAGCCCTCCAAAAGCTTAAGACTTGGTTCGACCTTGAACCTTCCTACAATCCTTCGTGGAATGTAGACCCCTTGATTTTTCAAAGATTTTCCTCTTCAACCGATTGAAGTTATCTTTCCTTCACAGTGAGTGTTGGATTGATGTTCTTCGTAGTGTAGGCTTGAGGATTGAGAATATTTCAGGTTTCCAGTTCTAATAATTGCTTGAACGTTTTTGGTTCTGGTCCGTAACCCTTCTCAAAATCATTTCTCAGCCTTTTATAGTGATCTTTCAAAAATTTGCCCGTTGAAGAGATAGGCTTATTTTTGAAAGTCACTTGCAGTCGTTGGTTTGTCTTGTTGCAGTCCTTGGAATTGCCATTTCCTCGTATAAATTGTTTTTTTCACCTTTTCGAGTTCGACAACGTGTAGTGCTTCCCATTGGTTCATTCCTCTTGCACGCTTCCTGGACCGAGCACTCAGAGAAAGGTGGTATGGAGATATTACTTGTTTAAGTAATTCTCTTGATTTCTGTGCAACGGATCTTTTTCAGTTATCTCGACTTGATCGCATTTCTTTGCTTTCCCCAGGTGACTTAGAGTCGCCTTCCAATCATTGGATGACTCTTCCGTCACTTCAACTTGAGACTTGGCTTTTCTTGAGTTGACTTGACCGATACTCCACTCAAATTGCATCTCACCGCTTCTTCTTGATAGAGTTCCCGTCTACTCTTCTTTGCCATACTCAATTGTCTCGCAATGAGTCTTCCTTCTAGTCTCCAGTTGTCCTCTTGCATGTTTGGGCGTAGGCGACTTAACTCGGCTTGACCAGCCTATTTATTACAATGCATTTTACAACAAGAATGGGGTGCCAACTTCCTATTCTAAGTTTTACATGGCATTCATCAAAATCTAAACAATAAATTTCCTAACAACAGTCACTCTGTTGGTCACTCTACTAGTCACTCAGCTGGGAAAAAGAAGGCCCAAGATGCAAAGACACTCCCGAGGAGGAAGAGGAAGAAGCGTGGTGGAGGAAGAGGTTTCGAGACCTAGACCTCGCCCAAAAACATTGAGTACATAGAACCAGGCAAGAAAGGAGGGATCTATTGGGTTTGGATTCGACGAAGTAGCTAACCTGCAAGTGGCTAAAAACAATGTTGAGTATGTGAAGAGGATTGAAGAAGAAAATAGAAGACAAACTCAGCTATGGGAGGAAAGACAAGAATGAAAAAGAAGAGATGAAGTCAGCCGAGAAAGGCTTATGAGAAAAAGAAGGCGGTGAAGATGAGAAGAAGAGAAAAAGGTCAAGATAACAGAGTGAAGAAGAGGAAAGAAGGAGCGTAAAGAGATGAAGTGTTGCTATCCACCCCTTCATGTATTTTACTATGTAAATATATCTTTATGTAAGTCTTCTTCAAATCGAATAAAAATTGTATAATTTCCATACTTGCGTAAATATAGAAACGACATGATTACCTTAAGTTCTCTTTTAAGCTTTGATACACTCTCAGAAAATTGTAAAGAACAAGAATGTTATGATCATTAAAAGATTGATTCTACGCATACATTCTATGATTCTACATTGTCATGTACGTATCTTTCTTTGTTTAACTATTGTATGAATGTTTTAAGTTTTGGCATCATCAAAAAGGGGAAATTGTTGGGAAATTATTTTTAGACTTTGATGAATGCCATGTAAAACTTAGAATAGAAAGTTGGCACCCCATTTTTGTTGTAAATTGCATTGTAATAGATAGAGGGTGGTCGAAATGAGTGAGTCAAGTCGCCTATGCCCGAACATGCAAGAAGACAATCGGAGACTAGAAGGAAGACTCATTTGCAAGGCACTGAGTGTGGCAAAGAAGAGAAGACAGAACTCGGCGAAGGTGCGGTGAGATACAAACGGTGAGTGAAGTATCGATCAAGTCAACTCAAGACAAAGTCTCAAGTTGAAGTGACAAAAGAGTCATTCAATGATTGGAAGTGACTCAAGTCACCTGGGGAAGTCAAGGAAATGCAGGTCAAGTCGAGATAATCGAAAGAGATCCGTTGCACGATGTAAGTCAAGAAAATTACTTAAACAAGTAATGCCTCCTCATCTTGCCTTTCTTAAAGTGCTCACCCCGAGCGTGCAAAAGGAATAAACCAATGGGAAGCACTGCACTTTGTCGAACTCAAAAGTCAAGAATCATTCATACGAGGAAATGTCAATTCCAAGGATCGCAACAAGACAAGCCAACGACCACAAGTGTCTTTTGAAAATAAGCTATCTCTTCAACGGGCAAATTTTCAAAAGAACACTATAAAAGGCTGAGGAATCTATTTGAGAAAGAAGTTGGTTACCTTGACAATCAGAAATCAAATACGAGCAAGAAAAGCAATATCTGTAACCAAAAATATTCTCAAGTCATTCAAGTTTAATCCTCAAGCCTACATTACGAAGGAAATCAATCCAACACTCACCTATGAAGGAAAGACAACTTCAATCAGTTGAAGAGGAAACATTTGAAGAATCAAGGAGTCTACATTCCACGGAGGATTGTAGGAAGGTTCAAGGTCGAACCAGTCTCAAGTGTTTGGAAGGCTTCGTGATCAAATCCAAGAAGCTTGAGCAAGTGGGCTGTAGTAGCAAGGCAAATGCCTCTGTGAAGAAGCTTTGAGTCGTTTATAGAAGCCACTTTGTGTGACCAAGGCATCTCAGATCGAGTCCCAAAGGATCAAGTCACTTTGTGTGATCAAGGCTTGTATCTGGGATCATTAACCACTTTGTATATTGATCAATACTTAGTGGATTCCTCTAGGAGTTGGAGAAGAGAGGTGTAGAAGAATTACCCCATCTTCTAACCTCTATAAAAACTTATTGTGTCATTTACATTTCAAAGACTTTAATTTCTCGTGATATTACTCTAATATATGCTTGATAAATTTTCTATCCAATTGATAATCAACAAAGTGCTAAAACCAAGTATTAAAACAAACTTAACCAAATTCAAGGGTGTTAAGTCTTCCGCTAAAAACATATCACGATCGAGTTAAGTCTTTAGTCAAAACAAATTTGAGTTATTCTATCAACAAATTCGATTGAGTCATTGAGTGACTAACTCTATTGATTAACTAACTTAGTCAAGTCTGTCTATCAAGGACTCACTTTGTGAAGTATAACTCAAATGTTTTAAAAGGACTAAATCGAAAAGTTGGTAAGGTTTATTCAACCCCCTTTCTAAGCCTTACACTCACACCCCTTGGGACCTACATGAATAAATGAGGATCAAATGCTAGGGAGAAAGAAGATGGATAAATCGAAATTGAAATAACAAACCATTATTTGCATAAAGTGGGAGAAGGCATGGAATCAAGAAAGGCGAAATTGGGAAGGTTGTCGCTAAGAGAAAGGGGCCAAATACAGGCTACTTTATATGAAATGTATTCTTTCCTGTAGACATACTCTAAGGGGATTAGAGTTCACTCTAACTACTTTTGGTCCTAGACACAAAAGTTGAAAGTCGAACTTAGGTGAACTAACAAACCATAACAAAAAGAAGTTTCTTAGTTACAGAAGCTACGGAGGCCCATCCACCACTTGTTGGCTCAAACCAAAAGTGGTCGTGAACACTATTCGAGGACCTTACCGTGGCTCGAGCCCTAGCTCCCATGAGGGAATTAAAACCAGCCCTACCATCTCTCATAATCAAGTCCAAATGAAGGATCGTCTCATAAAAACACAAGGTTAGCATGCAAGCCTACCTAGTGTAGCAACACATGGATAAAAGGTAGTATTTTAGACCTACTCTATCACGCAGATCTGTCAATCTCGTCCAAATTGAATAGGGGGATCAAGTTGATCCAGCCCCGTTTTGGTAAGTCAAGCCCACTCTCACGATTGCTTATGTAGATCTATCTCGGAAGTGCCCCTTTTATAAAAGGAGTTGAATCTTAGCAGTTAAGAAAGAAGATGAGAGAAAGATGGGAGATGGAATGATAGGGAACCGATGGGACGTGCCATTATGGGCATGTCATACGAAGCGATGAGATAATTCAAAATGATAACTGCCACGAAATTACCATCCGGAAGGCTCCGGAGCCGGTTATAGGCCTACTCTAGTGGACAGATTTGCCATCTTGGTCCACATAGAGTAGGGGAGTAGTTGATCCGCCCAACTTAGGTAAAGACAGCCTACTATAGTAGACTCCGCCCGTGGCGGATCTCTAAAAGAAGAGTAAAGACTCATGCAATCGAGCCTGTCATATGGGGGTTAGAGAGCTCTTCGGAAGGTCCTACACAATTAAGGAGACCTCCTGTGAGAAAAACCTACACCTTCATTTAATGACCGATACGACTGGAAGTGACATAAAGTCAAAGAGTAACTATGGAATGAGAGGTGAACGACGGTAATTATGGCTGATGATATGATATAAAGGTGAATAGCAGGTCTACCAAGGAAGACCTGACACGCATTTAATGTGAAGGACAATCTCTGGCGCGATCATTAATGAAGCTTGATTTGAGGGTTATAGGAAGGCGAGTCAGAATAGGCAGACCTGCCAAGAAGTAAGTATTTGCAGGGTAGACCTGCCAAGAAGTAACTTTGTGTCAGGAAGACCTATACGAAAACAGTGTGATGGGTAATGAGAAGTGACAACACTGAAACCAACCAGGAGATGACACGTGGCAGAGCTGTGGCTGAAGATAAAATGCAAGGAATAAGTATAAAAGGGGGTTCACTTTCTTCCTCTAATCCATCTAATACATTGATATATACTCATCCATCCAATATCCTTGTTCAAATTTGGCATCGGAGTGCTAACGCCGGAAAATTCTCCGGCCTTGGTTTTGCAGGTGAGACGCGGGAACAAGTGTTGGATCCTTGATAGTCCAGCTTATCCAGGACAGATCAAGCCTTGATAGTCCAGGCTCATCCGGGATGGATCACCTTCATTTCCCATTTAGTTGGGAGGGCTCTTAAAATCTTCATGCACATCTCCTTTTGATTGTACTCCTTCCCAAGATCTGAGAGCTCATTTGTGATCTTTGTGAATCTAACATCCAGCTGATCCAGACTTTCCTCTGCAAGCATTTTAAAATTTTCAAATTTTTGTTGTACAATTGTTAGTTTATTCTCTTTTATCTGTTTAGATCCTTCACAAATCAAGGTTAGCTTATCTCATATTTCTTTGGCTGATTTGCATGACTTGACTTTATTGAACATATCCTTGTCCAATGTCTTGTAGAGAATATCCTTGGCAACATTGTCTTGGTTGTATCTCTTTTATCTTCATTTGTCCATTCACATCGAGGTTTCGCAACCATGGTTGGTCTAGGCTCTACTGCAACATCTTCTCCTTCACCTGTAGGTGCTCTTCTCACAGTAAGATTAACCTTCAATATTTGCAGTGGCTCATCCTATATCACAAGCCACATTTCATCGTGTAAGGCTGATAGGTGAGCCTGCATGCAAATTGTCCAGTCATCAAACTCTACAATTACTTTGCTTTTTGAAATGAAAGTTTTGAACACAAGTGTTATATCTTTTGAAAATGATTGAGATCTAGTTCAGTAACCAGTGCGGAAGGCTTAATGAACCAACCGCTCTGATACCACTTGTAGGTCCCAATGGGTGTGATGTAAGGTCTAGAGGGGGGGTGAATAAACCTTACCAACTTTTGCAATTTAGTCCTTTTAAATTATTTCAACAGAGTTGACTCAAATTAGCTAGGTTCTTGGGGGACAGCTAGGTTGGCTTACTTCAGCAAAGTTACCCACTCAACAAACTCGACTGAGCTGTTGATAGTATAACTTAGTTGCGTCAGCTAACATTTAACTTTTTAGTTGATTTGGTTTTTACACAACGGAAGACTTAACACCCTTGTTAATATTAAACTAGTTTTTAACACTTGTTCTTAGCAATGTTATTATTAGTTGGGTTAGCAATTTAACTTAAACAAGAAATATGAATATAAGCAGGAAAGTAAAATGTTGTAAGTAAATGACACAAGTAAATTTTATAGTGGTTCGAGGATGGGTTAATTCCTCTAATCCACTCTTCTCCAACTCTTAGAGGAATCCACTAAGTAATAGATAAGGTTACAAAGTAGTTCTCAATCTACAGACAGCCTTGATCACACATCTGGCTTCTTCTTTGACTTAGCTTCTTCACAAGACAGTTGTCTTGCTACATCAGCTCCCTTCGAACCCTTGGAATTGATCACATAGCCTTCCAACGAGCTCAAAACTTCTGGTTTGACCTAGAACTTTACTACAACTCCTTCAACCTTGGAGAGTAGACCCCTTTAGTTCTTAAAACATTTTCCTCTTCAACTGGTTGAAGTGTTCTTTCCTTCACAAAGCTTGTTAGATCGAGTTCCTTCGAGTTTTAGGCTTTTTTATTGCTTTTAATGCTTGATCTCTCGTGTGTCATATATCTTCTCTCTCTTGCTTCCTCAGCCTTTTATACTGTTCATTTGAAAATTTTCCCGTTGAAGAGATAGACTATTTTCAAATGACTCTTCTTGTTTGTTGGCTTGTCTTTTCTTGACTGGCAGCATTGTGGTGGTGATCTTTCCTCGTATTTAATGACTCTGCAGCTTTTCAGGCCTTGACACAAGCTTCAGTGCTTCCCATTGATTTATTCCTTTTGCACGCTTCTGGGATAAGCACTTTAAGACATGGCATCCTAGATGTATTACTATTTTAAGTAATGTACTTGACTTCCGTGCAATAGATTAATATCAATCGCCTTGACTGGAAAGCTGCCTTTACCCCTTTGACTTGAGTCAACTTCAACCTTTTAGGAATGACTCAACCGTCGTTCAAGCTGTAGACTCAACTCTTTCTTGACTTGACCGACACTTCTTCAATCTTTACTCGATTGTTCCTCACCGATCTCCTTGATTGAGTCTGCCTTCCATCTTGACCACACTCAAAACACAACGGGTCTTCACTTGATATTGATTGACTTCTTGCATTCTTCGACATAGTTGACTTCACTCGGCTCATGCGGACTATCTATTACTAAATAGAAATACAAGGAAAATTGGGTGTCAACTTTTTATTCTAAGTTTTTCATGGTATCAACAAAATCTTATAAAATTTCTTAACATTACTATATGACTCCAAATATGTAGGTGTAATATGGTTTTGAATAGCAAATCAAAGTCCGGACTCAAAACTAGTACATTTCTTCTTTTATGTCGCTACTATATGGGGGTATAATGAGAAAGTTAATTAAACAAGATTATGTACTCTGCAATTGATCGACTCCCCATTTACATTCGGGAAAGTCTTTTTCTTTTGATCTTTATAAACCTCATCAAGTATGTATCATAAAATTCCCTTAGAAAATCATCGCATGTCAATACGGTGGTTGGGCAATACTATGAGGTATAGTCTCCCACCAATTATAAGTGTTTCCCTTAAAAATGACACTACATAGTCAAACTTTTCTTCCAAGTACTTTCATCAATTCATAATTTTAAACTCGTTTCAACCATGTTTACGCCTCTGTTGGATCCGTAGCACTCATAAAATCAACAACTCCCATTTTCTCGAGCTTATCATGCTTCCATTTGCGTGGTTCGGGGAGGTTGCCGATGATATGGTAGATACAAAAGAAATGAGCGGTAATCCAAATACATGATGTGAGGTGAATGATATTAGAGTGACTCGGCTCATTTGCTCTTTCCCCTCTATGAATACTTTGCTCATCATTATATACATGAATGATAATGCACGAAATCTTTGCCATAGTCTGCGAGAACTCGTGCCCGAACTCGATACCAAACTAACATGTCACCTTACCCTTGTAACACATATTGACATAGCATAAAATAATAGTTATAAAAAGACAACAACATTTCTAGGGATTATCACATATTAGATTAACATGTTTTTATCAACCAAAACCATTTTATACGAAAGGAAGCATTTAGTCAAAAGATTGACTTAACGATATTATACACACATATGTACTTACCATATTCACGAACATTAACGACAATGCCTTTTTTACAAAGATCTTTTTTCCATGCTTTAAACCATTTTATACGGCGAAGCATTTAGCCATTTTATACGGCCGACCTTTTTCCATGCTTTAAACCTCTGTTACACTCCCGCGATCAATATTTATCTACAATTAAAAATTGGCAATATTGCATTTGGTGAGTTGCAAGCACAACAAGTATAATCCAATAACAAGCTATTTAACTTCACATAGGCATATCATCGAACCTTTTCAACTCATTATTCATATCATTCATAAACACATAAAATGCATATGCTTGATAATATTCTTTTATTGTTATTGTCACGCCCAATGCGGAGCCGTGACACAATAAAATAAACTTAGGCCAATTTACTTAAGCCACCAAATAAACCAATTATTCATTCTTAAAAGTAATTCAATCATAACATAGAAATCCCAAATAATACATAATCTCAAAGTAGTCTAAGTCCTAAATGTCGCAGCAGATATAACAAAGTACATCATTGTTCACAAATATTTCTACGGGTCCTACGCCCGTCTATAACAAATTTCTCAATTGTTCGTTCATCAAAAAAACATAAATAAGATTCGATTAACTCGAGGACCGACAAGATATAGGGCTAGTTGGTAGCATTAAAGTCTTATAGTTTATGCAAAAAAATAGGCGGGAGTGAGACAAAAATTCTCGATTGGGGCTTATAGTTTATGCAGTAAAATTATTTCATGAGTTTTAATGCAAGAAATGTGCAATGCCATTCTCATATACTTAATAATTTTATTAGTATTATTTAACAGTCAGTCCGTCAATTAACATCAGTTGGTTGCACACGAAAGTGTGACGCCAACTCAGTCAGTCCGTCAATTCATATCAGTTGGTTGCGCCTGAAAGTTTGACATCAACCCAGACCACCTTCTACGGCAGAGAAGTGTTGATCAAACATCATCTCCCCAAACAGTACACCTTATCCCTCATGTCGATAGGGCTGAAGCCGCTTTCCCAGTTGGCACGACGTCTCCACAGTGGAGCCAGCTAAGCTCGGAGAACGTCATAATCATGATTATACCTAGAATCCTACGACCCAATCACCCGCCAGACTCTCCTGTCCAGCTCGAGATTGGGAGTTGGACGATGGAGGCAGGCACGATACTGTAGCCAAGCTACCCATCCCATACGCGATTTATCCATTCCACAAATCCATCAATTCATATCGGATGGATCAAAGACGAAAAGTGTGGCGCTAACCCAGAATAAATTCGGATAATAATTAAAACGGAAGGACCAACATGCTCATAGACTAAAATAATTCGCCACGTCCGATATTCTAGTCGGGTCACTAACACGACATATTCTAGTCAAAGGTCAAATTTTCTAAAATTGGAATCATATTTTAAGATGGTCACCCAGTTTCTCCAAATTTATTATTTTGACCGGATATTTTTAAAAATGAATATCTCTTAAACTAGAAAAGGTTTTAACTAGATTCCAAGTCTAATAATTTCTTTCGGATAGTAATTATGTAGATTAAAAATATTTGCAAAAAATTCCCAGATTTAGTACCATTTTTAACCCCAAAGACAATTTTATCGTTAAGGGCTCGTCTCAAGCCCGTTTTTCATGAAATTTGGACTAAACATCTAGAATATAAATTAAAATAATCTCATAAAAGTGTTGGGACAGTAACTTTTCAAATTTTTGATATTTACAGTTTAGTCCTTTAAGGGTTGGAAAATTACATTTTAGTGTCTAAAATTTGTATATTCGCATGTGCTTGACCAGGAGGGTCCCAATTATTATATTTAATTTTTAATATATTATTACAGTAATTTTAGTACAAAATTTTTTATTTTTGAAGTGGGGTTTCACAGTTTTAGTTTTTATCATTTTTAGCCCTATATTTTGCCGTATTTGCAAAAGTGGCCCAAACACGATTTTATTCACAAGTACACGGGTCCAGAATATTAACATATTGTATTAAATTACATAGTTTCATATATCTCATTCATCTTGAAGATATATAAATATAAGAGATATAAAAGCTATTTTCTAACATAAAAGCACTTTTATTCATATTTCCAAAACACACACACATATAATTTTCGAAATTTCCAGAAATATAAAATTACTGAAAATTTCCAGAATATATTATAAAGTCAATCACACACATTCATGTCAAAAAAAAATCATAATAGCATAGAAAAGCTATTTTTCCTAAGCAAATTCACTTTTTAACATAAGTTCATATACACATCATTTTTTCTATTTATTTATTTTTTTCGAATTTTTTTTTTCAGAGTAAAACTGAAATTTTTCCAGACACTTATATAAGAAAATAAACACATATATCATGCTATTGTTTTAGCAAAAAATATGAGTTTTAGAAGAATTCACCCACCTCTTCTTTGTGCTTGTTAAAGGTTGCTTCTAGCTTTTTATAAGTCTCCTCTAGGTCCCCTCAAGACTCTTAAAACAGCCCCTATATGGTGGTTTTAGGGTGTCAAGGATGTGAAGAAATGAAAAGAAAGTAGTAAGGAAGGTGGTGGTTGTAGGATTTACCTTAACTTATAGCTTCTGGAGTGCTCCAAAAGCTTTAACCTACAATTCCAAAATTTTCAAATATTTGACCCCTTCTCTTCCTCCTACAAGTAGAAAATTCTTAATTGAGGTAGTAGGAGAATTAAGCTTTGTGTTTAGAAGAAGGATTTTGGAGAATTTCCTTACTATTCCTCAAAATTTCGGCCCTTGCTTGTTTAGTGATGAAGGAGATGGTTGCTTGTCTTCTTTGTAAAATTTTCTATGTGTAGAGAGTGAAATGAAAGTTTTCCTCCCTTTTATCCTCCTAATGGCCGTCCCCTCCCTCTTTACTGCTTAGGAATAATTGTGTTTTTCTTGGTTTTGCAACCTTTGGGTGCTCAAGACCTGGGGCATGGGAAGGTTTGGCATGCTTGCAATAATGAGCATGCATTTGTTTAAATTTCTTGTCCCTTCTTATCCCATTTGGTCGTCCACTTCATGTAAGTCCTCCCCTAATTTTCCTTTTTTTGTATCATTTGGATTTTAGTGATATTCTATTCCTTATATCACATAATAATCTCATCTTATCAAATATCTTATAGTCCACCTTTCTTAAATAGGTCAATTGTCTTATCCTTATTCTAGTGATAAGTCACCACAATCTTATAGTTGTAATCAAATCATATAACATAAGTTAAGTTAATAATATATCATTAGGGATAGTTAGAATTAGCAATTAGTGAGTTAGGGAAGTAAACTAACATTAATATATAGATACTAAGATAAAAGAAATTAAACTATATTTTATTAATATTAAATTGTGACACTTAGTCAAACGATACAATATCTGGACTATTACAATTTGATTAATTAAAATTTCAGGGTCTCACATCCTTCTCTCCTTAAGAGAATTTGGTCAGCAAATTCTTCTCAGAATAATTCCGGATGTTTTATTCTCATATCTTTCTCCGTTAACCTCGTGGCATCCTCATCCCGGTCATGGGTTTGCCATACAACTTTAACCCTTGGAATCTCTCTCTTCCTTAACTGACGTAGTTGTCTATCAATGATTCGTACATGCTTCTCAGTGTATGATTGGTTCTCCATTCTGAGTTGTCCAGATCCTCTCCTTTATTAACCTGACCTTGTCTATAGTTTCTTGTATCAGATCTACTCTATGGAATGGTTGTTGGGGTTGCTTCTCTCTTTTCGGGGTCCATTGGTCATCAATTTCCCGATATCTGAGGATCTGCACTTTCTCCCGTATAGTGCCTCGTGGCGCCATTCTATCGTCCGATAGGCGTTATTGTAGGTGAACTCGCTAATGGCAAATGAACGTCCCACTTCCCGAAAATCTAGTGCACAAGCTCTTAACATATTCTCGAGTTGAATCGTACGTTCTGATTTTCCGTCGGTTTGAGGGTGAGATGACGTACTAAAGCTTAGCGTCGACCCTAGTTTCTCATGCAAACGCTTCCAAAATATCGAGACAAACCTCGGATCTCGATCGAGAATCAATGTCGGCTAGTACTCCACGCACTAACAATCTCTCGGATATAGATTTGTGCCGACTTATGTTTTTACGGCGAAAAATGAGCCGATTTGGTGAGTCTGTTCACCACAACCCATATGGTATCATAACCTCCTCTAGTCCTCGGCAAATCTATTACGAAGTCCATCATAATAAGTTCCCATTTCCATTTGGAAATTTGTAATGGCCAGAGCAACCACGGTGACCATTGGTGTTCCGCCTTGAGTCATTTGGCGGTCGGGCATCTAGCCACATATTCTCGTACACATATTGACCCACCGAAGTGTCGTTTCAAATCCTTATACCTCATTACTCGGTACACATACCCGGTTACTCTGTATGGTGTATCTTGAGCGATGCGCTTCTCCCAAAATCTTATTTCTTATTACCTCATTACTCGGTACACATACCCGGTTCTTAAACCTCAAAATCCCATCTTCTGCTATAGTGAATTCTGGATGTTCTCTTTTCTGAACTTTTTCCTTAAGTTCTCGGAATTTTCGATCCTTCCTGTGTTGCCTTAATCTTGTCTAGCAGCTAAGGTCTTACCGAGATAGTAGTGCAGAATATTTGAGTGTCCGTTCTCCTCGGATTCCATGCACTCAATTCTTACAGGGATCTCCATTCCCTAATCATCAATCTTGCCATGCTGGCCTTTCTACTCAAGGCGTCTGCTACTACATTCGCTTTCCCAGGGTGGTACTGGATATCGAAGTGATAATCTTCAATAAGTTCCGTCCACCTTCTCTGTCTCAAGTTAAGATTCTTTTGTGAGAACATATACTTCCGACTCTTGTGATCCGTGAAAATTGTAAGGCGTTGCTCTGTACAGATAGTGTCGCCACTTCTTTAATGAGAACACTATTGATGCTACATCTAGATCATGCGTCAGGTAATTTTTCTCTTATGATTTGAGTTTTCGTGAGGCGTATGCGATTACCCGTCCTTCCCGCATGATTACGGCTCCTAGCCCTTCCTTCAAGTGTCACTATAGACGACAAATCCTTCGCTTCCACTTGGAAGAGCTAGAAGCGGAGCGATGGTAAGTCGCTTCTTTAACTCCCGGCGGACTCGCACTTGTCGCTCCACTCAAATTTGACATGTTTACGAGTCGATCGCAAAAGTGGTCCAACAATTTTTGAAAATTCCTTTATAAATCTCCGATAGTATCCGGCCAATCCCAAAAAGCTCCAAATTTCAGTCATTGTTTCTGGTTGTTTCCATTTAACCACGGTCTGAACCTTTGATGGATCTACCGCGATCCCATCTCTAGATATTATATGTCCTCAGAATGTAACGTTTTACAGCCAAAATTCGCACTTGCTGAACTTGGCGTACAGTTGGTGTTGTCGTAGTGTCTCAAGTACAATTTTTTCAAATGACGATCGTGATCTTCTCTCATCTTGGAATACACGAGTATGTCGTCAATGAAAATTACTATGAACCGGTCAAGGTAAGGTCGAAAAACTCTGTGCATTAAATCCATAAATGCTGCTGGAGTATTTGTCAGTCCAAATGGCATCACTACAAACTCGTAGTGGTCATACCTAGTCTGGAAAGTTGTCTTGGGTATGTCCTCACTCTTAATATTTAGTTGATAATACCCTTGTTGTAGATCGAATTTCGAGTACACCGTGGCTCCCTGAAGTTGATCGAACAGCTCATCGATCCTTGGAAGGGGATACTTGTTTTTTATGGTCACGTTGTTAAGACCACGATAGTTTATACACAGTCTCAATGATCCATCTTTCTTCTTGACGAACAACACTGGAGCTCCCCACAGGGATGTGCTTGGTCGGATAAATCCCATGTCCATTAGTTTTCGTAGCTGAGCCTTCAGCTCCTAAAGCTCTACTGGAGCCATTCTATATGATGTCCTTGCCACCGGCGGTGCTCCCAGTAAGGTCTCGATGGTGAATTCAATCTCCCTATTCGGGGAAAACACAGTGAGTTCTACGGAAATACATCTAGGTATTCCGATACTATTGGTACTTGGTGAATCTGGGTCTCATCCTTAGGTTTGTCAATTACAAATGCATAGTACCATTTGCGCCCCATTCGAGATCGCTTTCCTATCCTTAATGTCGAAAATGATCGGGGCTAATGGAAATCGTGCACTACCCGATAGCTCGACTATGGGTTTCTAGATTACATAGCCTAACTTGACTTTATTAGGGCCAGTCCATTTGTGCAAAGTGTTCAACTAACTTGATCCATACCGAAAATAACATCGTATTCGGATATATGCATTAGCACTAAGTTAGCGGGGAAAACATGCATCATCAATTTTAAGCTCGCATGCATTATATATCGCATCGGTTATCGGCTCGTGCCCAAAGGAGCCGATACCTCTAAAAAATAGGCATGCGTTCCATGCATGAATGCAGTTTAGATGCAAAATGCGGTGCAACATAGGAGTGCGATGAGCCAGGGTCGAATAAGACCTTAGCGCGGTGATCAGATATCAAGAGCGTACCTTCCACCACGTCGGTCGTGTTCGGGCCCCCTTGCACGGCCAGAGCAAAGACACGGGCAGGCGCCCTAGCTTGGTTGTTATTTCTTGGCCGAGGTGGCGGTTTGTTGTTAGCCGGGCGTATACAATGGGCACTCTCAGACCTGATGCTGAGCACTACCGCATAGGAGGCATTTTCCTTGTTTACGCCAGCAGAGGTCTTGCAAGTGTCCCGACCTGTTGCAGTGAGAGCATGTCTGGCCCTGTGCGAGTTGTTTTCCCTTATTAGCCCCTCTGTTTATGCCTTTACGGTACTTCACAGGCGGCCGGATGCCCTCCCGGCCAGCGGCTCTTTGAGTCGATGCTCGCCCTCTTTGAGCGTCGCCCAATCCGGCTCGGCCCCATCTCTCCATGGGGAAGTTGTCCTAACCGCGACCGAGTAGGTGTCCATCTCAACAATCAACAATTGTTTTGCGGTTCTAACCTCGGACCTCTGGTAAATTTGTATAACATGTCGGCCTTGGTGCTTATGGACCACTAGAGCATATTTGGATAAGCCTTAGTCGGTGAAACTCACCCCCGAGCCTCTCGGACCACTGCGGGATATCTTTGGTCATTAAATTCCGAGAGAAAATTCTCCCATATCCTTCGGGTTACATCACGAACCCGTTTCCTCTCCACACCCTCCACCGATCTAGGGCGTGGATTCGATCGATAAGCGACCAATGTTATATGTTTGCTCCTCCGAGTCTTGAATGGCGGCAAATATGTTCTCTATTCGCTCCGGCCGATCCTTGGCCTTTGTGTCATCCGATTCCTCCTAAAGACCGGTGGGTCGAAGTGTAGGAATCACTACGACTCCAATTGTGAGCATCTCGTGCGGGCCGGGCGCATTCGATTTTGCCCAACCGTTGTTGCATAAACAGCAAGATCTGTTGCAAGCCCTGAGCGGTCAAATTGTCTTCCGCAGCTGAGGGAGGAGGTGGCAGGGTTGGTAGTTCAGGTGAGGGTGTTCTCTCTGGGGAAGGATTGGGATCCTCCCTGTTAAGACCACGTGGCCTTAAACCTTCTCTTCTTCCGGCCATCTGTATTCAAAAGAATTAGAGTTCATTCATTACATGCATTTGAAAACCATAGATATGATATGCAAGATTCACGACATGTCAATTTAAATAAACAAGTACGAGAGACATAAGAATAGCAACACATAACGCAAATAAAGGAAAAGACGAGTTTCAATTACTAAAAGAAAGCTTAAGTCGAATCCTCCTCTGGTTCTTATTCGAGCTCCACTTTTGGTTCTGGGGCCACCACCGGACCGATGTTAATGGCCTCCAAAACCCTATTTCGGAGCAGCTAGGTCTGGTGTATGAAGTTTGCCTGGTTAAGAAATATTTGTCCTTCCCGAGCCTTTACCTGCTGTTGTAGAGCCTCAATATGGCCGTGCATCTAGGCCATTGCTTCGAGCGCACCATCCAATGCTTCCTCGTTCTCGTGTCCAACTACGTTAAGATGCTCGATAGTCTGACGATTGATTAGCCACGAGAGCCCTCACTTTGCTCGGCCCTCTCACGTAGCTAGGCATTATCATGAGTCAGGCACAAGTGTTTCTCGTTCGCCTGGTAATACGCCTCGTGCAGCATGTTTATCTCTTCCTACAAATTTTTAATTTCGTTATCGCGTTCTTCAATTTTCATCTTGTGCACCTTGATCTCACAGTGAAGGTCCACTGTAGATGCATATCGCTTGTATAGCACACTTTTAAGTGGTGAGCAAGCTTTTGCGATTGGTGGAGTCGAGTGGCAACGCAGAGTATTTTCCTCGATGCCCGATCTCGGCCGCATCGGCATGGTAATCCTTCTCGGCGTAACTCATAAATGCGTCCTCAACGGAATAGTCTCGAGTTCTATACACGGACAAGCACAAGCACTATGAGAAATCACACATTTTATTATGAATTTTTCTCGACGCATAACTATTTGTTATCATTTGTTAATTAAAAGTGACAACTTTTATTTTTGTCATTGTAAAGTACACTATTACAACGTCATTTAATATCGTCATTATTTGTCACGCCCCAGGCGGACGCGACGATGATCAACCACTTAAAACGAGAAATAAACCCAACAGTCACAGACAAATGATACAACAATCCCAAGTGAAAGCAGTCTAAAGCGGAAATAAAAATAAACATAAGTACAAATTACATCTTAGGGTCCAACAACATCCAAATACATCGACATAATTACCTTAATAAGTTTACAAGCCAAAACTAAAACGTAAAGTACACAATATCCAAATCTTAAATGTCAAAGGGTCCTACGCCCTTAAAGTGCAGTACAACATGAAGCAGAATAAAGGAGTCCAACAACAACAAAAAAGTACGAGAAATAAGTCCAACAACATCAACGATAATAGAAAGCAAGTCAAACAAAGCGAGCAAGGGTAATCGATCTGTGTCCGGATCGACATCTTCAACATAGTCCTCATCTAAAGGTTAGAAAACATGAGGGGATGGGAGACGGAAATCTCGATGGATGGGGTGATCGTGTGCAAGTGTGGCGATATATATAGTTTATGCGAGAAAATAGTAGTATGAAAACGCGTGAGATACGATGCATGATTTCACACACGACCACAAACATCGTGATAAATATTTTTAAGTAATATACTTATACTGATTTAAGCTTGATTGGTCATATAGGCATGTGATTCGAGGCAAGACAGGTAAGATTGCGTACGGATTTGTAGCATCAATCCTATGCAAGACAAGTAATGGTTGCGTGCGGTTTGTAGCGCCAACCAATGCAATACAAGTAGCGGTTGCGTGCGGTTTGTAGCGCCAACCAAACGGGTCCGATTAACTCCAGAATCGTGTGGATCAGACAGTGATTCCTTCATTCTTCCTTGTAACTCCCCGAGCAAGATGGTCCAAGACCTGTCACGTTATCGCTCCATAGGCAAAGATAAATCCATAGTAGAGCTAGCTAGGCCCGGATTGCCATAATCATGATTATACCTCAAGTACTACGACCCACTTCCCTTGGACAAACTCCGTCCCTCAGTTGCGGGATTAGGACGATGGGGCCGGAGAGTGGAATAGCAGCCGCTGCCCGGTTCCATCCCCGACATATCCATTCCGACTGTGAGCTCGACACACCAAGTTGACTCAGGCAGGAAAGTAAATACAAGTTCAGGTAGTCAACCAGGCAGTCGAGTATTATTGATTCAGGGAAGCAGTCCAGGAAAATTTTCAAAAATCGCGAGTGGCAATTATGGTGTTGGTGGAGTTATTTGGATGAAGATGATTATCGAGAGGATAAGCAATTTTCGATATCTTGAAAGATTAGGTGGAACATAAGTCCCATTATAGATTCAAATCGCAAGGCGAGGCGAAGCGCCCCACGATCATGTTAATCGGTCAAGCGATCCATTAGTCGAAGGAATTTTTGAGAAAATTAAATACTTTAATTAATTATTAAAGTCAAAGGGTCCAGGGCTGTTTCATTGAAAGAAAAATAATTTGAGTTAGGTCCTTGTTAAAAAGAAAATTTACAATTAGCCCCGTTTTTAAAAACCAATACTTTTTGGGGTTAAAAATTCAATAAATAAATATCCCAACCTTGAAAAATTATGTGGTCAGTTCTAAATTCTCTAAATTGTTCACAGATTCAGGTTTTTAAAGTTTTTATAAAAATCTCACATTGGCCCCAAATTTGTTAAAATTGTCATTTCGGCCCTAAGTTTAAAATAATTGGAACTCACAAACCGGAAGGGCTTTTAATGTGATTCCGGTTGGAAAATGTCACTAAGGTCGGTGGAATTGTGGGACAAAAATAGTTTTAAAATGAAATAAGTATAGGTCCCTTAACGTTTGAAAATCTCATTTTTGTCCCATTTTAAAATAATTGCCTTTAAGGTTTTTAGGGGTCCTATTGTTATGCAATTTGAACCTTGGGTCCAAAATATAATTATGTTATAGATAAATTAGTATTTCCCGGTACATGGGCTATATAAGTCCGAAAATTTCATTTGGGTCCTCAAGTTTAGTAAAATTACTTTCCAAACTCTAAACACTTGGATTTTTGGAATACACTTAAAATATGTTATTTCTAGTCCCTTAAGAGTTAAAATTTCAAATTTTAAAATTAGAGTCTGGTACAGTTTCGAAAATAGCAATGTAGCCCTTAAACTTCTAAAATTTTACAATCTAGTCCTTGGGCTTTTAAAGGTTGATTTTATTTATCTTAAAACTCTTAAAACTTTATTAAAATGTCCAAACATCATTTTTGAACCTGAGTACAGTCCCAAAATTTGTAATTACAAAGGGGTCCCTTAAGTTTTATTTTCTTGCAATTAAGTCCACCAACTTTCCATTTTTGCATTTTAAGTCCAAAATTGAAATTTAATCAATTATGCTCGACTTGTCCAGGTTATAAGTCATACAAAATATGGATTTCAAGGATCATACACATGCATATCCATTTCACACAAGAATTCATCAAATAGAACAATAAATTGTAGAGTAGGTCTCTTGTAGGACCGTCTTACGGATCTATTCCGTAAGACGGATCCTACAACCCGCCCGCCAGATCACCCGCCCCAGCACAATAGCCCATCCGCCCACACACACCACCCCAGCCCACCCGCTTATTATTTTAAAAAAATCCGCTTGGTGGGAATTGAACCCACACCTATGGAGAGGTAAGGTGGTATTCTACCACTACACCACTAGTGCTTGTTGTGCAATTTTAGTATAACCATGTATATAAATCTATTCATAAATACACCTGGTAAATTAAAAAATAAAATAAAAATGCCTCTAAATGCGATCTGCTAAGAATCAAACCCAAGTCTATTAAAAAACATGATACATTATCTCAAGAAATGGATACTTATAAAAATGTTACTTTAACTAGATCATATTTATTTTTTATTTTTCCTCTTTTTTTGTTCTTAGTTTGTAAATGTATTAAGAAATATGATACTTTATCTCAACAAATGGATACTTTTACTTATAAAAGTGTTGCTTTAACTATATCATATTTATTTTTTATTTTTCCTTCTTTCCTTCATTTTTAATTTGTGACTCTATTAAAAAAACATGATACTTTATGTCAAAAAATAGATAATTAAAAGTATAAAAGTGTTACTTTAACTACATCATATTTATTTTTTATTTTTTCTCTTTTTTTTGTTCTTAGTTTGTAAATGTATTAAGAAATCTGATAGTTTATCTCAACAAATCGATACTTTTACTTATAAAAGTGTTGCTTTTACTATATCATTTTTAATTTTTATTTTTCCTTCTTTCCGTCATTTCTAATTTGTGACTATATTAAAAAACATGATACTTTATCTCAAAAAATAGATACTTTAAAGTATAAAAGTGTTACTTTAATCTGTTATATATATATATTTATTGTAATATATTCATAATTTGTGACTATATTAAAAATATGTTATTTTATCTCAAAAAACAAATACTTTTACTTATAAAAGTATTACTTTAATATTTATTATTGATCTTTCTATCATATTTATTATTCATCTTTTTATGTATTTATTATTAAAAAATATAATTTTTTATCAAAAGATAATCGATATATTTTTTTACCTTCAATGTAATGTAATCATTTATGTGGCTATATTAAAAAATATGATACTTTATCAAAAAAAAAGATGCTTTTTTTTCAAAAAAAAGAAAAAAAAAAGAAAAAAAAAAGTGAAGGTGGCATTGACCGCGGACTGGTCAACAAGATCATGCGGGGACCAGGTCCGCGGTCAATAGGATCCGTCTTGCGGTTGAGACCCTAAGACGGTTCTACATGAGTTTTTGCCTAAATTGTACATGCATGCCCTAAATTTCAATAAATAGCATTTTTGAGCAACACTTGAAAATTTCACAACATGATACCTAAAATTGACATGCAATACATAAAATATATATCTCAAGTGCTTAAGATCAAAAGTCTACATGCATTTAACAAAACACCTAGAAGTTGGAAAGATTTTTCCACCCACCTTAAAATTGGATAGTTGTGAAATAAAAGGATAAATTTCACAACTTGATTATGAAGTCACTTGGTCAGCCCTAAGTCAAGAAATATAAAAAATTAAGAGTTAGAAAAATGAGTGAAAAATTAAGGACAAAAAGAAAAAGGTGAGAAAATTGGAAATACTACACTTTACCTTGTGTAGTAGATGAAATGGAACTAGTTGAAGCTTCAAAGTTGGAATTTTTGGCTTACCCTCAAAACCACTTGAGGTCAGCCCCTATTTCTCAAAAAATGAAAAGGGGGTGTTAAAATTTGAAGAAAATATAAGGAATAAGAGAAAAGGGCACTAGTGTCCAAATCTTACCTTATAGTCCAAATTCTCCAAAAATTCTCTTCAAGTCTTCTATGGTGACCACAATGCTTGCATGTCCTTATGTAGGCTCCTATGTGTACCTCCAAAGGTCAAAATTAAACTTAAGTTAAGAAGTGAAGGTGATGAGTTATAGGATATCAAGTTGAATTGAAGGATAAAATTTTTGACCTTTGAGATAGGGGGTTCGAATTCTATGAATAAGTAGGAAGAATGTTTGTGTTTTTGTTAAGTGTTTGAAGAAAGAGGAAGTGTTTGATGATATGAAGAAGGTGTTCTTGAAGATGTGAACAATGTTTGAAGATATGAAGAGTGTGTTCTTGAAGTTATGAAGGAATGTTTGAAGATGTGAAGAAATTGTTCTTGAAGGTTGGAAGATATGAAGAAATTGTTCTTGAAGATTTGAAGATGTGAAGGAATTGTTCTTGAAGATTTGAAGATATGAAGGAGTTGTTCTTGAAGATTTAAAGATATGTTTGAAGATATGAAGAAAATGATGAATATATGCTTATAGAGATGTTGGGGATTTTAGAGAGAAGGGAGAGGATTTTTTCAAGAGTTAAAGTATGATGTTGGTAAAATGAAATGATATTTTTGAGTATTATTTGGCCTAATGGCCGAAATTAGATAGAGAGATGGGAGAGAATGATCAATTTTTGTGTCATTGCAATTTGTCTCTTGCATGGAGACAAAAGGGAAGTCAAAGGTATGGGCAACGGATGGGTAAGGAAGGAATGTTGGGTGAGTGGGAATAAGTTGGAGAAAATAATATTAAAGAATTGATGTATAAGATAATGGGTACAATGTTTGAATTAATGGTGTAATTATACACAAGATGACTAATATAAGGTGTATATGTACAAGAGTTCGAAGATATTTCTACACCAAATTGATCATCATTGCCGTCCACTTAAGGGCAATTGTGGTATTTCCATTTTTTTTTTTTGTCCCAAATTTGATGATAATAGATGAATAATATCAATCTCCCAAATAATTAGTGATTATCTTGATCACTTATAAGTCTCATGATCATTTAGTCTAAATCAAATTCTTAATTCTATAAGGTAAAAGTCTCTAAAATAAATAGTCTCTTAAAATTTTAAGGTGACTAGTAAATACACAAATAATAATAATGATCATTCAAGTGATCATAAATGTGAATTGGAATTAATAATGATTATGATCACAAGTAATAAATAAAATGAAATTAAATGCAAAAATATATTTATTATTAATATTTACCCGTCAAAGTGACGCGGTAAAATAGTCGATAAAATACATAGACGATAAAAGGATAAATTACATGCTCGGAAAATCAGGGGCTTCACATCCTCCCCTCCTTAAAAGAATTTGGTCCCCAAATTCTCTTCAGAATGGCACTGGGTATTGATTTCTCATGTCTTCTTCCATCTCCCACGTTGTGTCTTCGTCTCGGTTATGGTTCTGCCACACCACTTTAACCATCGAAATCTCTCTCTTACGCAACTGACGTATCTGTTGGTCAATGATCCAGATCGGCTTCTCGGTGTAGGATAAATTTTCCATCGGAGGAGGAGTATCACGGTGATGATATGTTCGAGTCCGGTTGATACTTCTTCAACTCGATATGTGGAATACATCGTGCATTCCCCGCATATTGTCTTTGGTAACTCGAGTCGGTAGGCTAACTTCCCAATCCTCTGCAAAATCTTGTAAGGTCCAACATATCTCAGCCTCAACTTGCCTACTTTTTTCGGATTGATCAATCCTTTCCGTGGTGAGAGTCTGAGAAATACTTCGTCTCCGGCTTCAAATTCCAAATCCTTTCTTCTCTTGTCCGTGTAACTCTTTTGGCAGCTCTGAGATGTGCGGATCCGTTCCTTGATCAACTTGACCTTTCCATGGCCTCTGAACTAAGTCAACCCATTGGAATCGTGGGCGACTTTCGTTTCTCTTCCAGGGTCCATTGGTCATCAATCTCCCAATGTAGTGGGGATCTGCATTTTCGCCCATATAGTGCCTCGTAGGGTGTCATCCCAATCGTAGCCTGATAGTTGTTATTGTAGGCGAACTCAGCTAATGGTAAGTGCGAATCCCAACTCCCTTGGAAATCCAACGTGCAGACTCGCAACATATCTTCCAAGGTTTGAATCGTTCGCTCAGACTGTCCATCAGTTTGTGAATGTGCTACTGTGTTGAAACTTAGCGAGGTACCCAATTCCTCGTGCAAGTACTTCCAAAATGGAGACGAACCTCGGTCTTTGTCGATATTATATCGATTGGTACTCCATGCGGTCGAATGATCTCTGGATATAAATCGTGCAAGTTTTTGCAAGCTATTAGTCTTCTTGATGGGTAAGAAGTGTTTTTGTGAGTCGGTCTCACGACTACCCATATGGCATCATGGCCTCCTCTAGTCCTTGGTAGATCCGTCCACGAAGTTCATCGTTATGCGTTCCCATTTCCACTGAATTCTCAACGGTTGTAGTAAAACCGGATGGTGGTTGGTGTTCTCGCTTTTACTCATTGACAAGTCAAACATCTCGCAACGAACTCCGCTACCTATTTCTTCATGTTTACCCACCAATAATTCTGTTTCAAGTCCTTATACATCTTGTTTCCTCCAAGATGTATAGTGTATTTCGAACGGTGTGCCTCTGCGAGGATTCTATTCCTGATTTGCTTGTCACTCGGTACACAAACTAGATTCCAGAATCTGATAATCTCATCGTCATGCACCGAGAATTCTGATGTCCCTCCTTTAAGTATCTTCTCCTTGATTTTTGAAGATGCACATCTGTCCCCCGCTTCCTTGATCTCATTCACCGATCGGTTTAACAACAAATGTTAGCACATGAAATCTGAGTATTGGTTCTCGTCAGATTCCAGTTTCTTAGCTCTTCTAATGATTCCCACTCTCGAATCATAATTCTGGCTAAGCTCGCCTTTCTACTCAAGGCGTCAGCTACTACGTTAGCTTTCCCGGGATGGTATTGAATATCAAAGTGATAGTCCTCAATCAACTCCATCCATCTCCGTTCCCTCAGATTGAGGTCTTTCTGAGAGAATAGATACTTCAAGCTCTTGTGATCTGTGAAAACCGTGAATGTTGCTCCGTAGACATAGTGCCTCCATTTCTTTAACGCGAACACTATCGCTGCCAATTCCAAGTCATGCGTTGGGTAATTGGCCTCATACGGTTTGAGCTTTCGTGATGCATAAGCGATGACCTTTCCTTCCTGCATGAGTACTGCTCCTAGTCCTTTCTTTGATGCATCAGTGTAGATGACAAAGTTTTTTGTTCCCCTTGGAAGGGCTAAGACTGGAGCTGTAGTAAGTCGTTTCTTAAGCTCTTTGGAAACTAGCCTCGCACTTGTCATTCCACTCAAACTTGACTTGCTTCTAGGTTAGTCGAGTGAGTGGTCCGGCTATCTTGGAGAAATCCTGGATAAATCTTCGATAATATCCAGCTAGTCCTAAGAAACTCCTAATCTCCGTTAGACTCGGGTTGTTTCCATTCAACCACCGTCCTGCATACCTTCGATGGATCTCTTTGCGATCCCATTGCCGGATACTATGTGTCCCAAGAATGCGACTTCACTAAGCCAAATTCACACTTGGCTTAATTTAGCATACGACTTACGCTCTCGTAGTGTCTCCAAAACAATTTTCAGATGACGTTCATGCTCTTCTCTAGACTTGGAGTATACGAGTATGGCATCAATGAATATCACTACGAATTGTTGCATCGAGATCCATAAATGATGTTGGTGCGTTCGTTAGACCAAAAGGCATTACTACAAACTCGTAGTGTCCATATCCGGTTTGAAATGCGCTTTTGAAATGTCTTCTTTGCGGATCTTGATTGGTAATATCCTTATTGTAAATCAAACTTGAAAGTACACCGTCGCTCCTTGAAGTTGATCAAATAGTTCGCCTATACTCGGAAGGGATATTTGTTCTTGATGGTCACGCTATTAAGACTGCGATAATCTATACACAATCTTAATGTGCCATCCTTCTTCTTGACAAACAAGATGCGTGCTCCCCATAGAGACGCGTGCTTGGTCGGATAAATCCCATATCCATCAGCTTTTGTAATTGAGTCTTCAACTCTTGCAACTCAACAGGAGCCATTCTATACGGCGTTCTAGCAATCGGGCCAGTTCCCGGTAATACCTCGATGGTACTCGACTTTTCCCTATCTGGAGGGACAGTGGTGAGTTCTTATGGAAATACATCCGTGTATTCCGATACTATAGGTACTTGGTTAATTTGTGTCTCAACCTTGGGTTTGTTAATTACAAACGCCAAGTACCCTTGTGCCCCTCTAGTGATCGCTTTTCTTATTTTTATGGTGGAGATGATAACCAAGACGTGGGAGTCAACCGTTAGAGAAAAGGCATATCCATTAATGTGAAAATTTGGAGTACACGAGATGAAGTTCATACAACAACAGTACAAGAAATCAAGGAATACAACGGAATAGAAAATAAGCATCCATCATGTACAATCCGGAAAGTAAAATTTATCTACTCAGTGATTGCGCCGTCGCCCTCACTGTCATCCACGTCAATGACATGGACCTGATTAGGCTCGGGAAATGCCTCGACATCCGGCCAATCGACGATCTCAAGCAACGCGTTGAGTGCTTGAGCATCACCAAGAGGGGAGGCCTCAAATGCCTCGGGCTCCCCTGCTTCCGCTGGATCCTACTCGAGATCCTCTTCGTTGTTCGCTTCACGGTCGGCCTCTGGTTCCACCTCGGGTGGTGGCATTGCTAGTGCATTGGCTGCCAAAGCAGTCTCCCAAGCGGCATCCCACTGAGACAAGGCCTGTGTGAGGTCCTCGATCACCGTCGTCTATATGATGATAGCCTACTCGAGGCGTTCGATGGTGTCCCTTGACATGTACGCGTCCATTTCCCACTTGGTGCGGCCGTCACTGGCGCATTCCATCTTCTTGCGAGTATTGTCCAAGCGTTCCTGGATCAACTGAATTTGATCTTCGCCAGCGCGGATGGTGTTTTCACGATCCTTAGCAAGGAGAGTAAGGCTATTCTTCTCCTCTTGGCTCTTCGCCAGAAGGTATCCTAGTTCGCGAGTGTGGTGACGTTCCCCGGTTAGCACGGAATTGGCCCGAAGGAATGCCTGGTGCCAATATAGCTTTAATGCCTTATAGTAGTCCCGCTCAACACGAGCCTCAACTACATCCCACCAGGTCAGGGGCGCTGGATCCATCCTGGTCAAACACAACTAAGATGGATTAGATGAATATAGATGGAAAGATAAGGAAGAATAAGGAAAGTCAGTCAAGAGTCAACTAAGTCAAGACAAGTATGACTATGGAATCTCCAAGTATAAAATTCTTAACTCAGTCTAAACATCAATAATACGGTTCTATGCCATTTTGAAATCGATTTCACACTTAATTAGTCATGTCGTGGTACTACCCAACACAAACCGAGGGTCCTATCCTGGGTCAGCTCGGTGTAAGTTTCCATCTTACTAGCCGAGCTCTGATACCACTTAAACTGTCACGCCCCAGACTGGACGAGACGATGATCAACCACTTAAACAAAAATAAACCCAACAGTCTAGACAAATGATACAATAATCCCAAGTGAAACAGAGTCTAAAGCAGCGGAAATAAAAATAAACATAAGTAAGAATTACATCTTAGGGTCCAACAACATCCAAATACATCCGACATAATTACCTGAATAAGTTTACAAGCCAAAAACTAAAACGTAAAGAACACAATATTCAAATCTTAAATGTCAAAGGGTCCTACGCCCTTAAGTACAGTCCAACATGAAACAGAATAAAGGAGTCCAACAACAAGAAAAGTACAAGAAATAAGTCCAACAACATCAACAGTAATAGAAAGCAAGTCCAACAAAGGAGCAAGGGTAATTAGCCCATGGCCGGATCGACATCTTCAACATAGTCCTCATCTAAAGGTTAGAAAACGGGAGGGGATGAGACAGAAATCTCAGTGGATGGGGTGATCGTGTGCAAGTGTGGCGATATATATAGTTAATGCTAGAAAATAGTTGTATGAAAACGCATGAGATATGATGCATGATTTCACACACAGTCCACAAGCGTCGTGATAAATATATTTAAGTAATATACTTATACAGTTTAAGAAACAGTTCGTGGTCATACGAGGCATTATGTGATTCGAGCAAGACAGTAGGATTGCGTGCGGTTTGTATCGCCAATCTTATGCAAGACAAGTAATGGTTGCGTACGGATTTGTAGCGCCAACCAATGCAATACAAGTAGCGGTTGCGTAAGGATTTGTAGCGCCAACCAAATGGGTCCAATTAACTCCAGAATCGTGTGGATCAGACAGCGATTCCTTCGTTCTTCCTTGTAACTTCCCGAGCAAGATGGTCCAAAACCTGTCACGTTATCGCACCATAGGCAAAGACAAATCCACAGTAGAGCTATCTAGGCCCGGATTGCCATAATCATGATTATACCTCAAGTACTACGACCCGCTTCCCTTGGACAAACTCCGTCCCTCAGTTGCGGGATTAGGACAATGGGGCCGGAGAGTGGAATAGCAAATGAGCCGCCCGCTTCCATCCCCAATGTATCCATTCTCGATTTGTGAGATCGACACACCAAGTTGACTCGAGCGGAAAGTAAATACAAGTTCGGGTAGTCAACCAGACGTCGAGTATTATTGGTTCAGTGGGAAGCGATTCGGAAAATTTTCGAAACTCGCGAGTGGCAATTATGGTGTTGGTGGAGTTATTTGGATGAAGATGATTATCGAGAGGATAAGCAATCTTCGATATTGTAGGTCCCAAGGGGTGTAAGTGTAAGGTTTAGAAGGGGGTTGAATAAACCTTACCAAATTTTCGATTTAGTCCTTTTAAATATACGAGT
This sequence comes from Rehmannia glutinosa, assembly GCA_016081115.2. NCBI lineage: Eukaryota > Viridiplantae > Streptophyta > Magnoliopsida > Lamiales > Orobanchaceae > Rehmannia > Rehmannia glutinosa. The sequence goes on along the minus strand of JABTTQ020000547.1, from coordinate 59,470 downwards.
TGATACTACATTGTGTCCTTGATGGACAACAATTTAGCCACTCAAGTAGAGTTAATCTCTCAACGAGCTCAATGAGCTGTTGATGGAATAACTCGATTGTTGGTTCTAAATTAACTCAACTGTGGTTTTGTTTTCAGCAAAGACTTAACACCCTTAAGTTTGATTAAGCAAGAGTTTAGTGCTTGGTTTAGTACTTATAAATTATCAAGTGGATAGCAAATTTATCGCAGATATAAGCGATTAAAAATGCGGGAATTAAAGTGATGAAATGTAAATGACACAATGAAATTTTTATAGAGGTTCAAGATGGGGTAATTCTTCTACTCCTCTTTTCTCCAACTCCCGGAGGAATCCACTAGGTAATGATCGATATACAAAGTGGTAACAGTCCCAGGATACAAGTCTTGATCACACAAATTGACTTGATCCTTTGGGACTCGATCGGAGACGCCTTGATCACTCACCGGCTTCTCGTACGACTCAACTTCTTCACAGGCGTTGCCTTGCTACTACAAACTCATTTGCTCAAGCTCTTTGGATTTGATCACGAAGCCTCCAAAAGCTTAAGACTTGGTTCGACCTTGAACCTTCCTACAATCCTTCGTGGAATGTAGACCCCTTGATTTTTCAATATTTTCCTCTTGGTGATTGAAGTTATCTTTCCTTCACAGTGAGTGTTGGATTGATGTTCTTCGTAGTGTAGCTTGAGGATTGAGAATGTTTGATTTTCTAATAATTGCTTAAACGTTTTAGTTCAAATCGTGACTTGTGTCGCTTGTCACTTGTCTCGCTTGTCACTTGTGTGTTTCTCAAATAAACTCCTCGGCCTTTTATATTGATCTTTCAAAAATTTGCCCGTTGAAGAGATAGGCTTATTTTTGAAAGTCACTTCGATCGTTGGCTTGTCTTGTTGCGATCCTTGGAATTGCCATTTCCTCGTATGAATTGTTCTTTCACCTTTTCGTTTCGACACGGTGTAGTGCTTCCCATTGGTTCATTCCTTTTGCACGCTTCGGGTGAGCACTCCGAGAAAGGTGGTATGGAGATATTACTTGTTTAAGTAATTCTCTTGATTTACTATGTAACGGGTCTTTTCTGATTATCTCGACTTGATTGCATTTCTTTGCTTTCCCCAGGTGACTTAGAGTCGCCTTCCAATCATTGGGTGACTCTTCTCCGTCACTTCAATTTGAGACTTGGCTTTTCTCGAGTTGACTTGACGATACTCCACTCACCGCATCTCACCGCTTCTTGATAGAGTTCCGTCTACTCTTCTTTGCCATACTCAACTGTCTCGCAGGAGTCTTCCTTCTAGTCTTGATTGTCTTCTTGCATGTTAGGCGTAGTGACTTGACTTAACTCAACAGCCAGCTCTATTTATTACAATGCATTTTACAACAAGAATTGGGGTGCCAACTTTCTATTCTAAGTTTTACATGGCATTCATCAAAATCTAAACAATAAATTTCCTAACAATTTCCCCTTTTGATGATGCCAAAACTTAAACCATTCAAAAATGCAAATAGCAAAGATACATACGATAGTGTATTGACATAGAATGTATGCGCAAAATCAATCCTTTATTGATCATAACATTCTTGTTCTTTTACACAATCAAGTTTACAAGGTGTATCGAGCACATATTTGTCTACACAGAAAAATAAAGAATTTATAGCTTTATTTCTGAAGACTTACATTGTATGTATTTACATAATAAAATACACGAAGGGTTGGACAAAGAACACTTCATCTCCTTCATCTCCTTCTTTCATCTTGTTCAAGATCTTCTTCTCTTCTTCTCTTTTTCTCGTCGTCACTGCCTTCTTTTTCTTTTCATATGCCTTCCTCGGCGGCTTCATCTCTTCTTAATCTTTTTGTCTTTCCTCCCATAGCATTGAGTTTGTCTCTTGTTTTCTTCTTCTAATCTTTTTGCATACTCGGCGTTACTTTTAGCCACTTGCAAATTTGCTACTTGGTCAAGCCCAGCCCAGATGATCCCTCCTTTCTTTCCTGGATCCACGTATTCAATGTTTTTGGGGCGGAGGCCTGGTCCTCAAGCTTCTTCCTCCACCATCGCTTCTTCCTCTACCTCTGGGCGTGTCTTTGTCTTTGGGTCTTCTTCTTTCCACGGTGAGTGACCGAGAGTGACCAGCAGAGTGATTCCGTGAGTCTGCTGCATGTCGCCTTCTTCACATAACGTGAGACCCTTTTCCCGATACAAGTCCCAAGCTTGAGCCATAGACATATTTTCAAAGTATCCTTCGATTCGAGCGTTTTAAATTCATCAACGATCGTGGCTCTGTCCCGACATCCGAGATGGCATAAGTGTCTCTGTCTCTTTGGAATGCCTCCATGTTCTTTCGAGATGTTCATAACTCGGGCATCCATTCTTCCTTCCACTTCTTCATCCCCGCTTCAATTGTTTTTCTCTTTTCGGCCATAGATATATAGCGAGTGTTGGAGTGGCGAGAGTCACAGGGAGTTTGCTGCGATAATGTCACCAGTGACGACCCTGTTGAGGGTTTGTGCAATCATCAAGGTCACATCTTTCGATCCTTCCCCCTCGCACTTTCCTTTCTTTTGTTTCAACACTTCCTCACCGATTTTCCTTCGCATTGTTCCTTCCTTCTCAACATCGGATCCCCTTGCGCTTTAAGTATTCCTCTTCCCCCTTTTTGGCATCATCAAAGGAGAGAGGAACACTGAAACATCTTTGTAAAAGGGAAGTCGGGCTCTTGATAGTTGAGTTTTGTCTCGAGTCTCGCTGCAGAGTATGCGGACGAAATCGGATCGAGTAGCGTTGGACGCTTTCTTGAAATCGGCTTCATCTCGGCCGAGAAGGCTGAATTTTGTATTCATGGTTTCTTCCAAACGCGAGATCACTCTTGTTTTGCTCACACAAAGACTTTATCTCGGCAATGTGAGCTTCATGCATGTGCTCAATATGTTCTCTCGGCTTCGTTTTTGCATCAAGCATTTTCACTCTCCATACCAACTTGTTGAACAATGTCCTCAAGTATCTAACTTATTTCACACGCATTGTTTCTTTCGTTGTTGCCACCATTCCCCGATCCTGCCGCTATGCCTCTTAAATCGCCAGATGAGATTGGCATCTCTGTTGTCGATCGCATGTCCATAGAGGCCTGATGCCTCTCCATCCATTCAATCTCGTGAATAATGCATTGAACACTTCGCGGACTTGATTGATTCTTCCGTGCGGTGATGGCCATGCAACGTCAAAATCATAATCACCGGAACAATGGTGCCTCGATGGAAAAACGGGAGCTGGTGCGTGTAGCGTGCTTGTTCGTTTCGACTCTTCATGGAGGTCGGGTACCTCGGGAAAAAGGAAAAGATTCTATAAAGGATTCATCACCGCCAACGGGATTTGTTCGATGATGAGCGGTGCACGTGAAGTTCTTTTTGGAGTCGAACTGCTGCGGCTTGGGGAGCTGCGCAGATGGACTCTGTCTCGGGGGTCTTTTGTGAAGTGGACCCGCTTGCCGAGCCTCAGTGTCTCAACAGCTTCGTTGGTCTCAAATGATTTCTCCAATTGAGTATATCTTGGTCCTCGGCCTTATCGGAAGCGTCATCGGACGATGATGAGATTTCCATTGGTGGCTCATCATCAAAATTAAAGGTTTGACGAGTAGTCTTGGGATCGAGACTTGCTCGTTCTTGGAACATCCGCACCAGTCTTTTGGATGCGTGCGGGGATGACTCAACTCTCTCTTTCGCCTTCGATCCCGGAAAGGTTACATCCGGATTATCCTGGGAGTCATGAAGCGTGCTTATCTCCTTTTCGGATGGGTCGATGATAGCAGGAGGGATGTTCTCTACTTGACTTCTTTACCCCGGGAAGTCTCAACCTCCCGTGGCCTTCATTACCTCCCACGGTCTCAATCTGCAATGTGAGGCCTTGGTCCTCCCTTTCAACAAAGATGTCACTTGTCTTAGGGTCTTCTGTGGTGGCATCCATTGGAGTCTCAACCCCATGGATTGCACTTTCATCGCCCGAGTTCTAACTCCCGGGCTGTTCCTTCCTTCGTGCCTCGACGCATCGCAGCGGCGTCATTAGCCTTCGAGCGATTGGCACCTCGAGACATCTCAACTGTCTCGAGCTTCGTTGATGGCAACTAGTTGTTCTTCTTGTGTTTGTATTTTCTCTACTTCGCCTCCTTGATTCGTTGTGGAGTCACCGCAGATTCTCCGACCTTGCTGCGGTGGAGGGAGTTTCCCCTCACCGGCGCACCACCGAGTGACTTGGAATGGGGTCACTCGTCTCCAAACTCCCGGTTGTTTCGATTGAAAGTTCAGCCGTTGGGGCGGTGGTAACACACCTTCAATACGGGTTGGCTCGATCAGGGTCCCCACTATCCCGGTTTCATCGCTGTGTCCCTTATTGCCTTCTTCCGAGTTAGTGGGAAGTGGTGGCAGCAATAACAATGGCGATTTGTTTGAACCACTCCCATTGGATCAATTTCAGTGTGTTCGGAGGACTCTCCTGGTCCCTCCATCGTCTTTGCTCGTGAAGGATTCTCGATTCATGCAATGCTTGCTGCATTTGCAACTCTTCCGGGCAACATCATTCTCGGATCCTCATCAACATGCAAAGAAGACATCAAGGAGAGGATGTGTGTGTTACGTGGTGCATGGGAGATAGGGGCGGATGCTTGCCTTCTCACGTGCCTCGCTTCCTCTGCTTGCTTTTCTTTCTCCTTGTCCTTGAAGATCTGCGGGATGTCTCATGCGATTGTCTTCATCCATCTTTGGCACACGCGATGGTTAGTCGAAGGAAGTTTAACAGTTCCTCTTCTTCTTCTATAAACTCGCACCGTTGGAACTGTTTCCCTTGATTTACTTAACTTCCATTTCCTCCACTCACGCAGACGATTTTGGATGTCCGGGTAAGGTGGAGATAGGATCATCACATCACTATCCGCTCTATCGCTTCTTCTTGTGTGTTTTTGTGTGAACTACAAATGTCTTGAGTTGCCTCTGCGATCGCCTTCAAAGAGACTTGGCTGTTTCATCAACTACATCCGAGACTCTACTTCTCCAGCCGATCTCCGGTTTCCTCTCGAGTCTTGGGTGGCGGGGCCGTCTTGTGTCTTTTTTCGAGGAGCGGGCCGTCTTGGCTTCTCGATTCTCCTCTTTGACGATCGGAGAAGGTATTTGTGAGTCCTTCTTGACCGCAGCAGACGGGCGGGAGACACGGCTGCAGGGCGGAGCATGTTTGACTTTCTTTCTTTGAGGGGCAAAGTGATCTTCTTAGCAAACCGCAGGGGGCTTTTCTTTTTTGGTGGAGAGGAAAACAACAGTATCTTGAGGTCAGTGATTCCCCTCACTCGTGTCGGCTCTCTTGGCGTAGGTTCTCTTCTGCGCGCCCGAGAGGTTTGCTCAACATCCTCTTGTTGACATGGAATGCCTTCCCATGTCTAAGAGGGACTCCTTTCACCTCCATCACCGCCAATCACTAGGCCATATCCTGGGATCCTCCAAATGTGCCATCTTCCTTGAAGGATTTGTTCCCTACGTTCGCGGCAGAGTCTGCTTTGTAGACAAACTCAGCCCGATTTATCTTCTTTTCTGCGATGATTGCGGCCATTACAATCAGCTTTGCTTTTGACATTGGTCAAAGCTGCCACATTTGATGTCAATACATTTGGTAACTATGTCCAACACTTGTGATAATCCTCCTTCAAAGATCTCTTGTTTGTTTGTGTATACTATTTTATCAAAGATAGTCGGGCTTGGCTATTTCTTTCCAAGCATCAGCCAGGTTTACATCAACCGTTAATCTCTCGATGCTCCTTCCCACGCCAGTAGTGAGCAATGTTCAGCCAAATCCTTGGCGAGAGATAGTCACCGCTTTAGTGAACAGATGACTTTATTCCTTCATCGTGAATCTCAAAGATTCACATAGAATTGTCAGCGACCTCCTCCACATAGGTCATCGGATATTCTAACGCCGAAAATGGTTTCAGCCCTCGTTTCCAATTTTTCAGCGATTTTCTTCACTAGGGTGTCGTCGGACCCCACTGTTTCACCATGCCGTCGAAATCCACAAGAGACCCGTGTGGATTTGCTTCCCTAACTTGGTAAAATCATAGGTTGGTGCCATTTTTTCAGGATTTTATCAAAGAAAAACTTAGAGATTGATTTGAAGATAGATTGGGTTTCGAGAGAATTTTTGCCTTTGCTTTAGAGAGAAAGAAATGAACAGTTTTGATAGTGTGAGAGAGAAACGGACGAAATGGTTTAAGTATGGTTTATGAAAAGACGTGCGGGTGGTTTTGAAATGTGATCGAAATCAACGGCTTAGATTTTGCACGCCTATTTAGCATTTAATGTCTCGTATTTAATGCGACAAAGATTTATATCCAATCATAAGCTTGGTGTGCGACTTTATATCCAGTACACATCATCATTATCTTTGACGTATTCCTTAAAACATTCCCTTCAGTCAAAACGATTGCGTTTTTGTCACTTTGCTCATAAGTGACTCAGCTTATCCCTTAGCCGATTTAACTCTACTTCTCACAGTTCTCTTGGTGACTCAATATCACCGATTCGGTGTAGTCAGATTTCCGATACAACTGGTGATTCTTGAATTTGAGTTGTGTGTTCAGCTCTTTTTCAATTTTTGATTCTTCCGAGAGTCACTCAGCTCAATTATCCCTAACTCATGTTTGAGTTCTTCAAATCTTGACTCACATAATGGTTTTGTGAAGATGTCACCAATTGTTTATCGGTTGAGATATATTCCAAGATGATGTCCTTCTTTTCAACATGATCTCTTATGAAGTGATATCGACATCGATATGCTTTGTTCTTGAGTGCAACACAGATTTTGAGTAATGGCAATTGCACTTGTGTTATCACACATGATTGGAATTTCTTTTTCCTCAACTTCATAGTCTCTCATTCTTTGTCTCATCCATAGGACTTGGGCTGCTTGTTTTGCCCATGATATGTATTCCCGCAAAATTTGTAGAGGTGGCTATTGAGTTTTGCTTCTTGCTAAACCAGGAAATCGATCTGTTTTCTAGCATTTGTCATGTGCCTGAAGTGCTCTTCTCTGTCCACTCTGCATCCAAAGATAGTCGAATCCGAATAGACAATTAGCTTGAATCCACCTTCCTTTGGATACCATAGGCCTACTTCTTGCTTCCTTTCAAGTATCTCAATATTCTCTTAGGCCTTTGTCATATGGCTCTCTTTTGGAGCAGATTGAAATCTTGCACATACACCTACAAAGAAAGGTGATGTCCGCCCGCTTCTTTGTGAGATAGAGCAATGATCCATAAGTGCTCTTGTATCTTGTTTGATCTACTGTGCTTGCCATCCGCATCCATGTCCATTTTGACCGATGTATTCATTGGTATTTTTACGAAGACTTCTCCTCCATACCAAACTTCTTCATTAAATCTCTGGAGTATTTTGTTTGACTTATGAAGGTTCCATCCTTCACTTTGTTTCACTTGGAGTCCAAGGAAGAATGTCGACTCTCCCATCATGCTCATTTCAAATTTACTTTGCATGAGGTTTGAAAACTTTTCACACAACTCTTTGTTTGTGGATCCAAAAATGATGTCATCCACATATACTTGAACAAGCGATATACTCTTTTTATCTTGAATTAAAAAAATTGTTCTATCTACTTTTCCTTTTGTGAATCCATTTTTCGGTTAGGAATTGTGACAAAGTATCATACCATGCTCACGGGTGCCTGTTTCAATCCATATAGGGCTTTCTTGAGTTTGTATACCTTATCTCCAAGAGTCTTCGCTCAAATCCTGGAGGTTGTTCAACATACACTTCTTCTTCCAATAACCCATTTAGGAATGCACTTTTTACATCCATCCGATATACAATGAAATTCTTATGAGTTGCATAGGCAAGAAACATCCTTATAGCTTCCAATCTTGCTACGAGGGCAAATGTTTCATCAAAATCTATCCCTTCTTCTTGGCAATATCCTTTGGCTACTAGTCTTGCTTTGTTTCTTACCACGTAACCTTCCTCGTTCATCTTATTTCTCAACACCCACTTGGTGCCAATAACATTTTGATGTATGGGTCTTTGCACTAATTCCCATACTTTATTTCTTTCAAATCCGATTCAGCTCTTCTTGCATAGCTTGAATCCAATGTGTGTCGTCCAATGCTTGTGACACGTCTTTGGGCTCTATTTGCGAGATGAAGCATGTGAACATGGCTTCTTGTTGAGTTCTCGATCTTGTTTTGACACCTTCTCTTATATCTCCAATGACAAGTTCCGTGGATGGTCTCTCGGCCATCTTACATCAGGTTGGAGTAAGTTAGGTGGATTCGATCGACTTGTAGCCGTGTTCTTTGGGTCACTCTCTCGTAATCACTTAGCTGCAAATTTTCCACTTTTTTGAGATTCAAATATCTCATCTTCTTCCGAATTGATAATTCGGCTTGACTTGACAAGATAGGGACTCTTTTTTATGGTTGGATGATTCAACTTATCACCGACTCTTCAATGTTTTCTCCATTTACATTTGGCTCATCGAATACCACATGAATGGATTCTTACGCAACCATAGTTCTTTTGTTGAGTACTCTGTAGGCTTTGCTTTCAACCGAGTATCCTAAGAAGATACCTTCATCGGCTTTAGCATCAAAAGCCTTTAGATTGTCTTTGTCATTGTTATCGATGAAGCATTTACATCCAAATATTCTCAAATATGCAACATTTGGTTTTCTTCGATCCGGATCTCATAGAGAGTCTTTGTTAGTTTGTCTGTTATCATACATCTGTTTTGAGTGTAGCAAGTGTGTTGATTGCTTCACCCAAAATCTTTTTGGTAACCTGCTTGACTAACATGGTCCTTCTTTTAACTTCTTTGAGGGTTCTTTCCTTCTTTCTCGCAACTCCATTCTCATTGTGGAGTCCTTGCTGTGATAGTTCATGACCAATACCATTCTCAATACAATCTCGAGTTATTATTCCATTGACAAACTCGGTTCCTCTGTCTGATCTTATTTTGATAATGGTTTGACTCTTCTCGTTTTGAATCCTCTTCATCACCGTGGTAGTTTTTGTAGAGTTTCTTTCTTCTTACACATGAATATTGTCCATGTATATCTTGAGTAGTCATCTACTACCACCAAGGTGTATTTCTTTTCACTTATGCTGGCTGGTTCCACTTTGGGCCAAATAGATCCATATGAAGCGGCAATATTCCCATTGAAGATGGGCATGTCTTTTCTTTGAATGATGACTTGATTTGTTTTCCTTCGACATCGTCACATATACTCTCCTTTTTGTATACTCGAGTCCGGAAGTCCTTCCACAAGATTACTTCTTGCAAGCTTGTTAATCGTTTTGAAATTTAGGTGACTCGGCTTTTTTGTGCCACACCCAACTTGATTCACTGTGCTCTTTTTTGCTAGTAGAGATGTGAAAAGGGTGTTGCGGTTGACCAATCCACGACATACATATTCTTCTCGTCTACATCCTTGCAAAGACAACTTCATTTGATTCAATATCCTTGATTTGGCATACACCCATGTTGAATCCAACATTGTAACCCTTGTCACGAGTTGGTGATGATCGATGCTCGCAGTTGAAGTTGAGTCCTTCAACATATGCAACATCTGTGATTTCTAATCCATTCCTCTTGATGGATCCAATGCCTCTTATTTCACCAGAGCTTCATTTCCTCCAAATATGACTTTTGCTCCTTTAACTTCCTTGAATTTTGACAGATTTTTCTTATTTCTGTCATATGTCCGGGAATGTACCACTATCCATGTACCAGGTTCCTTGTCACTCACTGTTCCCTTGAACCCGCAATCAAGAAATTAAGTTTTAGGTACCCATTCTTGTGCGGGTCCCGAGAGGTTAGAATTGTAAGATGATCCAACCAACCTATAGCCAAATGATTTGACTCTGGGGTTGCCATCTATCGCCATAATCATAATTAATCCTGGCAAACCGCTGGGGATTCTAGGTTCATACAAACTATCTCTTTTGTCTCGTATGCTGCATATGTGTTTTAGCAATTGCCTTCCTTGGGTAATTGTGGTGTCTTTGAGTGTAGTGCCTAGGTGCATATGTGTGCTTGATGAAAGCTCTTATACTTTTGGAATGGCCTTTGCTGAATTCTAGGCCTTTGCCATTTGGGCTTATATTCCATAAGTCTATCTTTGATAGTTCACATTATTCCAATCGACTTGGCTTGGATATTTTCTACCATTCCCATCATATGTATTTCTCTTATAGATTTTAAGGGTTTTGGTAGCTCTGCTTCTTCTTTACTGAGTAATTTTTGTTTGGAGTTTGCTTTGAGGAACTCGGTGAATCTCTTCTCACCGGTATCCCTTTCAGCCGCACTCAACTAGTCAATTTTCCTTTTCCTTTATAACCAAGGCCGGTTTGCTTGTTATTGTGTTTTGGAGTGAATGTGTGTGCAACATTTAGAGTTTTGGATTTTTCGGACTCTTCATAGCTTGAAGATCCTTTTTCCAAAATTACTTTTGAGGTTTGACATAGCACAGGGGAATTAAATCTAGGCTGTCTTGTCTCCACATTCTCTTTGACTCAAAATAAGATCATCCAATGATTTAGATGCCTTAGTGAATGAGGCAATAACATTCTTGAGGTCATTTTCCTCTTCTCTATAGCAGCAATTTCTCGCTATTAATTTAGCACTTTCAAATTTTTAAACTTTCATTTTCATCGCCTATTTGACTTAGAGTACTCGGCTCCTTCGTCGACTTTGAGTTTTGACTCTTGAGTAGGCTGTTTTCCTCATTCAATAGTGTGTGTAAGGATTTAATGTGTTCAAAATCTTTCATCATTTTGCCTAATGAATCATAAAGATCGGTGGGTGATGAAGTGTGTGTGTCACGGTCACTATCACTTTGAGTCCGAGTTTGATGAGTTAGAGTGTACCTCATCTTCTTGGTCAGGTTGATCTTGTTCTTTGGCCATCAAGCGGTCGGGCTTCTTCTTCGAGTCACTTGAGTAGTCGGCTTCACATTTGCTCTCGAATCACTGTCTCTCTTGACTTAGCTGTCTCGTGATCTCTGCACCATCATTGCCTTTTTCTTTTCTTGTCTTCTTTCTCTCAAGACCTTTCTTTCTTCTTCATTCCCGTATTTGTTGACTACGGGATATGGGCGATCAATGGCATAGTGACCTGGTTGTCTACAGTTCGGGATAGATATTCAACCTTTTGGTCGACTCTTTCCATTCTTGGATTGTCGACCCTTTGATATTCAGCCTTTTGATAATCTGTTCTCTTGGTTGGCCTATCTTCCTTTGACTTGGAGGAGAGCCGAGTGTCTTCTCGGAAGATTCACCCTTTCCTCTCTTGTAGTTCTTATTGAAGAACTTGTTGAACCTTTTAACCATCGGGGCTATTTCTTCCGGATCAATGACTTCTTTGACCTCGGCTCTCTTCCCATCTTTAACAATTAGAGCGATTGTTTTGGGTACAAATTGTCTCTTCCCTGGTCTTTCCTTCTCGGCTCAAACTCGTAGGCTTTGAGATCCGAGAATAATTCATGATTGGATGTCTTTGATAGGACCATGGAATGTCTCGGTGCCATGACCTTCATTTCCCATTCACCGAAGACTTTTTAGGATCTTCATACACATTTCCTTCGTGTATATTCCTTTCCAAATGCGGATAGCTCATTGGTGATTTCGTGAATCGAGCATCCATTGATCCAGGTTCTCTCCTGAGATCATTTTGAAGTTCTCAAATTTACGTCTACGACCACCGATAATTTGTTTTCTTTGATTTGCTCACGAGCCTTCACAAATCAATGTTAGCTTGTCCCATTTCTTTAGCCGTTTTGCAAGATTTGACTTTATTGAACATGGCTTTGTCCAAGGTTTTGTAAAGGATGTCCTTGGCTACATTGTCCAGGTTGTATCTTTTTCTGTCATCATTTGTCCACTCGGTTCTTGGTTTTTCAACCATGATCGTGCGGGAGCAACATCCTCTTCTCCTTCACCGCAGCTCTTCTTACAGATTGTGTTCACCTTTAAGATTTGCAGTGGCCCATCTTCTATCACTATCCACATCTCATCATGTAATCTTTGATAGATGAGCCCGCATATGAATTTTCCAATCATCAAATTCTTCAATTGTGAACATAGGGATGCGTGTCAAATTTGCTTCCATGATAATAACTTTTAATGATAAAAAGAGTTTTGAAAGTTTAAGTCTCAAGCGGACTTTGAAAAGTTTGGAGATCTAGTTCAAGAACTTGATGCGGAGGGTTCAATGAACCAACCGCTCGATACCACTTGTAGGTCCCAAGGGTGTAAGTGTAAGGTTTAGAAGGGGGTTGAATAAACCTTACCAAATTTTCGATTTAGTCCTTTTAAATATACAGAGTTGATACTACTGCAGTGTGTCTGATGGATGGCCATCAATTTAGCCACTCGGAGAGTTAATCTCTCAACAGCTCAATCGAGCCGTTGATGGAATAACTTTGTTTGGTTCTAAATTAACTCAACTGTGGTTTTGTTTTCAGCGGAAGACTTAACACCCTTAAGTTTGATTAAGCAAGAGTTTAGTGCTTGGTTTAGTACTTATAAATTATCAAGTGGATAGCAAATTTATCGTGAGATATAATAGTTAAAAATGCGAGGAATTAAAGTCTTTGAAATGTAAATGACACAATGAAATTTTTATAGAGGTTCGAAGATGGGGTAATTCTTCTACTCATCTCTTCTCCAACTCCCGGAGGAATCCACTAGGTAATGATCGAAGTATACAAAGTGGTAGCAGTCCGGATCAAGTCTTGATCACACAAACCGACTTGATCCTTTGGGACTCGATCCGAGACGCCTTGATCACTCGGTGGCTTCTGCGACTCGACTTCTTCTTCACAGGGGCGGTGCCTTGCTACTACTGACTCACTTGCTCAAGCTCTTTGGATTTGATCACGAAGCCCTCCAAAAGCTTAAGACTTGGTTCGACCTTGAACCTTCCTACAATCCTTCGTGGAATGTAGACCCTTGATTTTTCAGATTTTCCTCTTCAACCGATTGAAGTTATCTTTCCTTCACGGTGAGTATTGGATCGATGTTCTTCGTAGTGTAGGCTTGAGGATTGAGAATGTTTGATTTTCTAATAATTGCTTAAACGTTTTTAGTTCAGGTCTGTGACTTGTGTCACTTGTCACTTGTCTCGCTTGTCACTTGTGTGTTTCTTAAATAAACTCCTCACCTTTTATATTGATCTTTCAAAAATTTGCCCGTTGAAGAGATAGGCTTATTTTTGAAAGTCACTTGCAGTCGTTGGCTTGTCTTGTTGCGATCCTTGGAATTGCCATTTCCTCGTATGAATTGTTCTTTCACCTTTTCGAGTCCTTGGGACGAGCACTTCGAGAAAGGTAGCATGGAGATATTACTTGTTTAAGTAATTCTCTTGATTTACTCGTGTAACGGATCTTTTACTGATTATCTCGACTTGACGCATTTCTTTGCTTTCCCCAGGTGACTTAGAGTTAGCTTCCAATCATTGGGTGACTCTTCTTCCCACTTCAATTTGAGACTTGGCTTTTCTCGAGTTGACTTGACGATACTCCACTCACCGCATCTCACTGCTTCTTGATAGAGTTCCGTCTACTCTTCTTTGCCATACTCAATTTGTCTCGCAATGAGTCTTCCTTCTAGTCTTGATTGTCTTCTTGCATGTTAGGGCGTAGGCCGACTTAACTCACTTGGCCAGCGACTCTTTATTACAATGCATTTTACAACAAGAATTGGGGTGCCAACTTTCTATTCTAAGTTTTACATGGCATTCATCAAAATCTAAACAATAAATTTCCTAAGATATCTTGAAAGATTTGGTGGAACATAAGTCCCGTTATAGATTCAAAATCGCAATACGAGGAAGTCGCCCCGCGATCGTGTATTAATCGGTCAAGACGGTCCGATAAGTCAAGGAATTTTAGAGAAAATTAAATACTTTAATTAATTATTAAAGTCAGAGGGTTCAGGGCTGTTTCATTAAAATAAAAATAATTTGAGTTAGGTCCTTGTTAAAAAGAAAATTTACAATTAGCCCCGTTCTGTAAAAATCAATACTTTTGGGGTTAAAAATTGGAGAAATAAATATCCTGACCTTGAATCATTATGAGGTCAGTTCCTAAATTCTCCAAATTGTTCATAGATTCAGGTTTTTAAAGTTTTGAGGTTGAGTTTTTATAAAAATCTCACATTGACCCCAAATTTGTTAAAATTGTCATTTCAGGCCCTAAGTTTAAAATAATTGGAACTCACAAACCGGAAGGGCTTTTAATGTGATTCCAGTTGGAAAATGTCTCTAAGGTCAGTGGGATTTTGGGACAAAAATAGTTTTAAAACGAAATAAGTATAGGTCCCTTAACTTTTGAAAATCTCATTTTTGTCTAATTTTAAAATAATTGTCTTTAAGGCTTTTAGGGTCCTATTGTTATGCAATTTGAACCTTGGGTCCAAAATATAATTATGTTATAGATAAATTAGTATTTCTAGGTACATGGGCTGTATAAGTCCTGAAAAGTTCATTTGGGTCCTCAAGTTTAACCTTTTACAATTGGTCCCTCAATTTTAGTAAAATTACTTTCCAAACTCTAAACACTTGGATTTTTGGAATACACTTAAAATATGTTATTTCCAGTCCCTTAAGAGTTAAAATTTCAAATTTTAAAATTAGAGTCTGGTACAGTTTCGAAAATAGCAATGTAGCCCTTAAACTTCTAAAATTTTACAATCTAGTCCTTGGGCTTTTAAAGGTTGATTTTATTTATCTTAAAACTTTTAAAACTTTATTAAAATGTCCAAACATCATTTTTGAACCTGAGTACAGTCCCAAAATTCGAAATTATAGAGGGTCCCTTAAGTTTTATTTTCTTGCAATTAAGTCCACCAACTTTCTATTTTTGCATTTTTAAGTCCAAAAATTAAAATTTAATCAATTATGATCGACTTGTCCAGGTTATAGGTCATACAAAACATGGATTTCAAGGATCATACACATGGATGTCCATTTCATACAAGAATTCATCAAATAGAACAATAAATTGTACATGCATGCACGTAAAATTCAATAAATAGCATTTTTGAGCAAAACTTGAGAAATTTCACAACTTGATACATAAAATTGATATGCAATACATAAAATATATATCTCAAGTGCTCAAGATCAGAAGTCTACATGCATTTAATAAAACACCTAGAAGTTGGAAAGATTTTTCCACCCACCTTAAAATTGGATAGTTGTGAAATAAAAAGATAAATTTCACAACTTGATTATGAAGTCACTTCGGTCAGCTCCTAAGTCAAGAAATATCAAAAATTAAGAGTTAGAAAAATGAGTGAGAAATTAAGGACAAAAAGAAGAAGGTGAGAAAATTGGAAATACTACACTTTACCTTGTGTAGTAGATGAAATGGAACTAGTTGAAGCTTCAAAGTTGGAATTTTTGGCTCACCCTCAAAACCACTTAAGGTCAGCCCCTATTTCTCAAAAATGAAAAAGGGGTGTTAAAATTTGAAGAAAATAGAAGGAAGAAGAGAAAAGGGCACTAGTGTCCAAATCTTACCTTATAGTCCTAATTCTCCAAAAATTCTCTTCAAGTCTTCTAAGGTGACCACAATGCTTGCATGTCCTTATGTAGGCTCCTATGTGTACCTCCAAAGGTCAAAATTAAACTTAAGTTAAAAAGAGAAGGTGATGAGTTATAGGATATCAAGTTGAATTGAAGAATAAAATTTCTTACCTTTGAGAGCGTGGGGGGTTCGAATTCTATGAATAAGTAGGAAGAAAGTTTGTGTTTTTGTTAAGTGTTTGAAGAAAGGGGAAGTGTTTGATGATATGAAGAATGTGTTCTTGAAAATGTGAAGAATGTTTGAAGATACGAAGAGTGTGTTCTTGAAGATATGAAGGAATGTTTGAAGATGTGAAGAAATTGTTCTTGAAAGTTTGATGATATGAAGCAATTGTTCTTGAAGATTTGAATATGTGAAGGAATTGTTCTTGAAGATTTGAAGATATGAAGGAGTTGTTCTTGAAGATATGAAGATATGTTTGAAGATATGAAGAAAATGATGAATATATGCTTAGAGAAATGTTGGGGATTTTACAGAGAAGGGAGAGGATTTTTGCAAGAGTTAGAGTATGATGTTGGTAAAATGAAATGAAATTTTTGAGTATTATTTGGCCTAATGGCCAAAATTAGTGAGAGAGAGGGGAGAGAATGATCAATTTTTGTGTCTTGCAATTTGTCTCTTGCATGGAGACAAAAGGGAAGTCAAAGGTATGGGTAAAAGATGGGTAAGGAAGGAATGTTGAGTGAGTGGGAATAAGTTGGAGAAAATAATATTAAAGAATTGATGTATAAGATAATGCGTATAATGTTTGAATTAATGGTGTAATTATACACAAGATGACTAAAATAAGGTGTATATGTACAAGAGTTGGAAAATATTTCTACACCAAATTGATCATCATTGCCGTCCACTTAAGGGCAATTGTGGTATTTCCATTTTTTTTTGTCCCAATTTTGATGATAATAGATGAATAATATCAATCTCCAAATAATTAGTGATTTTCTTGATCACTTATAAGTCTCATGATCACTTAGTCTAAATCAAATTCTTAATTCTATAAGGTAAAAGTCTCTAAAATAAATAGTCTCTTAAAATTTTAAGGTGACTAGTAAATACTCAAATAATAATAATTATCATTTAAGTGATCATAAATGTGAATTGGAATTAATAATGATTATGATCACAAGTAATAAATAAAATGAAATTAAATGCAAAAATATATTTATTATTAATATTCCCGTCAAAGTGACGCGGTAAAATAGTCGATAAAATACATAGACGATAAAAGGATAAATTACACACTCGGAAAATCGGGGCTTCACATTATTGGTATTAGATGTCGTCACTAAATTGCCTATTTCATGACGATTAACTGAAACTCATCACTGTATTTCTTAGAAGGTGGAATTTGACACCAAAATTTTGGTGGAAAATATTTCAATGACGAATTGGCGATAATTTGTGATGAAATTTAGTGTCACATGTTACTGGTCGATCCACGCTTTCTTCCAATTTATTATTTTGACCCGATACTTTTAAAAATGGATATCTCTTAAATCGGAAAAGGTTTTAACTAGGGATGTGCACGGACTTGGAGATCATCCCGAACCGAACCGATACGAACCGAAAAATATCCGAACCGAAAATATTCGTTGACTTTTTGACTTTCTCCAACCGAACCGGCCCCGAAAAATTTTCTCGTGCGGTTCGAGATTTTAAAATATCCGTCACGAGAACCGCATCCGAACCGCACGTTAAAATCAACCGCATTCCGTGCATCAACCAAAGATCCGAAGATAGAACCGATTTTTAAGAATTTTTTAATATATATGTATATATATATTATTTTTATCTTATTTATATTTTGATATTGTGATACCCCACATTTAATTAACTTAGAAAATTATCTGATATGATTAATTAATTATTATATTAAATTTCTAAGAATTTACATCATTTAACTTGTCTTTTGCCCGTGCAATGCACGAGGCGTGTTCCATCAAGGCACGTAAATTGCATGCATATAAGAGTTACACTATTAATTAATATAAAAAAGTAAAATGCAACTTCTAACATATCAAGTTAACTACATTTCAAAATTATAAATTTTGGAATACTTCTTTATACACAACATTATTCGTCTATTTGATTTTATTTTACCGTCGTCACAAATTAATATTTTTCAAACTCTTACGATACGTGACTCGTGAAACAACAACATATAATTAACCATGACTGAAAATTGAGTTCTTTATAGGAGAATTAATGAAAATAATTAAGGAGATTAATTATTGTCATTATTTGCTATGTTTTAATAAAGCATAACATCAACATGTATATTAAATTTCCTTATTGTCGATACTTATATGGTATACCTTTAAAAGTTTTGTACATCCGAAATACAATAATTACACATCAATGATCCATAGTAAATTAAAAAACCATCAGCTTTAGATTTACAAAATTTTCGACATAAATTATTCAATGGTTAATTTTATTTTGGTATTGGCAGAATTGAATTGCAATCAATCAAATAATTAATGGTTAATGAAGGGTGGATTGCTGATGTTTCACTGATTGAGTGATGGAGCTGATATTTCAGGGATGGAGTTATGTAAAAGTATATGTGTTATTAGAACACATATTTTTGATATAATTCTAGTTGGGATTGTATTATTTATTATGAATTTATAATTTGAGATTGTGTTGCCATTTATGATTGTAGTATTAATTTTGAGATTGCACTAAAAAAAGGAATGGACTATAATTATTTGGTGATTTTTACATTCATTTTTTATTTTTCTTTTTTTTTGTGTGTTTTACTTTTGATTGATCTCCGTTTCACCGTTCGAACCGATCACCGTCCCGAACCGTCCCGTTAGAATAATCCCGTCAGACTGAACTGTACCGAATTTTCGCGGTTTGGTCGGAGATTTTTCTCTGATTCGGTTTCGATATTCATTTTTAAAATCTCCGAAGTTCGGGACGGTTCGGAGATTTATGAATCTCCGAACCGTCCCGGACCGTGCACACCCCTAGTTTTAACGAGATTATAAGTCTAAAAATTTCTTCGGGTAGTAAGTATGTAGTTTAAAAATAGTTTCAAAAAATTCTATGATTGAGTACCGTTTTCAAAAAATTCCTTTTTAACCTCAAATGCAATTTCAAAGGGCTCGTTTCAAGTCCATTTTTCGTGAAATTTGGACTAAAGGTCCAAATATTAATTAAAATAATCTCATAAAATTTTTGGGACAGTAACTCTCCAAATGTTTGAAATTTGATTTAGCCCCTTAAGGGTTGGAAAATTAATTTAGTGTCTAAAATTCGTATATTCACATGTGCTTGACCCGAGAGGGTCCCAATTATTATTTTTAATTTTTAAATATATTATTATAGTAATTTTAATACAAATTTTTGAATTTTTCAGTGGGGTTTTTCAGATTTTAGTTTTTATTATTTTTGGCCATATATTTTGCCGTATTTGTAAAAGTGGCCCGACACAATTTTATTCATAAGTACACGAGTCCAAAATATTAACATTGTGAGACCCCATATTAGATGACGATTTTAAGTATGGAAATTATAAAGATTTGAGTTCTAATTATCTTTATATAATTTATTTTGGTATCATTAAATGGAATTTTAATTTATTTAACCCATAACCCATTTAATTTCATTATATTCTTATCTAATAGCCCAACCTTTTAGTCCGCCCGTAACACTTTAGGTCATTAGTAACGTTTTGCGGATTTCTCAATATTAGCCCATTTAAGTGGTTTACTCTTATCATTTGTTGGCTCAAGCTAATAGCCCACACTCCAACCCAACAACCTGGAACCCAATAGCCCAACCCACGCCCTGGGCCGACACGGTTACCTCTCCTTATCTACTTGACGGCCACCGATGCATTTACAAATCTCCCAACTCCAAATCTTATCTCATTTGCACTCCCCAAAGACACATTAACAACCAAACCACTCCCTACCCCTAAGAAGAAGACAAATCCTAAAATTCCTCATTCTTATCCAAACTAGCAAAGAAAAATCTTTCACCCTACCAAACGCCTCTCTCTTAGTTTCTTTCTCCATTTTTCCTCGCTCTCCTGTGTCGGTAGTCGGCCACCACCAAGGAGGAGAAATTTCTCCACATCTTCTCCAATTTGGCCTGCACATATGTCTTTTCTCATTTCTTTTAATTTTCTTTTCCTCCCCTTCCGTTCATCCGCGCCATCGCCGTCTCGCAACCACCGGGACATACTCCGTTGGTACGTTTGACGATCCTATCCTACTTGCGAACGAGACATAAGCTATAGGTAAACTTCATTTTAATGAATTTTGAAGGAAAAAGAAAAATATCCATATCGACTCTTGTTATTTTTAATAAATTTTCAAAACAGAGGGTTTAATGATTTTTCTCAATTAATGCTTAGGAAAAAAGGAGGTAAATCCTTGTGTTTTGAATCGAATCGGATATGTTATACCCTTAGATTTTTATTTAATAGATTGTTTGAATTGACTTGTTAATTTTTAATATATGGTCATAAATCTTTGATGGAAGTTTGAAATGGATATTTGAAGAATTCATGGTTTATTAATAGTAAATTAAAGATGTTGGTTAAAGAATTCCAATCCTAAATTTGGGATTTCCTTCTCTCGGCAAAAATTCCTTGTAGAGGCCAAATGATCTTAAGATTTTCTTGGTAATATTGTAAGCATGTGTAAGATATATATATATATATATATATATAATACATTATATATACATACATAACAGAAGAAATGAGGACACAAAAATCAATATAATCAATAATTGATGTTTGAGTCTAACTGAGGTATACTCTTAAAATTATATGCCTAAGCTTATATTATTGAAAATATATGTCATAAATAATTAGTGTTGTTTATAAAAGGACTATTTCTAGATTTATTGTAGTTGGTCTGTTGAATACTGGAATTATAACCTTAATTATTGGATTAGAACATTGTTAAAGAAATTAGTACATTCCCTATTAAATGAGTTGAAAACGTGTAAATATATACTTAGAGGTACATCTAAGTTTGAATTTTATTGTTGGATTTATTGTAGGAAACCTTGGAGGCCTGGTAAAGAATTGGTTAAGAAGTTGGTCAAAATTTGGTGATCAAATTAATGGTGGGCAAAATGTCATTTTCCTAAAGAAAGTTAGGTTTGCTTGCATTTCATAAATTTCACGGCATTAGCTATTTCATAAACTTCACGGCATTAAACTATTTCATAATATCATGGTATACGCCATTTTTAAAATAATTTAGTTGTAAAGAAAACATAAATTGTACCATTCATGGTTGAATTTACAATATCATTTGCATTTTAACTCTTGCAAATCAAGTTTGACTTGGCCTTTTGGCAAATAAATGTGATTTTGACAAAAATATTGATCGATCGAGTCCATTG
Organism: Rehmannia glutinosa; assembly: GCA_016081115.2. Classification (NCBI taxonomy): domain Eukaryota; kingdom Viridiplantae; phylum Streptophyta; class Magnoliopsida; order Lamiales; family Orobanchaceae; genus Rehmannia; species Rehmannia glutinosa. The sequence goes on along the minus strand of JABTTQ020000547.1, from coordinate 38,447 downwards.
AGGTGTGGGTAGGTTAGACAATGGATCGAACAATTTGCCTGTAATCCCCTGTTTAACTACCCATTTACCTACTCCCATTTTCGGTCGGCCAGACGGTGTGAAACTTGGGTCGTAGAACGGTATATTCATGAATATGACGATCTCTGGGCAAAATCCCATAGCTAAAGAGACGTCGAGCCTACAGCGAGGGATAAGGTGTCTGGGCTTCGACCAAATATAATTGGGAGCAATAAGGAGAACGGACAGGGTCAGTGTCCGATCAACACTGATCCTACGTTTCTTGTTTCGGGCTGACGGATTGACTGACTGACTGCTTGTATTAAAGAAATTTTATTTTAAATCCAGATATCTATTATTTGTTTTCGAAAACTGAGATATCTATTATTCTTGTGAAAAAGAAAACCTTTCCTGTACTAGATTAATTATTGCATAATGTGCTTTGCATCATTGCTAGCATTAAAAATTGATTGAGAATTATTGAATCGAACTATGTTCTCTATCATTGCATTTAATGAATCTTTTGTGCACCATTGTCATGCATACATGAATAACTTTTTAGAACACTAAGTAATCTCAGCCGAAAAGGAAAATATTTTAGCTTTTCAATACTGCATTCCCCTACTCCAACCTACTGAGCTCGTTTGGCTCACCCCACAATTTTATAAAAATTTTCAGAGACCAAACATTTTGAGATCGACGAGACCATCATGAGACGTCCAGACCAGGATTGACCCGACCTAGCTGGTTCCTTCTGAAAGACTTGTCCGTCAACACTTGAACTTTGTAACTATTTTATTTTGTACGGGTTCGGTGACTTGTAACTCTATATGTCATAGATTTGTATTTATGGTTTCTAGTTGTTTGTGGTTAGAGAATAGCTCTTGATAAGCCTAAATTTGAATATTCGGGTTGTACCATATTGGATGATATTCTATTGTAATTGGGTGTTATTTTGATTATGAAATTTGGGCGTGACAAACATATCATATTAAAATACATATTTTAATATATCTCAGTCATCTTGGAGATATATAAATATAAGGTGCATATAAAAGCTATTTTCTAACACACGCGTATAATTTTCGAAATTTCCAGAAATATAAAAAGACTGAAAATTTCATGAATATATTATAAAGTGAATTACATACATTCATGTCAAAAAAAAAAAGCATAATAGCATACAAAAGCTATTTTTCCTAAGCAAATTCACTTTTTAACATAATTCATATACACATCATTTTTTTCTATTTATTTATTTTTTTTGAATTTTTTTTTCCAGAATAAAACTGAAATTTTTCCAAACATTTATATAAGAAAATAAACACATGTATCATGCTATTTTTTTATGCAAAAATTATGAGTTTTAGAAGAATTCACCCACCTCTTCTTTGTGCTTGTTAAGGGTTGCTTCTAGCTTTTTGTAAGTCTCCTCTAGGTCCCCTCAAGACTCTTAAAATAGCCCCTATATGGTGGTTCTAGGGTGTCAAGGATGTGAAGAAATGAAAAAAAAAAAAGTAGTAAAGGTGGTGGTTGTAGGATTTACCTTAACTTATAGCTTTTCAAGTGCTCCAAAAGCTAAAACCTTCAATTCCAAAATTTTCAGAAATTCGACCCCTTCTCTTCGTCCTACAAGTTGAAAATTCTTAATTGAGGTAGTAGGAGAATTAAAATTTGTGTTTAGAAGAAGGAGTTTGGAGAATTTTATTACCTATTCCTCAAAATTTCGGCCCTTGCTTGCTTAGTGATGAAGGAGATGGTTGCTTGTCTTTTTGTAAAATTTTTTAAATGTAGGGAGTGAAATGAAAGCCTTCCTCCCTTTTCTCCTCCTAATGACCGTCCCCTCCTCTTTTAATGCTTAGGCATAATTGTGTTTTTCTTGTTTTTGCAACCTTTGGGTGCTCAAGACCTTGGGCATGGGAAGGGTTGGCATTCTTGCAATAATGAGCATGCATTTGTTTAAATTTCTTGTCTCTTCTTATCCCATTTGGCCGTCCACATCATGGAAGTCCTCCCCTAATTTTCTTTTTTTTTTATCATTTGGATTTTAGTGATATTTTATTCCTTATATTACATAATAATTAATCTCCTCTTATCAAATATCTTATAGTCAACCTTTCTTATATAGGTCAATTGTCTTTTCCTTATTCGGTGATAAGTCACCACAATCCTATAGTTGTAATAAAATCATATAACATAAGTTAAGTTAATAATATATCATTAGGGATAGTTAGAATTAGAAATGAGTGAGTTAGGGAAGTAAAATAATTTTAATATATAGATACTAAGATAAATGAAATTAAACTATATTTTATTAATATTAAATTGTGACACTTAGTCACATGATACAATATCGGACCATTACAATTTGATTAATTCAAATTTTGGGGTCTCACAATTATGGGCAGCTAATACCAAGAATAAATTGTGATCACGAAGATGGTCATAACTCTATATAATTCTTAATTCACATAGAGTTCGATGAACTCGGGGTGGCCGTACAAGATGCTACGTAATCCGAATTTTTAGATATATGTAATTTTGTAACACATGATTTAAGGTCATTAGCAGCCATAACAGAATTCATTAATCTCTCATGAATGTATTTCTGTAATCACATGTCTCATTTCATATCAATAACATCAGTGAAGATTATACATCTCAATTTAATTTCAATCTCATCACATAAAGATCATATATCTCAATTTCATCTCCGTCTCATCACATAGAGATTACGTATCTCAATTTCATCACAATATCACCATTGAGGATCATACAATTCACGTTAGGGCACAATAAGTTTCTTATCAATATAGCCAAACATGTAAGCAGTTCATTCCAACACATCAATCATATAATCACACAAGTCAAATAACAAGTTAAGAGATTATACTCATAAGTGGTGCCCTTATCTTGATGACTTTTCCTAGTTAGCCTTACTTGCTCTTGTATCGGGATCTTGACCTATTAACACATCAAAAACTCATAACTAATTTCAAAATCATAGATTCATCACTAGTGATGTTGTGTTAATTACGCAAATTATAACCGTGTATGCGAGGAATCGTAATTGATACAATTCTTAATTCATTTTAATCTGGCACATGACATAAGGCTTCTTTGTTCAAGTTCTTAGTTTTATTACTTTATTATATTAAACCAGGTAAGGGACCTTAAATCGTTGGGTAATATTTAATTAAACACATAAATATAAATCTTGTATTTTCATTACAGAGGTAATTTATTGGCAATTCCACTAGTCCCATTCGCTTGTATCAATTACATTTCACTATCTTAGAAATTTAAATAGATATAGTTCTTAAGCTTTCGTTTTATTTCATTTTATATTTATCATTTTTGTTTTAATATGCAGTACAATAAAATGAATTAAATCAATAACTCAACTCTCAAGCTTTTTCATCCCGTTTCCACATGCATCTTCTTAACTATTTGATTCCCAGTTTAAGCAACATCAAGTTTTAATCTTGAGTTCACTAAGCTTAGAAAAAGATATTCCTGATTCGGGGCTTTGAGTTCTTCAAGTTGTAGAGAAATAATAGCTTAATTATAGACTATAATAATCTGAAGTAATATTTTGCAGAGAGCTAAAAATTATACTTACCAAAATTTATCTTCCTTTTGCAAATTTTCATAGCCCTCCCTTGTCCTAACTACTCTCTCTCTCTATGTATTTGTATTTTCTTTTTCCGCTCTGTTGACAATTGCCCTCAATTTATCCACATTTGTTGTTCGTGTGTTTGCGTGATCGCGTCTATCTAAATAATATACACACTTTGAGTTTATCTTAGATAGTTGAGGTGGTGGTGTGGCTTAAGTGAATTAAAGTATTATAATATATTTTTATATTCATTTTGTTAGTTTGTTCAAAGCATGTGCTCACTTATGCACACACGATAATACATAACATGCTGCCACGTACCTATACTTAATAGAATATATAATATACGCACACACATATTACATTTTACTTTTAGTTACATGCATATATACATATATATATATATATTACACTACATATTATTATATATATATATATCTGTATTGTCTCTAGCTATATATATATATATATATTAGTATTTCCTCTGCATTATTTAACTTATTTTGTACTCATTTTAATGTGAATATGCAATACCAAAATGCGTGTAATTATGATTATGAATGATTAATCCTAACAATAAAAATGCAAAAGTTTTGGATTATGATAGGCAAGCCCCCGAAGGGCGGTCCAAGGCCCCCGATTCGTTCTTCTTTTCGCGTTTCTCCATCTTCTCCGGATTTTCGCATATTTCAGTCTGAATTTTGGATTATGTTCTTTCTTGATTTACGCCGCTTTACCCGGATTTTTATATTCCCCCTCTCGCTCCGGAGTTGTGTTATGATGGTGAGGAGGATGTAGAGCTTGAGCCAGATTCGAGTTCAAGGGATAAGGCTCCCGAGGAAGAGTCCAAGGGGGATATCCAAAAGAGGTCCATCGACCAAAGTATCAGCATATGTCTCTTCCTGGAAGTAAGGAAATTATTCTGGGAGAGTTGATTAGCAGAGTATCATCTATTTGTCTTTGTAGGTTGCAGGAGCGGCGAGAGCTTCCTTCGGTATTTGTGACGTTGGCCCGGGCTCAAGGAATAGACTTACTCATCCTTCCTCCGAGGGCTTCATCACAACAGTATCTTTATAGTTTCTTGAGCTCCATCACGGTGTATCTTTATAGTTTCTCCATTGACTTTTATTCTTCCTCCGAATAATTTCCTCGCCGCGATCCTTAGATCTGGGAGCTTGCGTTGGACAAATGGTTCCACAAGATTATGCATGCGTATGAGATTACGAGTAAGTTATGCGGCGGTTTGACATGTCTCCGATGTGGATGGCTTCAACTCTTAGTTCTATGCCTGAAGTCTCTGGTAAGATCTTCTTCCACTTCTTCCCGCCCCAAGTGCAAGTTTTTACAGGGGGACTTCTTCCGTGGATTGTGGAAGGGGACTTCTTCTATGTAAGGGACAAGGTTGGGAGCTCCCTTAGGAATAGGTCTCGGAAGCCATGTCGGCCCGAGGCACTTCCTTTTCACGCGAGGAGATGGAGGAAGTTTATAGATCTAAGGTATTATTAAGAGTCTTCTAAATGTTAGGAAGTTCTTGGTACTCCACATTTTGCTTTACTTCTTTGTCTTGCTTGTCGCTTTACTTGTATATTTGATGATTCCATTATCCGATATTGCTTCTTGTTTTCTTTCTAGGTAAGGATACTTATAGTATTGTGGAGTTTATGGCCTTAAATAGGAAGAAAAAGGAGAAGGCCAATGGAAAGTCTATTGTTGGCGGGAGCTCGGCGTCTCGCCTCGCCTCGATGTGATCGACAACCGAGGTCCACGCTTACGCTGTCCGTCAGTTGATTGTTGCTCGAGTTCTCATTTTGGGGATTGTATTGATGTTATTCTTGCTCCCCGTCCTCCTTCTCGGCTCTTCTGGGGGAAGAGGCCGAGGACGCGAGCCTGGTGATGTGCTTCGGGACAATTGGTCCTCGAGCTATCTTTTTCGGCAGTGAGTGAACCGTCGTGAGGGGATCCATCCTATTGGGACTATATAGATTTTGGCTTGGGATATGCTAGTATGAGAGGAGCTTTGTCGACGGATGACCATCCCCATCTTGGGTCTCTATCCTTCAAAGGAGATCGACACACACCTTTGAGGGCGTTGCCCGGGTAAGCTTCCGTAGTTACTTTGCATTTTCATTATTCATTCTTTGTCTCTTTTTAGTAAACCTTGTGCAAATTTTGTTGTAGATTGAACCCGTAGTGTGGCTTCAAACCATCGCGGTGAGGTGACGGAGGTGAAGAACCACCAACTTCGGAATGAGGTGAAAAGCTTCAAGATCGGCGCTAGTCGGCATGAGAGACAGAGCCCCCATGCTTGATTATTGATGGTTGTATTCCTCGCCCCAGGACGACCTTTGATTCCCGCCCGAAATTGCTAGGACTTGCTTTATGTACTTGGACATTTTTTCACTTTCTTTTTTTCGTTTGAGATGTTTATTCTCCCTAAGGGGCCGGATGATACTCCGTTTCATTTATGCTACATTGATGTTCTTTGCGCATATTTGTTGTCTTTATCGTGCTCTACTAATGATATTTGCATGTGCCCTCTTGTTGTGGAAAACTTGTTTATGTTTTTGTGTTGAGGTAGACCCTTCCTTCTAAGGAAGCTTTAACTTCTCCACAATAGTTGGAGATACTTGTATATAATGTTATGGGACGCCGTTCCATAGCCCATCAAGGATGCACTTCCGGACTTAGGGGGCGTCTTTCTGGAGCCCGGGGGGTGCCCTTCCAAAGCTCGAAAGGGACACCCTTCTGGAGCTTCCCCCAAGTTTCTGCTTTATTATTTCGATATTTTCCTTACATAGGTTAGCATTTTTGCTTTTTTTTTCTTGCACATTTTCGTCGTGGAGGAGAATTTTGGGGGACCCTTGCGAAGAGGTCCCCCGGAGGAGAAACATATACTAGGATCCTCATGAGAAGGCCCCTCTTATCCAGGGTTTTAGCTGAATGGGATCTTCCCCTTTGGGGTTTTAGCCGGAGGAGGTGAATTACTGGGATCCACGCGAGGAGGCCTCTCCCATCCGCGATCTTAGCTGGAAGGGGTCTTCCCACCCGGGGTCTTACTGGTGAGGTCTTTCCTGCGGGGTCTTAGCCTAAGGAGGTTAATTACTAGGACCCCTGTTAGGAGGCTTCTCCTATCCGGGGTCTTAGTCGGAAGGGGTCTTCCCACCCAGGTCTTAGCCGAGTGAGTCTTCCCCTCTGAGGTCTTAGCTGGAAGAGGTAAATTACGAGGACCCCGTGAGGAGGCCCTTCCCATCTGGGATCTTAGCCGGAAGGGTCATCCCACCCGAGTCTTAGGCCGGGTGAGGTCTTCCTCCCAGGGTCTTAGCTGAATGAGGTTATTTACGAGGGCCCTCGTGAGGAGGCCACTCCCATCTAGGGCGTTAGATGGACGGATGGGGTTTGCCGAGGAGGGCACCAAACTAGTCATTGACCGTGGCCATATTGGTCATTAACTGCATTCACAAAATCAAAGTAGAAACGTGAAAGTATATTTATTCATTATTTAAAAATGACAATGTTTTATGCCATGTGGGTGAAAATAATGTTGCAATGTAAATAAACATGTTTAACACCTCTTGGGCAGAAATAAACTTAAAACACTTAAAAATACTAAGGTCTCCGGGAGGTAAGGGAGAGCTGATGTAGATGGAAGATAAGGAGATTTGCGACTCCCACGGAGGTGTGATGCTTTCATTGTCTCATTGGTAGAGTTCACTTCATCCTTAGTATCATCGTTCAGTGTCTCCGGATAGTCTTTATGTCTCCAATGATGTTGTTTATCTCGTATTCCTTGGCGATTGTCAGCTAGAGGGAAATTGTGGATAAAGTGGCCCAGGGCCAATCCAGGAGGTGCTATCCGACTACAGATTGCGGGGGTAAGTAATTTCCAAGGTGTTGAATCGGGTGTCTTCCTGGTGTGATGAGGGCATCCCCTATTGTTCTATTCCTGGTCTCGATTTTTGATCTTGATCGTCTCGCGATAGTCGACGTATTCTTGAAGTTGACTTTCCGAATTAGTCTTTCAATAGCACATCGTAGCTGAATGCAAGTTCCAGTTGTGTGTCCCCAATTGCAATGGAAGTAACAAAAGTGATTGGACCGACGTCATGCGGGACTGTCTCTCATTTTCCAAGGAGGTTCAATGATTGTAATACTCGGTTCATATCAATTTAGGGATAAAATTAGGGCAAAATCGTGGGCTCGATTAGAACTAATTTTGGAGGTAATTTTAAAAATTTGAAACCCGAATTTTCTAATTTGGGAATAATATTTGCTGATTTTATTCCAGAAAAAAAGGAAAAAAATCATGTAAAAATTGCAATATCAAACATATAAAAGGAAAGAGAAACCGTCCACACATGGCAATAGATTTCAACAAAATACTCTTACCTTAAATCAATGAAACCCTTGGCCTATAAATTAACGTTAATCCAACAAGCTACCTACCAAGCCAATTCTTCTTAAGCCCTATTCTTTTTTTCAAAATTTGAATTTTTTTTTTTTACCCATCTCCAAAACCTTATTAATTAGAAATTTATTTCATTGTAGGAGACGAACCCATCTCCGATTTCTAGGCTCGCACACCCGCATTTAATTTTTTCACGAAGTTTCTACTTTTAAGGTGGGGTTTACTGCTTATGTCTATTTTAAATGCCCTGTATGATTATTTATGTATGTGCATCGTTAAACATGAAAAGCACGATGGCATTTAATTGTACAAGCATGAAAAACATATGTGTATATGCATGAATGATTATGTTGTGTATTTAATTTAGACATTGCGTCCCTACTGGGCAGTTGAATACTCACCCATGTTTTTCCACAGATGAATGAAGGAGCCAGAGCATGGCAAAGGAGATGGTGGAAGTCGAATCAAGAATTTAAAAGGCCCCTTTATTTTGATTTATTTTATGATATTAAAAACTAAGTAGCTTTTATGGATTTTTGTTTTAAAATTTTTGGACACAATTTCCATGAGTATTCCGCATTTATGACAAATCGTAGTATTTATTTCCTCGTTTTCAAGGTTGAGTTTATTTTTTAGCGCTTTACTAAATCGCAAATTGCATATTTTTATTTTATGGAATTAGGATGTTACAATGATTCCCCACCTCGGCGCTGGCTAGTAATTCAAACCAGTGGTGCAATTAAAGGAATTGTTGCATGCCCGCCATTACTTTTGTGGCTCCGGGCTGGTCCTCATCGCTTTCTCTAGCCTTGCGCTTGCTCTTTCGTGGGGATCGCATTGCTTCGTCTATCCAGGCGGGTGTTCCATTTCGGTTTGCAATTTTCTCCGAGTGAGGAGAAATTCTTCTTCCAATGGATCAAAAAACATTCGTGGAGCGGCGTTCTTTGGATCCATTAAGGTTTCTATTTGGATGTTGGTAACCTCATTCATAGCTTCCACGAGTTGTCCCATAAAATTGCGTAAGGGTTTCCCCACCTTACGCCAAAATAGTTTGCAATGGTCTCGTGGTTTTCCTTTGGCGACGGATAATTATTGTATGAAAGCCTTAGTGAATTCGTGCATTATGGTGATGGAGCCTTCCGGGAGCTAATTGTACCAAGCCAAGGCTTGCTTGGTTAGGGATAGCTAAAAATGTTTTGCAGTAAGTGGCATCTGTTATCTCGTAGAGATCTCGCTTGAAAGATAAAATCTATTGAAATGCTCCTGGGTTATCCGGTTCCCATCAAATTCTAGAAGGTTGGATGTTCACGATTCCTGATGGTAGCGGTTGAGTCACGATGGTAGGGGCCAATAGACTCATCTTCCTTGAGGCGGTAGCGTGCGAGTGGGTATGACTGGGTAGCTTGCTTAGGACTCTTCAACTAATACCAGCTCTTTGGTCGGATGTTTGCAACAGCTTTGGACGGTGGCTCCTATCTTCCGTACCTGGGCGCTAAAGAAAGATCTCAGTGTTCCAAAGGGTCCTCCTTTGACCACTCATGCTTCCCTTCACGGTCGGTCTACATTGGTTTTCAAGAAAGTAGCGTGGAGTCTTTGGCGGTAGATTAAAATTTTGCATTTATTGGTAAATTGTACATTCGGTGTCGAATCTCATGTATATGCAAATCGAACTTACATGTTTCGATCTTTTTGGCCCTTTCGAAGCATCCATAAATTCCAAGCACATTTAATCAAAGTTTCCGATTTTGATGATTATTCTCAATTATGGTCGAGACAAGTTTGGTTCATCGATGGTGCGCCTATGCGAATCTTTAAATGAACACTAGACTTCAACGATAATTAATCGCCTATAACACTTATTCAATTGGTCTTCCCCAATTACCTTTACATCTCTTATTCAAAGAAAATAATATTATTTGAAATAACTCATTGGGAAAAAAATCTAATTAAATTAGATGAGCCAACATTGTAGCCAAACATGTTGTTTACAATGTGATTATAATCAATTGGGATCCTTCAAGAGTGGCTTTCTGAATTACAAATGAAATAGAATATAGAAAATCACAATTGAAAACATAACCTACCTATTACTGATTTTATACTGCGTATTATGAAAATTCTCGTCATGAAATCGAATCGAAGTCGAGTCGATACAAGATCTCTTTCTCGCAAGACAAATATATTATGGCTAATGCTCATGGTATGACGTAATGTCCTCAATGATAAATAGCTTTACGTATTTTGAGCATTAGCACCATTGACACAAAAGCACCTTTTCGATTTGGAAAGAGCAAGGTGTCTTGAACTCAAATGCAAACAAGGTGTGACACGAGATGTGATGACACTTGTGACAACACATCCGAATTGTAAGTATACGATGAATCTTTTTATAACCTTCGCAATGCTCAACACATCCTATTTATAGGTAACAAATTCAACACTGCCGAGAGGATAAATGGCAAGTGAGTGGGCATTAAGTTTCGCCAGTAACATTCATGTATTACAAACTCATGGGATGACCATGATCTCCACTATCCGAGAAGTTAGAAACTCCAACACACACACATGAATCTCGATACTTGCAATGTCTAGATTCATTGAGCATAACAGACAATTGAAACTAGGAGCAGCCATTTTCAAGTAACAAACCTAGTTGAACTGAACTCGGGCCCAAAGGAATGGGCGATAAGCCCAAGCCTGTGCCTAGCTTAGACCAAATGAGCGAACACGACGTGGCCCACTAGCGGTCATCCACCGTGTTTTAGTATATCCAACCAATAACACCTTCTAGTATATAAACTAGGATAAAAAAGTTCCATATTCTATGTGGGACAAGGCTAAAACCTTTTAACTACTTTTACATAATGCCCATTCACGTGGCCAAATTAGGTAATATTAATTTTTCACTCACCGATATTCGGTTTTGAGAAATAAGAAATACAATAAATCTCTATTCAGAATCGTAGATTAATAATGTACAATTTAATTCTCCGAATTAGATATTTAGCCGCCAAAAGTTTTGTCAAAGTCGAAGTCGATGCCTACTTTCTCAAAATCAAATTTGAATAATCCCCACATGAGTGAAAATTAATGCTTCTATGAATGCAAACACCCAAAACCGATCTTTAAGAGACAATATTGCATCGAAAAGGTAGCATGTGGCTTTGAATTTTCTATAGTCAACACCATCGGGTACACTAGCGTAGTGGATGCAATGCTTGATTAATTCCTCCATGGTAAATACCTAGTTAACAATATTAATACAATAAGGTCCCAATATCTTCTGTTCTCACATTTTGTGTCCGTTTCGGTCGCTTCAATAAAATTGTAATACGATGTTGTTATAGCCTAAGTGTTTTGTATTCAATCCCTGAGGAAAACGACCTTGTTTGCCATTATCCTATAAACTACACTGTGCACTTGCAGTATTGAGATCAATTTTTTTGCGAACAATGGCCTAAATTGATTTTGAGGCCTTTGCAACTATGGCTTGTTTCCCTTAGGACTCCGCAAATATTTCATTTGTGGTTTCCAATAAGCTTGAGTTTGTAGGTCCTAAGGGGTGTGAGTAAGGTTTAGAAAGGGGGGATTGAATAAACCTTACCAATTTCTCGATTTTAGTCCTTTTGAAATTATAACAGAGTTAACTCAAACAGTTGTGTCCTTGAGGGACAACTAAGTCGATTATTCAGCGAAGTTAGCCACTCAACAGACTCGATAGAGATGTTGATAGAATAACTCATTATTTAACCTAAACTTGACTTGGCTGGTTTGGTTTTATCAGCGGAAGACTTAACACCCTTGATTTGTTTTAAGCTTGTTTTAACACTTGATTATTAGTACTTGGTTATTAATCAGTTGGATAGCAAATATGATTCTAATAGCAGATATAATGTAAGTGTGCAAGAAAGTAAATATGCTGAAAGTAAATTACACAAATATTTTTATAGAGGTTTGAAGTTAGGGAATTCTTCTAAACCTCTCTTCTCCAACTCCTAGAGGAATCCACTAAGTAATGATCGGTTTACAAAGTGGTGAACGATCTGGAGACAAATTTTGATCACATAGTTGGCTTCTCTTGGCTCACTCTTCTTCACCGAGGCGTGCGCACTACTTGAGATCACTTCTCAAGTTCTTGGATTTGATCACGTAGCCTCCAACAAACTTGATCTTGGTTCGACCTAGAACCTTCCTACAAGACCCTTTCGATTCTTCAAAAGTTTCCTCTTCAATAGATTTGAAGTTGTCTTTCCTTCACAACTTGTGTTGGATCGATTTCCTTCGAGTTTCATGCTTGAGGATTTGCTTGAATGTACTTGAGAATATTGCGGGTTAAATGCTTGAATAATACTTGCTTGTTTGTGGTTGAGTTACATTTTCTCAATAAATTCCTCGACTTTTTATAGTACAATTTGAAATTTTGCCCGTTGAATAGATAAAGCTAAATTCAAAAGTCACTAGTGTTCGTTGGCTTGTCTTGTCTGTGATCTTTGATGTTGACATTTCCTCGTATTAAATGTCTTGTAGCAATGCAAATTTTTCCTCGACACACGATGCGATGCTTCCCATTGGTTTATTCCTTTTGCACAATTAAGGACTAACACTTTACACTAAAACTTTGACTGTTATTCTTTGAGTAACATTCTTGACTTTAATCAATCGGATCTAAGTCGGTTATGTCTTGACTAGGGGACCGGGTTGTCTTTACCCCAGGTGACTTGAGTCGGCTTCCACTCATTGGATTACTCAATTGTCACTTCAACTTTGAAACTTGCTTCTTGAACTAACTTGACGACACTTACTTTTTTTGGCTATTCCTCGGTGACACACCTTCAATCGAGTCCGACTTCCTTTCTTGGCCATACTCAAATGACACACAAACGAGTCTTCAATCCATCCATGATTGACTTCTTGTATTCCTTGGCATAGTTGACTTGACTCGGCTTTTCCATCCTATCTATTACAATACAAATTACAAAGAAAATGGGTGCCAACTTCCTAGTTTAAGTTTTATATGGTATCATCAAAATCTACTTAATAAATTTCCTAACATTTTCCCCCTTTTGATGATGCCAAAACTTAAATAAATTCAACAAAACATAAACAACAAAGATACATACAGACAATGTAGTAACAAAGAATGTATGTTTAAAGTAGATCGATTTATTGATCATAGCATTCTTGTCCTTTACACGTTGTATACATTTGGTATCGAGCATTCTTTATCGAGCAAAATACATATCAAAGCTAAGATACAAGAATACATACAAAGTGAAAAATTACGCAAATTCACTAAGTATATCACGGACGACTTACAGTGTATTTACATAAAAATACATGAAGGGTTTTAGCTGCGACACTTCCGGCGCCTTGCTTCCTTCCTCTTTCTTCTTGACTCTCTTGCGCTCCATCATCGTCATCGCTCTTTTCCTCTTCTTCTCTTCTTCTTCCCTTTTTTTCTTCTTTTCATAGGCCCGTTTGGGAAGCATCATCCCTTTGCTTCCTCTCGAGCCATTGACGTGTTGCCTTTCATTTTCCTCTTCTTGTCTTCTCTCACCGCCTAAGCTTTATTTCTTGCCACTTTCTGTTGGCTAGGTGATCGTAATCAGCCCAAAGAGATCAACCCTTTCTTGTCGGGATCTACAAATTCAATGTCCTTGGGTTTTGGTCGAGGTAGTGACCTCTTCCACCACCACTTCTTCCTCTGCGACTCGGCTCTTCCTCTCGCCTCGGGTGTGTATCTTGCACGGGAGTCTTAACGCTTTCCACTGAGTGATCAAGTGGAAGATGCCGCTTTCCTTTTCAGCTTCTTCACACAAAAGCGCGCCTTTCTCCCAAACAAATCCCCCGCTTGGGCTGGGCGGCCATTGGCATAAACGTAGAGTGCTCAATTGGTAGGGTTACAGGGAAGTGCTTGGGTAGTTTTGCTTAGGATGGAGGCAGTAACATGACCTTGCTGGGGGGTTTCAGCTAACATCAACGTCAAATCCTTCGAACTTTCCCCCTCAGTGCTTTACCCTTCTTCACAGCTGCGTCTTTCATTTCATTGCGTCTTTTCTTCAATTTTTCTTCTTTTAATCCCTTTAGGACTCCTCTTCCCCCTTTTTAGCATCATCAAAGGATAGAGGGACCAGGGAACATGCTTCCAAGAAGAAAGTCCAAATGTCGTGGAATTGTGCTTGAGTCTCTGCATTGGATGCGATTCGAATCTCCAAACGAATCTCCTTAGACTCAACTTTCAATATCTTCATTTCAGCAAGAGTAGGCTGAATTTGTCATTCATTGCATTTTCGAGTCCGAGGATCTCATTCTTATGAAAATGTTGCAATAGCTCCATATCATTTTTGTGAGACTGGGCTATTCTTTCAATGTATTCCTTCATCTGCTGCCTGATCATGGAGTTATCTGCACTCTATATGAGCATTCTGCCATATAGGGCTTTGAAGTATCGTACTTGCTCGCTTCACATAGTAGTCTCGCTATTGAGACCATTCCCGACCCGCACCACGATTCCTCTCAAGTCTCGCTTGAGAGTGGCATCGCGATTGTCCGGCGTAAGTCGAGTGAGGCCTGGTGTCGTTCAATCTTATCAATCTCCTCGCAGATCTTCTTGAAGACTTCACGAATTTCAGTTGTCTCACCCGAATTAGCTGTCGGCCACTCTTTGTCAAAATCAAAGTCTGCTTTGGCACAATCGTGTCGGTGGGAATGATTGGATCTTCTCTCGACAGTGTATCTTCTTTGTTCAGATGTCTCTTCCTCGGATGCGGGCGCAGGTCCTGGGTGAATGGAAACATGTCCTGAGAAACATCATCACGAACATAGAGAATGTCCGGTCTCGACCCTTCGATGCCTTCCCTTGTAGTAGAGTTGAGTCAACTCTCGATGCCTCTGCTTTCAAAGCCTTTCATTCGGCAATGTTCACGATTGTGTGAGCTGTGATGACAGAGCTACGAGTCATCTTTGCGATTGTGGAAGCCTACACAGATGACTCGGTTTACTGGGCTTTGGATTGTCTTGCCCAATGACCCTCACTATCTTAACGAACCTTCCTCGGTCTCGAGAGATTTTCTAAGTGAATTACCTATTCCTACAGATGTATCATCAGGCGTCATCGGATGATGATGAGACTTGTGAGTTGGTCATCATCAAAGTTAAATTTCGTGCGAGCCGATTTCTCACTAATTTGGCTCTTAGTTTTGAACATCCTCACCGGGGTCCGTAGGATCTACTTGAGGAGTGGACTCGGCTTCATCTTCGATCCCAAAAGGATGTGTCTAAGTTTTCCTAGGAATCATGAAGTGTGCTTATCTCTTTTTCCGCATCAACGTTGTCTGAGGAGGAATGTTCTAATATCTTGATCTTTACCTAGGGAAGTCTCAACCTCCCTTAGGCCTTCAACACCCCAATGACTCAATCGCTGCGAGACCTTCGGTGGTCCTTCGATGATCACGATTGTCTTAGAGTCTTCAATAATGGCATTCATAGGAGTCTCAACTCCTTGGATTGCACTTTCGTGCCAGTGTTAACTCCCAGGGTCATCACCATCCTGTGCCTCGATTTTGTGATAATGGCGTCATTGGCTTTGCAAAAGCGGTGACATTTCGGTTGGGACATATTCAAAATCGTCCCGAAGCCGTCAATGTCACTCGTTGTTGTTCACTATCTTTCTCGCTTCGCCTCCAAACTTCATTTGTGTGTCTCCCAAAGTTACCTCCAACCTGCTTTGTGGTGGAGAGAGCTTCCCCACCGGGCTCACCACCGTGAGTGATCGATTGTTGGGTCACTCTTCTCCTAAGACGCGCCTTTTTCGTTTGAGTGCTCGGCCGGCCGGGTGTGAGAACACCTTCTACGGGGTTGGCTCGGCTGGGTGCCCAATTTCCCATCTTCATCGCCGGATCCCGGAGCCATCCTCACGATTGTATAGGGGATGTGGGCTGCAGCAATATCTATTGCAATCTGCTATACCACTCCTAGAGGATCAATTTGCGGAGAGATTGTGAGGACTCTCTCGGGCCTTCAAATAGTTGATGCTCATGCATGGCTCGGATTCCCTCATAGCCGCATATCCGACTTCTCGGAGTACCGTGCAAAATGGGAACCTCATCACTTTTCGTGAGAGAACACATCAAGATGTGTATGAGTGTGACCTGGGAGCCTATAAATTCACATATTTTTGACTTTTCCAATGCTCGGGATCGCTCCTCGCTTTATCTTTTTCTTCCGCTTTTATGATGCGGAGGATATCTATGCGCTTATCTTTGTCAAGGGTCCGCGAACAGTTACAACACCAAGAAAACGTAGCAACTCTTCTTCTTCTTCTTCTTCTTCTATGAACTCGGGGTGAGCGAATCGCACCGAGTGATCCGGCTTCCATGGTCTCCATTCTCATAGACGTCGCGGGATGTTTGGATACGATGGAGAGTACATAATTACATCGTCGCAGGATTTTTGGATACAAATGAGACAACTTTTTCAACAACGGTTGATTGTCTCTCTTCTTCACTCTCTCAATCAACCTTCGCACAATTGGGTTTTCGATGATATCGATGATCACCATCGCAGACTTGCAGATTCATCAATAATTTCGGGAGATTTGCTCTTCCTGAATGTCGTATCTCATCTCTTTTTATGGTGGGTAGCAGTTCACCATCTTCTCAAGTTCAAATCTCACGAGCAGTAGTCTCTTCCTTGATGGAAGCAGAGGAATTTCTGGTTCAACATCCTCTGGTTCCTCAAAAGTGAACGCTTTTGGATTTTTCTTAGAGGCAGCTTTCTTTATCTAAGCTGCGGGGGCAGCTTTCTTCTTAGGGGAGGGGTGGCAGGTGTGTGTCATCGGGTGATTTCCCTCACTATCGATTTCTTTGCATGAGGTCTCTTACGGGCACAAAAAAGGTTTGCCGAAACATCTTCTTGTTCACGTGGAAGGGTTTGCCATGGCGACGTGCAACACCGCTTCACTTCCAAAAGAAATGGCCAATCACAAGGCCATATCCTAGTGAGCATCCAAAAGACCCATCTTCGTTTAAGGTCTTGTTAAGACATTCTCGGAGGAGTGTCTTTAAAAATCAAACTTCGGCCATTGATCTTCTTTTTCCTGCATGATCATGATCACAACCATGACAATCAGCTTTGTCTTAGACAACTGATTGAAGCTACCAAACTTCATGTCGACACACTTCGAGACGACATCCATCAGTTCGTGATAGTCGTCCTTTAGCAACTTCTTGTCAGCTGTGTAAATCACTTTAGTAGCACACTCGGGTTTGGCCACTTCCTTCCATGCAGCAGCCAAGTAGACATCAGTTTTGTTTATTTCTTTCATGCCTCTCGAAGGCAACAAGCAGTGCTCAGAAAGGTCTTTTAGACTGATTTTTATGTACTTGTTGTGGACGAAAGACTTTATTTCTTCGTCCTGCACCTCTGCGTTGACATAGAACATATCTACCTCCTCAAGGTAGGTTTGAGAATACTCCATAGTCAGAAAAGCCTTTAGCCCTGACTTTTCCAACATAGCAGTGATCTTCAGAACCAGGGTTCCGTCAATACCATGCTTCACCATTCCATCGAAATCCAGAAGCACCGGAGTGGATTTGCTTGAGAGCTTTACATAATCTAACTTTGGTGCCATTTTGGAGAATTTCACCGAGCGAAAAGTTAGAAACTTACTTGAGAGAACTTAGGGTTTTAGGGAGAAAAACTTTGCTTTGCTTGAAGATGAATAGTTTGCGTAAGGTGAGAGAAATGCAAACTTCCGTATATAAGGGCGTGAAAGAACACATTTTGGATTTTGAAATTTTTGATCAAAATCAACGGCTCAGATTAGAATGTCAAAACTGCATTTAATTCCTCGCATTTAATGCAGCAGCATTTATATCCAATCATATGGCTTACCATGAAGCTTTTACTATGACCGTGATTATTACGCTGATGTCATTCTTAAAAACATTCCCGCTCATTTAAAACAACTGCATTTTTGTCACTTAGCTCATAAATGATTCAGAACATATCCAAAGTGACTTGACTCCGCTTCTCTCTTCCCATGATGTAACTCATCTGCATTAAATTAACTCGTCTGATTAACTTCCCGATAAGCTTTATTTCACTTGGGTGAAGTGTGAAACTTTCTCTGTTTTTATTTTCTCATCTTAACTTTCTCTCACGATTGAGTCTTACGAGTTTCAACTCACTCAATTAACCCTAACTCATTCTTGAGCTCTTCAAATCTTGATTCACATAGAGACTTTGTGAATATATCAATAACTACTTATCGGTTGAGATGTATTCCAAAGTGATGTCTTTCTTTTCAACATGATCTCTTATGAAATGATATCGACATCAATGTGCATTGTTTTTGAATGCAACACGAGGATTACGAGTGATTGCAATAGCACTAGTGTTATCACACATAATTGGAATCTCTTTTTCTTCAATCTCATAGTCTCTCACTGTTGTCTCATCCATAAGACTTGGGCTGTGATTGTCCGTAACTATATGTACTCTGCTTGACTATGGATCTTTCTTTATTGAGTTTTGTTTCTTCTTTGGACCAAGAAACTAATCTATTTCAAGCATTTGACATTTACACGAAGTACTCTTCCATGTCGACTCTACATCCAAAGATATAGTATGAGTCTAAGTATCCTACTAGCTTGAATTCTCCTTCCTTTGGATACCATAAGCCAACTTCCGGGGCATCCTTCAAATGTCTTAGGATTCTCTTAGGCTGCCATGTGGCTCTGCTTTGTGCGATTGAAATCTTACACATACACCTACTGCGCAAGGTGATGTACGCCTGCTTTTGTTAAATAGAGTAATGATCAATGAGTGCTCTATATCGGTTTGATCTCTGACTTTGCCATCGCATCCATGGCCATCTTGATGTGTTCATTGGAATTTTCACGAGAAGACTTCTCTTCCATACCAAATTTCTTCATCAAATCTCTGGTATATTTTGTTTGACTTATGAAGGTTCCTTCATTCAATTGCTTGACTTGAGGTCCTAGGAAGAAAGTCGACTCTCCCATCATGCTCATCTCAAATTTACCTTGCATGAGGTTTGAGATTATCACACAACTCTTTGTTTGTGGATCCAAAATTGATGTCATCCACATATATTTGAACAAGCAATATACTCTCTCCATCTTGAATTAAAGAGTGTTCTATCAACTTTGCCTTTGGTAAATCCATTGTCGATTAGAAATTGAGACAATGTATCATACCATGCTCTTGGTGCTTGTTTCAATCCATATAATTCTTTCTTGAGCTTATATACCTTATCTCCAATAGTTTTTCTGCTCAAAACACGGAGGTTGTTTAACATAGACTTCTTCCTCTAGCAGTCCATTGAAATGCACTCTTCACATCCATTTGATACACAATGAAGTTCTTATGTGCATCATAAGCAAGAAACATCCTTATTGCAATCTTGCAACATGAGTAAAGGTTTCATCAAAATCTATACCTCTTCTTGGCAATACCCTTTGGCTACCAATCTTGCTTTGTTTCTCTACAAATGATCTTTCTTCATTCATCTTGTTCCTGAAAACCCATTTTGTGCCAATTACATTCTAATGGGTTGGTCTCTGCACCATTCCCATACTTTGTTTCTTTCAAACTAATTCACTCTTCTTGCATGACTTGAATCAATGTGTGGCATCCAATGCTTGAGACACATCTTTAGGCTCTATTTGGGAAATAAAACAAGTGAACATTGCTTCATGTTGTGCTTTGGATCCGGTTCTTATACCATCTCTAACATCTCCAATAACTAACTCGGGTGGATGGACTCTCGGCCATCTCACATCAATTGGATTAAGTATCTTTGGATTCAGTAGTCTTGCAACTAAGTTGTCTTGAACAGCTCTTTCATCTTTATTCACCGTAGACTTTCCAAGCTGTCTTTGAGATTCACTATCTCATCTTCATTTAGGTTGCTTGCTCTTCACGCTGCCTTCAACATAAGAACTCTTCAGAGTTGGATGATTCAAACATCGGCTAACTCTTCAATGTCGTCTCCATTTACATTAGGTTCAT
The DNA here is from genome assembly GCA_016081115.2 of Rehmannia glutinosa. Classification (NCBI taxonomy): domain Eukaryota; kingdom Viridiplantae; phylum Streptophyta; class Magnoliopsida; order Lamiales; family Orobanchaceae; genus Rehmannia; species Rehmannia glutinosa. Next base: position 18,390 of record JABTTQ020000547.1, on the reverse strand, counting down.
CAAAAACCACATGGATAGACTCTTCGTGACCATAGTCCTCTTATTCCGCACTCTATAAGCTTTGCTCTCGAGCTAAGTATCCCAAAAAGATACCTTCATCAGACATTAGCATCAAAAGCCTTCAAATTATCTTTGCCATTTTATGGATGAATCATTTACATCCAAATATCCTGAAATATCCAACATTTGGCTTTCTCACCGTCCAAATCTCATAGGAGTTTTGGTCAATTGCTGTTGATCATGCATCTGTTTTGAGTATAGCATGTTGTGTTAATGGCTTGACCCCGAAATCTCTTAGGCAATCCGACTTCAACTAACATGGTCCTTGCAAGTAAGCCTTCCTTAGAGAGTTCATTCCTTCTTTCAATTTACTCCATTCTCATTTGTGGAGTTCTTGCATGATAACTCATGAGCAATTCCATTCTCAACACAATCTTGAGTTATTATCCCATTGACAAACTCGTTCCTCTCTCGGAACCTTATCTTTTTAATGGTTTGGCTCTTTTATTTTTGAACCCTTTTCATCAAATTTGTGAGGTAACTTTTGCAAAGTTTCCTTCTTTTTACACATGAAGATTGTCCATGTATATCTTGAATAGTCATCTACCACCACCAAGGTGTATTTCTTTCCACTAATCTTTGGTGGTTCAATCGGACCAAATAAATCCATATGAAACGATATAATATCCTTGTTGAAGAAGGACTTGGCTTATCCTTTAATGAAGATTTTATTTGCTTTCCCATCTAGCATGCATCACATACACTTTCTTTCTTGTACACCGAGTCCGGCAATCCTTCTACAAGATGACTACTTGCTAGCTTGTTGATTGGTGGTCTCTTTGCTATGAGACAAGTGTTTGGTGTAAAGCAAATGACCACGATCTACCACATACATATTCTTCATGTCTTGATCTTTGCGGCACTATTTCATTTCATTCAAAGATCTTTGATCGGCACACTTCCATATTGAATCCAACATTGTAGCCCTTGTCACCCGCGAGTTGGTGATGCTTAACAGTTGAAGTTGAGGCCTTCAACACAAGCAACATCTGTGATTTCCAATCCATTCTTGTTGATAGATCTTGTGCCTTTGATTTCCCCTTGAGCTTCATTTCCTCCGAATATGACTTTTGCACCTCTAATCTCTTTGAATCTTGAAAGCTTTTTCGTGTTTCTATCATATATCCGGAACAACCACTATCCATGTACCAGGTTCTCGCACTCAATTTGTTCCTTGAACTTACAATCAAGGAAATCGGTTTTTAGGTACCACATACTTGCTTTTTGGTCATGAGTGGTTAGTTCTATTAGATGATCCAACCAACCTATAGCCAAAAGGACTTGACTCTAAGAGGTTGCCATCTATCGATGCCATAATCATAGTGCACATTTGCAAATGTCTCGGGGTTTTGGGTTCATACAGTTGTCTCTTTTGTCTGTATGCCTCTGTGTGTGTTTTAGCAATTGCTTTCTTGGGATAGTTGTGAAAATTCTGAGTGTAGTGTTTGGGTGCATATGTGTGACGATAATAGCTCTTTTGCCTTTGGAATGACCTTTGCTGAGTTTTAGGTCTTTCTTTGATGTTTCACATTATTCCAATCAGCATAGTTATGATAGTTTCTACCATTCCCATCATGTGTGTTTCTCTGATTCAACTTCTGGGTTTTTGGTAGCTCTGTTTGCTTTTTACATAGTATTTTCTGTTTGGAGTTTGCTGAGGAACTTGGCTGGATTTCTTCTCAGCTGTCCTCTCAAAGATACTCAATTTGGTTGTTTTCCTTTTCCTTTGTATCCAAGGCCAATTTGTTTGTGATTGTGCTTAGGAGTGAATGTGGGTGCAAACATTTAGTGTTTGTTTGTGATTGTGCTTAGGAGTTTGACTATGCACAAAGGAGTTAAACCCTATGCCTGTCTTATCTCCATCTTCTTTTTGACTCATGATTAGATAATCCAATGATTTGGATGCCTTTGTAAATGAGGCAATCACATTTTTGAGATCTTTTTCCCTCTTTTCTATAAGCAAACTAACTCTACTATTTTCTTGGCATTCTCAGCCTTCAGCTTAGTGTTCTCATCATTTATTTGACTTAGAGTACTCGCTCTTTAGTCATCAGATGAGTTTTGGCTTTTAATCTGGTTTGTTTTCCTCATTTAGAATTACGTGTAAGGATTTTATGTGTTCAAAATCTTTAATCATTTTGCCTAATGAACCATAAAGATCGATGGGTAATGAAGTGTGTATCAGATCACTATCACTTGAATCTGAATGAGATGAGTTAGAGTGTACCTCATCTTCTTGATCTGGTTGATCTTGTTCTTTAGCCATAAAGGCAGATCATAGCCTCTTCCTCGAGTCAATTGAGTAGTCGACTTCACTACTCTCTGAAAGTCTCGTCTGCTTCTTTGGAGTTGGTACTGTCTTAGCGTGCAACACGGGCTTTCTTCTTTTCTTGTCTTCTCTCTCACATGACTTTTCTTTCTTCTTCATTCCTATATTTGTTGGGATCGTGGATAGGAGCAGTCAATCGAAAAATGTCTTTGTTGTGCGGTTCCAACACAGGTTCTCGGCTCTTTGATCGCTCTTTTCTTTCTTGGGTTATCGCTCTGCGATATTCAACCCTTTGATGCTCAGCTCTTTCTGGTGGCCTATCTTCCCTTGACTTGGGGGGAGCTGAATGTCTCCTGGAGGTTTCACCCTTGTTTCTTTCCATCCTTGGTTATTAGTGCGGATGTCTTAGGTACAATTGTCTCCTCTTTGTTCTTTTCTTCTCATTTTCTCAAACTCAAAACTAGGCTTTGAGGTCCGAGAATAGCTCGTGGTTAGATGTTCTTGAGAGGTCCATTGAATGTCTCGGGCCATAGTTGTCATTTCCCATTCAGGTTGGGAGGCTCCTTAAGATCTTTATACAAATTTCCTTTTGTGTATATTCTTTCCCAAGAGTTTAAAGCTCATTTGTGCTTTGGTGAATCGCATCCATTGATCCATGGTTTCACACTTGCAAAGCATTTTGAAATTTTCAAATTTTTGAACAAGATAGAACAATTTATTTCCTTTAATTTGTTCGATCCTTCACAAATTAAAGTCGTTTATTCAGTTTCTTTTGCAAATTTGCAAGATTTGAATTTATTGAACATTGCTTTGTCGATGTCTTCAGAGTATGTCCTTGCCACATTATCCAAGTTGTATATCTTCCTATCTTCATTTGTCCACTCGAATCCTTAGTTTTTCAACCATGGTTGGTCTTGCTTCAGATAGCTTCTTCTCATTCAAATTCGCAGTACTCTTCTTACCCTACCGTGTTCCTTTTCGGTTTGTGGCCCCATCCTCTATCACAAGCCACATTTCATCGTGTAATGCGAGATAGATGAGCACCCTCTATACGAATTTTTCCAATCATCAAATTCTTCAACACGAACATAGGATTGCGTGTCGATTTGCTTAAGTGATTATAACTTTGCTTAAAATGAAAGATTTTGAAAATACAAGTGTTTAAAACCTTTTTGAAAAGATAGAGATCTAGTTCAAGAACTGGTCACGGAAGGCTCAATGAACCAACTGCTCGATACCACTTGTAGGTCCCAAGAGGTGTGAGTAAGGTTTAGAAGAGTTGAATAAACCTTACCAATTTTTTATTTTAGTCATTTTGAAATTATAACAGAGTTAACTCAAACAATTTTGTGTCCTTGAGGGATAGATAAGTTGGTTATTCAAATAAGTTAGCCACTCAACAGGACTTGATAGAGCTATTGATAGAATAACTCGGCTATTTAACCTAAACTTAACTTGGCTGGTTTGGTTTTATCAACAAGACTTAACACCCTTGATTTGTTTTAAGCTTGTTTTAACACTTGATTTTTAGCGCTTGGTTATTAATCGGTTGGATAGCAAATATGATTCTAACAAACAGATATAATGTAGTATGCAAGAAAGTAAATATCTTTGAAAGTAAATGACACAAATAATTTTATAGAGGTTCGAAGATGGGGTAATTCTTCTAATCCTCTCTTCTCCAACTCTTGGAGGAATCCACTAAAAATGTGAGATCGGTTTACAAAGTGGTGAACAGTCTGAGACATCCTTGATCACACAGTGGCTTCTCTTGCGACTCGAACTTCTTCATAGGGCATTTGCCTTCTTGACTCACTTCTCAAGTTCTTGGATTTGATCACGTAGCCTCCAACAAACTTGATCTTGGTTCGACCTTGAATCTTCCTACAATCCTCCTTGGAAAGTATACCCTTTTTGATTCTTCAAAAGTTTCCTCTTCAACAGATTTGAAGTTGTCTTTCCTTCACATCTTGTGTTGGATCGATTTCCTTTGAGTTTCAGGCTTGAGGATTTGCTTGAATGTACTTGAGAATACTGCAGGTTAAATGCTAGAATAATACTTGCTTGTTTGTGGTTCATGTTACCTTTTCTCATAAATTCCTCGGCTTTATTATAGTGCACTTTTGAAATTTTGTCCGTTGAAGAGATAGGCTAATTTCAAAAGTCACTAGTGTTCGTTGGCTTGTCTTGTCTGCAGTCCTTGATGTTAACATTTCCTCGTGTTAAATGTCTTGCATCAATGCAGATTTTCTGACACACGGTGCAGTGCTTCCCATTGATTTATTCTTTCCGCTTTAGGACTAACACTTTACACTGACTTTGACATGTTACTATTCTGAGTAACATTCTTGACTTTAATCAACGGATCTAAGTCGGTTAATCTTGACTCGAATGTTGCGCTTTACCCTAGGTGACTTGAGTCGACTTCCATTCATTGGATGACTCATCTCACTTCAACTTTGAAACTTGGCTTGAGCTAACTTGGCTAACACTTCTTACTGTTCCTCACCGTGACACCTTCAAAGTAGAGTCCTTGACTTCCTTCTTGTCCATACTCGGTGACACACGGTGATCTTCAATCCATCCATGCGTTGACTTCTTGTATTCCTTGGCATAGCTTAGTTGACTCGGCTTTTCCAGCCCTATCTATTATAATACAAATTACAAAGAAAATGGGGTGCCAACTTCCTAGTTTAAGTTTTACATGGTATCATCAAAATCTACTTAATAAATTTCCTAACAGTTGGATAATTTCTATCATTCCCATCATATGATTTCTTATACTTTGAAATTGTGAGGTTTTTGGTAGTTTTGTTTAGACTTAGAATACTTCTGTTTGGAGTCTCGTTGATGAACTTTTTCTCGAATTTAGTTTCAATTGTTCTCTCAATATACTCACCGGCTTCTTTCCTTTACCTTTTTATCCAAGGCCAGTACGTGTGTGCTAGTGGTGATATGTGGGTGCAACATATGGAGTTTTTTTATTTTTGGATTCCCCCATTGCTTGAGGATCATTTCTCTAAAATCGCCCTTGGAGTTTGAGCATTCACAAAGGAACCGAATCCTAAGCCTGTTTTGTCTCCAATCTCTTTTTGAATCATCATCGAGTTCATCCATGTTTTAGATGATTTATTGAGTGATGTAATAACACTTTTTGAACTCCTTTTCTCTCTTTTCACTTGCAACAATATCTTCTTTTACCTTTGCTATTTCAGCTTTCAACTCCTTGTTCTCATCAACTAAGTGACTTGAGTACTCAGCTCTTCAGTTATCTGTGACTTTTGGCTATTGAGTTGGTTGTTTTCCTCAATAATGTGCTCAGAATCTTTCATCATTTTACCTAATGAATCATAAAGATCAATGGTTTATGATGTATGTGTGTCCTGATCACTATCATCAGAATTTGAATCTGATGAGTTAGAGATTACCTCATCTTCTTGCTTTTTTGCCATGCGATAAATTAATGCCTATTCTTGAGTATCAGAAGAGTAGTCTGCTTCATTACTGTCTGACTCAACTATTTGTTTGCACTTGGTTGTCTCTGACTCAACAGCCATCATAGATTTCTTTCTTTCTTGTCTTCTTTCCCTGAAGACTTTCTTTTCTTCATTGTTCATATATTTGTTGACTCATGGATAAGGGCAGTCAACTGCAAAGTGACCTGGTTGTCTGCAATTCCAGCAGAAATCTTCCACTTTCTTTTCAGCTCTCTTGGGGGTTCTCTCCTTTTCCCCTTTAGATGGAGTTGAATGCCTTCTAGAGGACTCTCATTTGTTCCTCATGTAGTTCTTGTTGAAAAACTTGTTAAATCACCTGACCATCAAGGTTATTTCTTCCTTGTCAATGATGTCCTTTGAGTCGGTTGACTTCGATTCTCCTGCTATCAATGCAGTTGTCTTTGGTGCAGCTATCTCGTCTTGTTGTTTCCTTTTGACCTCGAATTCATAGGCTTTAAAATATGTGAATTGCTCATGGTTTGATATCTTTGTTAAGTCCATTGAATGCCTTAGAGCCATCACTTTCATTTCCGCAGACTTTCGGTAGAGTGCTCTCAAACTTTTCGTGACGCATTTTCTTGTGTATATTATTTTCCTAATGCGAGATAACTCATCTTTATCTCTGTAAACCTTGCATCCAGCTAATCCAGTGACTCCCTGGTCATCATCTTGAAATTCTCAAATTTCTGAACCACAAGTGTATGCTTGTTTTCCTTTATCTGCTCTCCGAACCTTAACATATGAAAGTAAGCTTTTCTCAAATCTCTTTTGTTGTCTACAAGATTTGACTTTGTTGAACATAAAGTTTATCTAATGTCTTGTATAATATGTTTTTGCCGCATTATCCAAGTTATATCTTCTTCTATTCTCGTTGGTCTATTCACTCACTTTCGGGATTATCAACCTTAGTAACTCTCTCAAAATCATCTCCCGCTCTTGCCCACAATCTGTGTTCACTTTGTTGATTCTAATGGGTCCATCCTCGATGGAAAACCAAATTTCACCATGAAGTGCGAGAGAGATGTACTTGCATACTAACTTTTTTTCGTCATCAAATTCTATAATGTCAAACATGGGAATCTGAGATAGATTTGCTTCCATGATAATAACTTAGATAAAGCTTTTAAAAGCTCAATTGTTGATTTTTTTAAAACGAAATCTAGTTCGATAACTAGCGGAAGGTTTTTGAACCAACCACTCTCATACCACTTGTAGGTCCCGAAATGGGTGCAAAATAAAGTCTAGAAGGTGGGTTTGAATAGACTTTGCCAGTTTTTCGATTAAATCAGAGTTACAAGAAAACAACTAAGTCTTTTAAGACAATCGTGTTAAACTTCGGGAGAGTTAACCACTCAACAATTCCTTGAGAGAGTTGTTGATAGAGTAACCAAATTTGAATAAAGTTAACCTTTTAGAAAATTAATTTTCTTGATATACATCGGAATACGGCACCTTTTTATCAACACTTATACTTGAGATGGTTATTATCTTGATGGATAGCAAATATATACATTAAATAAAATGCGAATTAAAGTGCGATAATTTAAATGACATGGAGGTTTTGTAGTGGTTCGAGGATGGGGTAATTCCTCTACTCCACTCTTCTTCAACTTCGGAGAAATTTACTAATCAACAATAACTTCGTTACAAATGTACGATCCAAGATTCTCTTTGATCACACAACCAACTAATCTTCCTTCGGACTCAGCTCTTTGTAAGGCGTCGCCTCGCTACTTGACTCTTCGAATCTTCGAGGAATTGATCACATGTTGTTCTCCTTCGATTCAAACTAGGTTCGACCTTGAACCTCACTATACTTCATTCAATCTTTGGAAATATAGACCCTTTGTTTTCACAAATGTTTTCCTCTTCAACTTAATGAACAACTTGATCTTTTCACTTGAAATGTTGGATGAAGTGTCTTTAGTTTAGCTTGAGGATATTAGATTTAAGCTCGAGAAAGTATTTGCGATGTTTGTTTTTGGTTATGTGTCTTGCATTTGTGTTTGCTCGTATGAATGCTCTATTCTTCTCTCTCGAAAAAATGTGAATGCTCTCTTTCTTCTCTCTCGAAAAAAATTCCTTTAGCTTTTAAAGTAGCATTTAAATTTTATCGGTGTTGAAGAGATAGACAAAATATCAAACTCTTACTTAGTATTCATTAGCTTGTCTTGTTTCTCGGCTTTGATGTTGACCAACCTTGTTTATCGATGTCTGAAGGCCCTAAAAGGCGTCGACCTGCAAGCTTCCCATTTGTTTATTCTTCTTGCACTCTTTTCGTGAGAACACTTTAAAGTTGTAGGTCCTGTCTTCATCACCAAAATAGGTAAGCTTCTTGGTTTCAATGCTCGGCATGGCAATTTTGTCCTCCGACAGCGGGTTCTCTCTCCCGCCCGCCCCATTTGGGTCGCCCCTTACCCGTGACACACGAAGTGGGGTAGGGCGGGTGCGGGTATCACCGGCACACGGTACCGCCCGCCTCACATTGAATTTTTATTTTTAAAATATATTTATATATTATAATATAGATTTTATGTATTCTTATATTATATCTAATATTTATAAATTGATAATAACATCTTTTGTAAATATTATTTTAAAAATATATTACAAATATTATTTTTCATTTTTTTGGATTTAACTTAGTCTAAAATGGGACGGAACGGGTCGACCCGCCCGCGCGACCCGCGACGAGTTGGTATGCCCTACCCAGATTCTAGGCACATGGCGGGTCTAGGTCTTCACCAACCCGCACCATTGTCATCCTATTTCAATGCAACATACTCTTTTAAGTTGTTTTTGATTCTGTTGTTTACCCCTTTGACTTAGATTAGAGTCATCTCATTCATTCCTTGATTGACTCTATTGTAAATCTTCTAAAAGACTTAGTTGATGTACTTATTTGAAGGTCTTCTGATCAACTTAGCATCGACTCAGCTGATTCTTTTCTACATCCTTCAACAAATCTTCTCGCAAATCTACTTAGGCTGCTATTTAACTTTCGGCTAATATTCTATCTATTAGAAAGTAGAATTTACAAACAAAATGGGGTATGCCAACTTTCTAATACAAAATTTTGTAAGCATCGTCAAAATCATACATTAAATTTTGCTAATAGTTTCATTAGCATTAACATGTTGTACTTTGTATGTTAGAACCTTGTTCCAACAAATTCCACTTGAACCTTGTTCTAACGTGTGTGGCCTTTGATGTTATCACACCTTTGGCTACACTTCGGACCTCATTGTTTCTAAGACGCCTTATGTGTTCCAAGACTTTCGGAAACACCTCCTGCAATGTGGTTCAACGTCTACTTTTGGTGTTACAACACCTTAGGCAACACCTTTTTTGTCACATATATTTAAGCAACTAAGACTACCCGTGTTGAATAGCCAAATGTGTGATAGAAAGTATGGTCATACCCTACGATCCTTTGGATCATTGGAACTCTTTAAAATGCTCCAACACAGATTTTCTTTAGTCTTCGTAAAGGACTTTCTCGATTTAGATTTTGAGCTTCAATTGCATTCATAGACTATCAATCAAACAATCATGTCACTAATCTGATTTTCCTCTAGTCATACATTTAGGATTTTCTTAAATTTTCCCAACTTTGTAATAACATCTAAATGATGCACGAATCATTTGGAAATTTTCATTCAAACCAATTTCGGGTGAATGTAAAAGTAATGCATAAAGTAAGCCACTTAAATGCTTTTTATATGAAAATATGAAAGGACAGAAATGTGTGGGAGTCACATCCCATATGGAAAATATTTCACATGCTTGACTTGTTTATATAAAATTTCACTAATAATAAGGAGTAATCTAGTGAAGTCCCTTATGGTGCACCCTAGTGTACCATGTTAAATTTTGATTATCTTAGAGCTAGCTAAAGCCGCACGGAGGACGGTGCTCCCACTGTCCAAGCTGGGGCTCAATTCCGCACACGTCGCACATAGTTGCATTGGGCATTTTAGAGCGCACTTGCATACGCATGTATGCATCGCGAGAGCTCTAAGGAACATTAATCTTTTGATAATTTGAACCAGGAGATTGGTCTAGGGGCCTCGGGAGATGGCTCGGTAATGTGGCGAGAGCGACTCGTGGCAATGATTTGGAAGAATCATCGATTATCTCCATATGGCAAGTAATGTAACGTTAAGCTAGTTGTTGGTGATTTGGACACGTCTATCCGATGCGTAGGGGTGCATTCTAAAGGTTGTGGACCTCGGAGGGTTGCGATGTGGACCAGCTTAATTACGGTTTTTATCGGCTGTCCCAGTTGTCAAGATCGATCCAAACTAAGGGCCTCACCGAGTCGAAGGGGCACCCAAAATTCTATAAATATGACTCCTGGTTTGTTCATTATCCACACCATTTAATAGCATTTGATATATCATCATATATCATCTCCTTTCTAAAATCGAAAGTTAAAACATTTATTTGTTCATTGTAAGTTCGACTTTTGCAAGTCTTACTAAGTCGAACTATAAAGTCGTTTGTTGGGGAAAAATGATATTTTTAATAATTAAATATATAATTCGGTTTATATATGGACTTAGTATTAATTACCCAATGGTTGTTAATGGAATAACATGGACAAGGAGTTGGGACTAGCCCAGGCCGATTTCTCCTACATTGTCCACGATGCCCGCTACTCGGTATAAAAAGGCACCGCATCATCATTTGTTAGTTATCTAACTCATAATTACTCCTACGCATTTAATTCGGTATTCAATTATTGTTTGTTCTTTCTCGATCACCATGTGCTAACTTGAGCGTCGGAAGGGGCCTCTGGGCAACCCCAGGGACCCCTAATGTTTGCTTGTGTGCGAGGCAAGTTTTCAATCGAAGGATTTCGACTCGAAAAGAAAACTTGAAGAATTCCCTCTTGGGAAGAAGAACTTATTCGAAACTCTAACGTGGAGTGATGGTGTAACACCCTTTAACCTTGTAACACGTATTCACATAGCATAGAACAAAAGTTCATAGACAAAGGAATCGCATTTCTAGTGATTATCACATATTAGATTAACCTATTTTTATCATCCAAAACCATTTTTATACTGAGCAAAAGCATTTATTCAAAATATTGACTTAACAATACTTATACAAACATGTGTATTTACCCATATTCTGAACATTAACGACAATGCCTTTTATACAAAGATCAAAAACAAAAATCCCGATATGAAATGCAAATGATGGGGGTGAGGAGAAGGGTTGGAAAACCGGTCAAGCCGACCTTTGATCCATGCTTTAAACCTCTCGTTACACTCTCTACAACAACTAAAAATTGGCAACATTGCATTTGGTGAGTTGTAAGCTCGGCAAGTATAATCGAATAACAAGCTATTTAACTTCACATAGGCATATCATCGGAACCATTTCCCGGTCATTTTCATATTATTCATAAACACATAAATGCATATACTTGATCATATTCTTTTCTTAACATTATGGGCCAACTAATACCAAGAATAAATCGTGATCACAAAGATGGCCATGGCACTCAGGATTCTTAATTCACATAGAGTTGTGAACTCGGGGGTGGCGCTTACGTTACTCCGTAATCCAGAATTTACGGATATATGTAATTCTCAGTAACACATGATTCCAAGGTCATTAGCGGCGTAAATAAAATCTATTCTGTGATGAATGCATTTTTTTGTAATCATATATCTCACTCTAAATCAATAACATTAGTAGAGATCACATATCTCATTTCCATCTCAATCTCATCACATAGAGATCATATATCTCAATTTCATCACATAGAGATCAACGATCTCAATTATATTTCATCACAATATCACCAAAGAGAATTGTACAAATTCAAGTTTATAGCACGACAAACTTCTAATCACTATAGCAAAACAAATAAAATTCATTCCAACACATCAATTATATAATCACACAAGTTAAATAACAAGTTAAGCGATTATACTCGACGTGATGCCTTTATCTTGATGATTTTTGCTTAGTCGGCCTTGTTTATTTCTCTCACCGGGATTTTGACCTATGAACATATGAAGAATGCATAACTGATTTCAAATAATATAATTTTTAATACTTGATTTCATGTGTATCAAATTTATGACTTGTACATACAAGGGAGTTTTAATTGTTGTGATTTTTAACCCACTAAAAGTATATATCCTTTCAAATCCATTTTCTTGTTATAACTCTAAATATATATATATATATATATATATGACACTTATAAGATTAGAAATCAATTCATGTGTTTCCAGCCATATGTTAACGAGAGAAACAATGTGTACATATATTTTTCCCATAATATCAATAAAAAAAAGTGAATGAACAATTAGCCCAATGAATTAAAAATCTTATTGTGTTTTTTTCACTTCACAATTTCTTTAGGTTACCCACCCTTAATTTAGTAGAAAACATAAAATCTTAGTTTCAATTTGCTTAGCCACGTACATAGGTACCTCTAGCCTTTAAATTTATTAAACTGCATCATATAGCCTCCTAATTCAAAATCCATGTAATAAATATCCTGCCAAAGCAAATGATTACCTCACTAATAGTATTCACCAAAGAACCTGAATCGCCTGAAGCTTCCCCACGAGCAAGTTGGTGTTTGTTTTGTTTATTCTCGTTTTTCTTTTTATCTCTTTTTTCTACTCTTTTTTAAATTTTTGTTGCCGAGCTATTTCTCAGCTCACTAATTTCTCTCTTCTTTAATTTTTCGTGTGTGCGTGCGTGCTGGTGTGTTTCTAAGTAAAAGAGTTGTAGATATCTTAAATATACATATGTACTTATCCTCATTTGAGGCAGTGAGGTTGGAAATTTATGTGTTAATGTAGACACTCCGACTATTCAGGTGTGTGTTCAATTGTACAATAATGTAAATATACATATATTTTTATCCCATTAGATAAGATGGCTAGATGATTATTATCTACTTATGTATATGTGGTGCCTACATATAATATTCATATATTAATATGATTGGCATTATAGATATTAACTACGTTTTTATTATAAATTATTAAATTAGTTCATGCATGATTATATAAGTTTATATACATCTCGTTTAGTATATACCAGTTATGCTTTATATATAAGATCATAGGTGATATTCTTTTAACAACTATTATAAGTATATTGTTTCTAATTTAAAAATATGTATTAGACTTAATATCAAACTCTCTTCATGTATAATAAAACTTTTCTTGAGAGGCATTCCATCAAATTGAGAATCTTCTCTATTTGCTTGATCATGTTTTGACCTCTGTTGGATCAGTAGTACCCACAAAATCAATAGTTCTAATTTTTCTCTTTATCATTCATTTGTCCGTGTGGTTCGGAGGGTTTCAATGAGTATTGTGGATGGAAAAATGAGAAAGTCATCCATGTACATTATGTAGAGGTGAATGAGATGAGGGTGACTCGACTCGAAGTGCTCCTTCCCCTCTATGGAAACTTTGCTCATCATGATCTACATGAATGATAATGCACATGTAATTTCATGATGAGCAACGTTTTGCATGGATTAAAATGTGGATATGAAATGGTAAAATGCATGTACTTATGCTTTTAATTATTAATGTTGATAATTAAAATACAATGTTTTGGTTATGACAATTCTTCCCCTTAGAAATTTCGTCATGAAATTTGTACAGTATATATAAATAACCATGGATATTTCTCTCGTGTAGCTTCCTCTCGAATGGTTTTTCAGTGATACTTTTATCAATGGAATTACTCGCATTTCTAAGTTATTTTTCTTTGCACTTATTTATTTCAACTCGGTTCTTTAACAAACCTCAAATTATCAATAATTTCAATGAGTTCATGTCGAAAGAACCTGATGATGGGTCTGGATTCCGTATCGTGAAGCATAAAATCATGGAAATACATTATGAATACGGCACAATTCAAGTGGCAGGAAAGCCTATAAGCTAATGGTCCAACTCTTCAAGTATTTCATATGGGTTGATATAACGAGGACCTAATTTACTTAAGTATGGAGTCAAATGAGATTGAATGTTCGCCGTATTCTTGTGTGTTCGTTTTGCCCTTGATTTTATTTTTCTTAATTTGCTCGAGAACGAGCAATGCTTTAAGTTTGGGGATTTTGATGCGTGTAAAATATAGGTGCATTTGAGGTTTAAAATGATATATATTTTATGCATTTGCACGCATATTCAAGGTGTGTTTTGGTTGGTTTCCCTTGTTGGGCGTGATCTTGTGTATTCTTGTAATCTTCTTACGGAAATGGAGCTAAATTGGATAAAACGCAGATATCCGCGTTCCAAAGTATAGGCCAGGAGCTAAGATCTGACAAATATGTGAAGGAGAGAAGCATGGATGATCGAACAAATTTCCTTCAAAAACGTCCAAATGCTCTAACGATTTCCAACATTGGCGGGTTTAGTATTTTGGTCATAACTTCTCTATAAAGCTTCTATTGAGGTGACTCACGGCTATGGGAAAGCTACGAGAAAGGGATACAACTTTTATGAAGACCCCGGGAGCATATATGGACAACCACGGACAAAAACACATCAAGCGGCCGGACGGTGTGGTGTCACACTACGCCGTGTGAAAATACCGGTGTGGAATGACACAACCATGTGAAAAAGGGACGTAAACAGGGGATGAAACAAACCCGCATGACCCCGACCATGTGAGCCCACACGGACATGTGTGGTATTGGGCAAAAATCCACACAAGGTGTGGTGCCCACCAGACAGGCCGTGGGACTACACAAATGCATTTTTCGGAGTTTTTTTTCCCGTTCCAACTCTACAAGTGACCTCTCAAGCATCTATAAAGGGACCCAAGGTCTGAACGAAATTTCATCATCCAATATCACTTCACAACATACAAATTACATCAAATTACGCAGAACACAAGATTCAAGTCTTTTGAGAGAGAGGAGGGCTAGGTCGCGAAGAACACCACAAGGCCTTTGGCATCTCGGGAGCACAAGAGCTTGAAGGCTTGGGAGGAATCTATCCACGACAAGAAGGGTTTTCTTTCTATGTTTAGATCTCTTTTCCGTGCTTAAACGATGTCATAATGTAGATTTTGAATTTGTCTATTAATTTGTAATCAATGTTTGGCAAATCTTGGATCTTAGGGGCACAAATCGAAGCGACGGATTAATGTTAAATATTATTATTTTTTTTTAATTAATTCATGCTTTCTATTTTTATGAATTAAGTCTTATTCTTAATTGATTTTTATCGGTCAATAATTAGCATGTCATATTTGTTAGTCACGAAATTCGGAAGGAGTTCTAACAAAGATGGAAATCGAGTGGAACATGAAGCGGGTGTAATAAATTCGGACTACAAAAATTTGTTTGTGAGGGAGTCATTCAATCGTAGATCTTTTGGGAGTTAATAATAATTGTATCAGTCGGGAGACCCCTAAAATTGTTATTAATCTATTGTTTATGCGCATGCTTTGGGAGAATGGACTAACATATAAATTGAACCCTTAGAATTGCATGAATTGGTTTTAAAACATTAATTGTATTTAATATTGAAGAAACATGTTGAGATTATGTTCTTAAGGTTGTGTTTGAAAATATTACAATGGTTACAACCTGGAAAAGGCTTCAAGATGAAGCACAAAGCAGAAACATAAAGTCTTGAATGGAATCTAGCACAGAAGCATGAATTTATGATTGAAAAACAAAAGCGAGTCAGGCGGAACTCTGTCATAAGACAAATACGTCGACTAGTGCTCACGGTTTGACGTAATGTCCCCCAGATAAAAAAGCGACCTCCTTTTGGTAATGCAGTACTTCCAACGACACAAAGGCACCTTTCGAACTCGGGAAGCGGCGGAGCTGCTGAACCACGAATCACGAGAAAAGAGTGTTCTTGAAATTGTTCGTCAAAGATTATGACACTTTTACTGATATGCGGGGATATCACGATTTTTTACGTGTGTATCTTGACTTAAATCTCTTCTTTCTTAACTCCCTCAAAGCAACCAAAAGCTAATACTTATATAGGCCGTCATTCCAACAACTTGTAGGGAATTAAAGATAAGAGTGGGCATTCAACCATGTAACTCCAGGGTTACAAACCTCTTATATGACCCTCATAGAGGGGAGTTACGAACTCCAAAAGCCCACGTGAACCTGAACACCTCCAGTGTCTAGATTCATCCACATGAACACGGACACCTCTGATGTCTAGATTCATCGAGGCCCCGATTTAGCAGGGGTGGGCCAAACCCATTTTCAAGTTACAATACTAACAAAACCTGAACTGACCTAAAGGGTCGGTCGGTCAAGGCCCATTTGTGATCATACACTTGTGTCATAGTATATCAACCAATAACACCTTCTAGTATTTATACTAGGATAAACTATGCCCATTCGTGGCCAACTTCGTGTATTAATTTCTCACTCATCACGAAATTCGGTTTGAAATAAAATACTACGAACATCTACTCAAAAAGTATATTAACAATTTATAATTCATTCCTCAGGAATTAAATTCTTTTGCCACGAAAATTTGGTCAAAGTTGGTCGGCCTTGACTTTATCAAACCCAATTTTCCCCTTAATCCCCATGAGTGAAATTAATGCATGCATGAATGCGTACACGCAAACTACTCTCAAGAGACACATCTTTGCGTCGAGAAGGTAGCTTGTGGCTTTGAACCTTCCGTAGTTAATACCATCGACAACATCTTGCGCTGAGTGGACGCATTGCCTGAACTATTCCTCCATGGTGTATCGACCAATAACATTAACCGCGGTAGCGTCTCAACCGCTCTACGCTTCTCCGCTTGTGTCCGTTTTCGCCACGTGGACACCACTGATTCATAAGTGTTTACCTGGCCGACGCCCTCACTTCTCACTTACATAGGTGATCTCCTATCCGAGTAACTGCCATACTCAACCTCAACGAGGTGTAGAAATCATTAAAAGTCAAATGACAGCCTTTCGCCACAACTTGCAGGTGTTTCAACACTTGGCATTTGCTATATATGGATGGGTTGAAACATTGTTTCCAAGTGTTACAACATAACCTTCATAGCTTAGTTTTCCCATTGAACCAAGTTGTTGGGATCTCCGAAACATCTCATGGTCAAGTTACCACTATGACGGTTATTATTTTAGTTTGTGGACTTTAAGCCCATTCCTCTAGCAATTTACTTAATTCGATCTCGATTATCTAAATTCTTCAAAACGATCGCCACATTGTCTTTTGACTTTTATGTAGTCAATCGACATCACATCATTTGAGATCAATTGTGATAACGGTATTATGTCTCTCACTTAATATGTGTAGACTTACCGTTATACATATTGCTCGCGGCTCCCTTCTGTAGTTATTGGCTATCACAAAGAATCATCACCAAGGCACATGCTTTCTCCAACATGGAATATATTCAAAAGTTTTGGCTTGGCTGGCTTTCTTCACCAAAACATCCAAAGCTAAACTCGATCCCATGGTGACCGAAGTATACACGTTTGTTTCATGGACTTCCACGATACCGCACCACCTCCAATGGTGAATATGTATCCACTAGTGGAATAAGAATCTTTTGAATCTGAAATCCAACTAACATCGCTCTACCTTCAAGTGGCAAAATGGATATCTCGGTAGTATAGCCCATACTCGAGTATACTTGAGTATTTTAACATCTTGGGTAACGCTTTCAATGCTCGTGGCTTGGATTGCTCGTGAACCTACTCAACATATTTTCTGAGGGTAGGCCAAGTACAATTTGTAATGTACATCGATCGCCCTATAATGCGTGGAGTATTCCATTCGAGCCGGGGATTGCTTTATTAGCAGCCGTTACACATAAATCATTGGCGCTTTGTGGTGAGTTTAATCACGTTGAATTTCTTTGAGCACTTTCTCCACATAGTGGGATTGTGATAAGATAATTCACATCATGAAGTTCACGCTGATTTTATCCCGTGATTACATCAACTAGTTCCTATATCCTTTCATGTCAAAGTTCTCTTTAACATTCTTTTGTTAATGCATGGAAATAGCATCCTTATTTCACTTGTGATTAACAAATCGTCTACGTATAGGCGAGCTATGGCAAATGCTTGGAAGTGTCCTTTGACATATACGCATTTATCTGCTTCGTTTGACAACATCGTGTTATCAAGCTTAAGATGCAAATTGTTTGGAGCTTGTTTGATCCGTCTGAAAGTTCTTATCAACTTGCACACCTTCTTTTTCTTCGGGTGCAACAAACCCTTGAGTTGTTCCATATAGATTTGACATCTATCTCTCCGTTTCAGGCTTCGCCCGTTTTGACATCCGCTCCCGATGTGAATCTCTAGATTGTGCAAAGCGTTAATCGCGAAAACACGCAGGAATAGATGCGATCGGCGTTGCGAATAAGTGTCGAAGAAATTAAATGCCGCCTGTTGTTTTAAAGGCTTTTGGCTCTGGCTAGTGCTTTATGCACTTATCAATAGTTCCATCTTCTTTATACTTCTTCTTTAGGATCCACTTACATCTGAGGCTTGACTTATTGTGTTATTGCAGCCCCGCATTTTTCCGCATTATTGTGTGTGGCTATTGTATTACACGGC